>BSBM01000636.1:1712500-2302500 GCA_027924585.1 Larix kaempferi | reverse complement strand
ATAAAGAACACTTGGAGCTTAGAATTGAAGTTTCAAAGATTACACACATGTGATATGATAGTTAAGAAAGACATAAGTGGTTTGTGTGAAGAGGTGCAACACCTTTTCAATGAGGAGAGTTTTATGCATAAGCATCATGATGAATTTCCAATTGGATACCTATATACAATGGTCAACACCAAGAGCATATAAGAAGAGTTGTAGATAGGGAAGCACAAACAACAAATTAATTTTCATATGAAAACTTCAATTAACACAAAGAGCAAACACAAAGAGTTTTAGATGAGTGAGAAAAAACAAGAAATTGATGTGCATATGCACATGGAGTGATTGGTGCAAATAAGCACACACATAAGATGACAATGTTTGGTGTGCATAGGATAAGTTGAAAGGTTGGATATGGGAATTCTGAGAGATAGGCTCATGTTAATGAAATTGAACCAAGAAATGATGAATATGGACCATTCCAACGTGATGATTGATTTCATTGGGATATCAAAGAAGCAAAGCAAACGATGTCTATTGACGGAGGAATATGGGTAAGTGATCATGTAAACATTGTAGCAGCAAGCAAGTAACAATCTTGAATCCGGGAAGATTTCTGTTTGAAACATATGTAAAAGGAATGTTGATGGTATATCAAAGGAGGAAAGCAAATAATGTATATTGACAGAGGAATATGGGTAAGTGATCATATAGACATTGTTGCAGCAAGCAAGTAAAAATCTTGAATCTGGGAAGATTTATGTTTGAAACATATGTAAAAGGAATGTTGATGGTTTTACATGGTTGAATTTTGGAAAATGTTGGTTAGATAGTAGAAGAAGCAGTCCCATAGTATTTTGTAGGAAACTCCGGGCGATTCCTATGATAGTCCTAACACAGATCTATATGTATTTCAATCCTTAAAGATATAGTACAACCATTTATCATTAGCGGGATGAAAAAAATATAAAAGGAAGCACCACAACATACAAACAAGAGGATTGGTCTTATGAATGAAAGCTAGTCACAATAGACATAGGAAAATGGTATGTGAAAATAGCTTTGATTCAAAAGTGCAGACCGCTACGAATGATGAGCTCAGCTTGTTTCAGAAGGCCAGAAGATCTTCCATAGCTTAAAAATTAGAGATGATTTTATCAAAACATGACTTCTAGCTGATTTTTCATCCAAAAATGCTCAAAAACTTGTGCATCTTGTGGCGAGAAAATTTCTAAGTTATTAGCATAAAAAAGCAGTCCTAAAAATTGAGAAAAATCAACATTAGGCAAGGAAGAACATAACTGAAAATAAACAAGATATTTATGAATAAGACCAAGGATTCTATAAAAAAACAAACAAAAGATTTGAGAGTAATATTAAGCATTCCAATATTTTGCTAAAATTTGAATCACATGCATTCAAGAAAAAATATGCATGAAAACTATTCAAGCATTGCTGGAAATTATTCAAAAAAATATGCAATAAAGATCTTGCTTCCATGCACCATTTCCTGAACACATATCGCCATCAACAACTGGAAAATCATATGTAAGCACTACACAACTTGAAAAAAAAACATTATTCTATGCAATTCCCCAAAAACATGACTTCTAACTGATTTTTCATCCAAAAATGCTCAAAAACTTCTGCATCTTGTGGCTGGAAAATTTCTAAGTTATTAGCATAAAAAAATAGTCCTAAAAATAGAGAAAAATCAACATTAGGAAAGGAAGAACATAAGTGAAAATAAACAAGAGATTTGGGAATAAGTCCAAGGATTCTATAAACAAACAAACAAGAGATTTGAGAGTAACAGTAAGATTAATAAAAAACTCGTGCGCTGCCTCTGTGTGTCTAGAGTCTTCTTGCCCTACCAAAGATATGGATCCACCTCCGGACCCGAGTCCAGAGGCCCGTAGGCTATTGCTGGATGAGGCATTTCATGCCCTTGTGGCTGCCTCACCTCCCCCCTCCTCACTCGTCGGCCCCTTCTGGGGATGGGTTTATCAAGTGAGCTGAAGCTCCTAAAATCCAAATCATGTCGGTTTCTTCTCATCTAAAAGCTCTCGCTTTGAGTGAAAAAGGTTTGATCGGTTAGTTCACGGGGATCTGGCCATCACCAAAGACAATGGACAACTGGGTAAAGAAAAATTGGATGCCACTGATTTCAAGCGGTTTGCAACATTGCTTCTATGGAAAAGGCTTTTTCACCTTCCTATTTGAAAATAAAGAAGATCGTGACCAAATTTTTCGAAGTGGTCCATATTTCATGGGCTCCAGGGGGCTTTACCTCAATCGATGGACGCTCTCATTCGACCTTGAAAAGGATGTCCCTTTTGTTGTCCTTGCATGGGTCCATTTTCCCCACCTTCCCTTGCATTGTTGGAATGATGAATCCCTCTAGGAAATCGGGAACTCATTTGGAAAATATATTGATAAAGTCGAGCCAAAAGGTCCATTATTCTCCTGTGCCAGAATCTGTAATGAGGTTGACCTAGAGAAGGGGCTGCTGGAAATAGTAAATCTATGTATGGACGGATGGGAACATATTCAGAAAGTCGACTACGAATAGTTACCTTTCAAGTGCAAAAAGTGCCACGAGTATGGCCACTTCGTCAAAAATTGCCCTAAAACAATCCAAGAGACCTAGGAGAAACCCAAAGAGGAGGAATGGCAGCAGGTGAAAAAAGGAAGAAGAATGAACACTGCAAATCCAGATCCAAAAGAACCCCAACAAGATAAAGGTAAAGCCCAATCCCAACCCGAAAAGGAAACCAACACCAGCAATCATTTTTCTGCCTTGAAAATGGAAGAAGGTGAGATTAATGAACCAGATCCCCATTTGGTTGACCTAGGATCAGATCCTCAAATCACTGTAATCCCCAACCCCAATCCCTCAACCCTCGGCGAAGGAAGCTCAGTTATAGCCTCTATGGGTTCCCCTTGTTGCTTGGTTTTTCAACCAAGCATGTGCTATAGAGCACCTGCTAACTAGTAGCAGCAGTCTCAATAAAAATATGTAAAAACTTTGTTGAATATAAGAAGTAAACAACTAATCTATCATGTGCAAGTAAATAAACTAAATTAAAAAAAAAGTAAACAGTGCGATTCATAACGAAAATAAGAAATAGAAAATTTGATCTTTTGTATTACCTCAAATGGTGAGGATGGTGAGTTTTGAGCAACTCCAAGGTTGAGGTGCTCCAATGTCCAATGGTCTCTTCTTCTCCAATGCTTCAATGGGGGATCTTCAAACTCGAAATGGGAGGCAAGGGCTCTCAAAGGGAATTTTGCAGCATAAGGATAGGATGAAATGTGGATGAAAAATGAGGAGCCCCTATCACCTTTTTATAGTTTTTTGGTGATGGAGAATACCATTATGGTTTAAGGAAACCAATGGTATTGACCAACATGGTTGAGGTCTCTTTTTCCCTCTTTTTCCTTTTTTGAATATTTTTTGAATATTATTCCCTTTTAATTGTTTTTGGGGAATTTTGGACCCTTTTTTAAGTTCTTTTGTGTTTTTTGAGGAAAAATACATATTTTAAGGGGATAAAAGGTGTATTATAGTCTTTTTGGTGACGTTTTGAAGGTTTTAGAGGCTCAAATGGTGGAAAAGGTGGACAAATGGGTCATGTGAATAAGAGAATGAGCTAGTGAGCACTTTTTGGGTGTTAACATATTGCCTCCTGATGTGTGAGGGCAGGAGCTCATCGTATGGCTGATAGACATCATAGTTCTTTAGTTTTGTTCCTAGGGATTAGAGAAGAGAAGAGACCGATTGGAGACTGGAACAACGGTCTCTTGGAAGATGCAAAAACTGAAAAAATACATGGCTTCAAAATGAATGAGGAATAATCTCTGATAATGGACGAGGCGGGCATACCCATGCTCGTATCAAGACATATACATAACAATTAGGCCCAAGAAGGGGGACCTGAATAATACATAAAGATATGTTGGAACATCATAATGGTCCATAGGGGACATAATGCTGGGACGTAGTCATGGTCATATCATGACTGATCTCCATAATTGATACACTGGAGAAAATCAACAACCATTCCGAATAAGGTTTTAGAAAGGTTGATGAACTATTGGAGCTGAAGGTGTCCAACATCTGTACGGACTCAATGACTATGAGCCAAATTCTGAGGAATTCATGTAACTGTATACTTGAGGGAGTATAAAAGTGGGGTGCATTTGAAAACTGTCGCTGAGCGCAACCCGAATATCCATAGGAATGTGTAACTAATTGTTTCCTCAATTAGACTCTCAAATATTGTAGAGTTAGGTGATATCCGGGGTCTTCAACAAATAAATGAAAGGACAGATACCCTGTACGAGTCTCAATGATGCGATCAAGGTGTTGAAGTCGAGCATGTGATAAACAATCATTTGGAGAGGCACTAAGGACTCCTTTCAAAATGATCCGTAGGCACTCATCACTAATGGTGATGAGTCCAAGGAACAGGGACCTCTGGGTCTATCCTCTAGAATAGTTTTGGTTGGCGTCGACAGAGGGAGACCGACAACTACCAAGGTAATGATGTTTCCTTGATAGGAATGCGAGGCGTACAACTGAAGTGTGATAGTGCTGATGGTAGGACTGACATACTGTGGGGATGGGGAATAACTGGGGTCATAGAGTGGGTGGACTCAAACTTCCTTTGTTCATAGCATGATGACATGGTTGACCTGGAAGCATAGGAAACTAACTTTTAGGTGTGAGGATCATAGCTTAAGGGATCAAGGGTATGTATTGCAGACTGGAGTGACTCTGGGGGACAAGCTGATGGATGCTATTGGGAGACTCTCAGGGTGACCTACTGCAGAATACTATGAACAAAGGCGACCATAATGGGGAAGTTGCCATATGAGTAGACATGATCTGTTGTGGCGTTAAAAAGCACCGTTGGGTCCTTCTTCATAGTTTTAATGAGCTCCAAGAAGGGATAAAAGTGTGCTCTGAAATTGTACTTTCCTATGGATTTATGCGATCCTAGGACTGTTCATGCTCGTGAGTGCTTTCATTTTTAAGGAGTCTGAAAATGATAAGAAGACTCTGAATTAGTGGAGTAGTACCGTCCTGTGGATTTGTATGAGCCCAAGATGGTAATTGCTCGTGGTTGCTTTCAATTTTAGAGAGTCTGAAAGCGGTAAGTAGACTCCATTGGTGTTCTTTTTCATATATTAGTCTCCAAGGCCCGAAAAAGCATAAAATGATGCAAATGGAGAACTCTTCTAGCCGATGTGACCAGAGTATTCCTTTTTCGTAATTAGTCTACAAGGTCTAGAAAAGGGGTAAACTTATACCAGGTAGACACCCTTTCAGATACTTTTAGCGAGCATGAAAGGAAGCAAGATTGCTCAGCGATCTTTTCATTGTTTTAAAAGTTAGAAAAGAGCTTAATAGAAACTCCCTAAGTGCATTTTTTGTAAAGGAATTGCTCGGCCCGAAAAAGGGATAAAATTATACCAAACAAAAAGGTATTGGTGAGAACGAGGAATGATCTTGAGCATCATCACGAGCATGGAAAACTGAATCCGGCGGTGTGAGAAATGTTTAAAAAAGGGTAGCGGCTGATGTGGCACGTAAACCGAGGCAATGAGGGGCATTTTGAAAAAATGCCCAAAACTTATGGTGGTGAGAGCGAGAATTGATCTCAAGCATCATCATGAGCATGGAAAATTGAATTCGGTGATATAAAGAACGTAAAAAATGGACGACGGTCGATGTGCCACGCAAACCAAGGCGACGAGGGGCATGTGAAAAATGCCTAAAACGAGACATGGTGGAATCAAGAAAATGAGTGGACTATCGTGAAGTTCTCGCCGCATTGATTCCAACGGTACCAATGGTTTGGAAAACGGACGTCATATGATTTTGAAATGGTTGATTAAAGATTGGTCAAATTTCTATAAATAGCAAGTGGACCCAATGTGACAAGTGTCATTTTCACTGTTGAGTTTTACAGAGTAATTTGATTTAGTCAGAGCATTTTCTTCATTTGCGGGAGATTTGACCGTCGGTTTTCCATTATGCGCGTTTCAGGTAAGCCTATTTGCCTTAGCCTTTCAATTTATTTGCTTTTTACTAAGCCTCGGGGTCTCGGAAGCTACAAATATTCCATGTTGGCTTGCCAACGCGGAATATCGTGGGTTTTGGGGCTTTTCGAGCGATGCACATCACGGGTATCGGCTTTCTAGCCACGATGTGCATTGCGCCTGTGGGTTCTTACAGCCGCGATGTGCATCGCGGCTGTGAGGGCTGACAGCTACGATGTGCATTGTGGCTGTGAGGGATTACAACCGCGATGTGCATCGTGGCTGTGTGTGCCGAAAGTCACGATGTGGATCACTGGCTAGGGGGGGAAAAAAATTATTTTTTATTTTTCTAAAAATTTTCGTGTTTGGTTTAGCAGGATGCTCAGGCGGCCGCAGGCTTCGTGGAGGGACAGAGATATTGATGAGGAGTTGATGGAGACTATTCAGGTGAGTCCTCATGTGTGGGCGGCATTAGCTTTGAGCGGACTACTGAAGTTCGCGCAGATTCCTCTTATGCGTTCAGTCAGGGAGTTCTTGAACAAGTTGATTGACTTTTGGGACCCAGAGGAGCTAGCTTTTATAGTGCAAGGTGAGCAACTGGATCTCACCTTAAATTATGTGTATTTCCTTACTGGCTTGCCTCATTTGGGTGAGATAGGGGATACCCAGCCCAGGATCCCGGCTGGTATGGATATAGAGGATCTCCTTGAGATATTTTGTGTTCGAGGGGCTCGTGCACAGAATAACACACTGAGTGTCTTAGATATGCGAGAGCCAGACATGTAGGCAGTGGTGGCTTGTGTTTTGTCGGTGCTTGGTGCACATGCACCCCATCGTTTGTCGGGGGGGGAAACGATGATGGTTCATCGTGTCATGATTGGGACCTATTTTTCTTGGGGTCAGATGTTCCTTGCTTGTGTTCGGCTAGAGCTGAACAAGGTGAGGCGTGAGGGAGGAGAGTTCAGTTATGCCTCTTTCCTATGTTGCTTCTTCTTCAAGCAGGTACCTACCGTGCGGCCACATGTGCCAGTTCGGGATGGAATGAGGAGTGAGCCGTGGATGGTGTGGTGAGGGGTGATGATGCCCGGGGTGGTGGTGGTATTCGGTGGTTCTTCACAACAGACATGTACGAGCAATGGGAGCAAATGCCGGTCGTGATTGACGACTATCCGTACCAGGGTATGGAATATCGGGGAGACATCGAGATGCCTCAAGCTCAGGTATAGGCTTTGGGATTAGACGATATGTCTTTGTTTTTGTTGTCCTTATCATATCATGTTTTTTGTATATTTGGTTGTGATGATAGCCAGAGATGTATATATGATATTGACATGTTTTAGCGTGGTTTACTACAGACGTGGGTTCGCTGCCTCCAGTAGATCATCAGGGCCGTAGGGGACATATGGTGGTGGTGGTACCTCCACCGGTAGTGGTATCTCCGCCTCGTGTACGAGGAGTTGTGTGTCACCGAGATGATGCCATAGAGGATGTTTGTGATACCTTTGAGGATCTGTTGGGTGATGTACCCGATGATGGTTGGAGAGACCTAGATCGACGTGTATTGGACCGTTGTTTCGATGCTCCACGTGAGTGGATATTGATTTTACTGAGGGTAGTTGTGTTGGAAGCTAAGAGGAGAGCTCGGGATCAGTATGATCCGGAGGAGGAGGATCTGGAGGAGGTGGCTAACCGTGATGATGATGATTAGGTTATCTTGTACCTACCCCCAAATGTTGATGACATATGGGGACGTTTTTTGTTGATACGCATTTCGTACGCATGGTGTATTTTTTGTATATTGGGGTGCTGAGGGCACTCTTGACATTATGACTATATGATGATATATATATTTATGCATATTGATGCATTTTGATTATACAGTCGTGTATGCACATGGATGCACATCTTTTCATTTCTTTTATGTCTTGTTGCACATGGATAAAATGTTATGATGATTTATTTAGTTTGTTTATTCGATTTTTTGATGCCGATGTGATGCATGTTGTGATGTACTACATGTTTTGGTTGACGTGCAAATCTAGAATGTTGTTAGCCATTTGGTCTGCTACACTGTTTAGATTTCTTGGGACATGAGTGAATGAAATGGATTCAAAGTGTCGAATCATTTGTTTAGTGCGCAGGAATTTTCTAGATAGACAGGGATCACGTACCTGGTAATAGTTGTTAAGCAAGGAAACATGGAGCTGGGAGTCCAGAAAGACACTAAGGTGACTTATGCCCATCTGGAGAGCAGCGGCTAGTAGATCGGTTACAGCATCGTACTCAACTTGATTATTTGTGGCGGAACCTATGCACACTTCGTCAAGGTGGATCAACTCATGTGAAGGGGAATAAAGTACCCAAGCTGCAGAGGCAATATTTGGAGATCAGCGACTTGCACCGTCAGTAAAGCTGATATGGTAAAGTGGAACAGGATCCATCTGTGTTCATGCAGGAAAAAATGAAAATGTAAGGTTTTGAAAGTTTACAGTGAAAAAATGAATTAAAAACTATACAACATGGACTGTGGTGTCCAGGATATTTCTTATGGATAGAATCGTCTGAGGTACAACTCGTTACGGGGGTTGCGCATGGGGTTTCCTTCTGAGTTGGTCAAAATATATGCCCCATGTCCAAGGAAAGTGTGTATGATGTATGGGCCTTGCCACATGGATTCAAATTTTCCTTTGCCTGTTTTATCATGGGCTTGGTCGTAAATGAGTACAAGGCCTCCTTCACTAAATGCTCATGTGTGAACATGTTTATCGTAATGAATTTTTGATCTGTTCTTTGTGGCTTCGATTGTTTGGAGAGTTGCGCAGCGATCTTCGTCAGCCTGCTCTAAAAGAAGTAAGCGTTCTTCAATTGGTGAAGTATCCGACAAGAGTTCTATGGAAATTTGAAATGTCGGTATCTGACACTCAATGGGGAGTACAAATTCCACCCCGTGAACTAAATGGAAAGGGGTAAAGCAGGTGTCGGTTTTGGTGGACATGTGGTAAGCCCATAATGTGGGAAAAAGCATGTGATGCCAATTGGACTTATGTCGGTCGACAGTGCACTGGAGGATGGTATTCAAAATTTTGTTAACAGCTTCGACTTGCCCGTTCCCTTGGGGGTAGTAGGCGGAGGAGAAATGATGGTCAAACTTAAGGAGTGTTGACAATTCTCGCCAAACAGAGTACTCGAAGTGAGAGCCGTGGTCTAAGACGAGTTGCTTTGGTACTCTAAAACGAGCAATAACATGGTTGAGGAAAAAAGGGCTGCAGTGTCGTCTTTGCAATTGTAAGTAGGCATGGCTTCTGCCCATTTGGTAAAGTAATCAACGGCCACAATAATGTGTTTATGGCCACCAGCTGATGCGGGTTTGTAATCCATGAATTCGATGGCCCATTTGCAAAATGGTCCAACAGTGACGACTGGATGAAGGCGGTGGGGGGGTTCTTTCCTTGGGGGCAAAGAGCTAGCAGTTTTGGTAATGTTTGACTGCTGTGATACAAGCAGTGAATAATGACGGCCAAAAATAACCTATGCGGATTACCTTTTGGGTGGCGGCCATTCCAGAGAAATGGCCGCCGCAAGCACTACTATTGTGATATCCCTCCTTATGACCTATTTTTGATCATTATATATATAGATATTGTTGCAAAAAGATTTATAACTAGTGGCGAGAACCGTTAAAAAACTATTATATAAAGTTATAAATATAGTTGATTAATTTCATAACTACAAGTTATGAATTATATCTATATTCTTGATACCTTTTGTTAAAACAAGAGTTTAGTATTTCGCGACAACCATCTCGGCGTACACATTGTTTAATTTCGATTTGAGAATAGATTGGAGGTTAAATGCTACTAAAACTGGTTGTTAGAGCTTAACCACTCCACCTTCCCACGTCCTTTTATTGAACTCCAAGCTGGATAGGAGATGCCGCCTGTCAGAGATTTAAACGCCATTTGTCAAGAAAATTCGGGTCTACCGTCGAGTTAGAAATCTTTTTGAAGAGTAATGGTTAGAATCCAATGCTCGCTGGTTGTGAAGCGAATCATAAACTATGAAGGCAAGGGTAAACAATTTTTCTTATTTCCCGCGATCTTTCATTAAGTTTGATCCTTGTTCGGTTAAACTCCACGATAGCAAGGGGAACACACCCCCATTGATATAGGGATTCATTGAAATTCGATCCATTTCTGGCCAGAGTGGATGGCTAATTGATCTTGCTCGTTGTACTCTTATTGGAGGGGAAATTTAACTCCAAACCTCCTCGATTATTGCCATCTGCCGAAAATTTAAGCGCCAGTTGTCAAAAAGAATATTGTCGTTGTTATGATGAGGCGTGTATCTGGAAACACTGCAATCATTATAAAGTTTTGGCCTTTTGAATGTTGGAGGGGGGAAGGGATCAGAGCTCCTTCAGGACGGGGAAATTTTACCTCTGCACAAAGAGAACCAATCACTGCAAGCAAAATCTCAATTAAAGATGCTAGCGACGCTCGGAATTCTTGACTGTGATCTTGCTTAGAGTTCTGCCAGTGTAGGTTAGTATTCTTGTTTTAAGATATCAATTTGATTTATTTGGAAAAGGAAGGCGTGGGTGAACAACGTTTTATTTGGTATATCCATGTTGTTAAATGCTGCGATTTTAGATTTATATAAACTCAGTGCTGGTGCCTGAATGATTTTCTTTGTGGTTATTTTTGTTTAAATGCCAACACAAGGGCATGAAGTCTCTATCTGTTCAATCCATTTGTAGATCATGCGCGTCTCAGTTATATTTGCAGATAGACATATTGTTCACGATCTAGGCTGGGCGATTTTCTCCATAATCGACCCGACGCCTGTTGTTTTTAACTTGAATGCTTTGCTAATCGAATGGTGGCTGGGCGATTCTTTCTCAGTAGTTTTGTATCTATCCTTGCAATACGAGGTGACGCTGGGTTGACTGTGGTATGTTCGTATTATTTATTTCCCCAATGGTTGCGTTTACTTAACCCTACCTCATTATTTCCATAAGCGATTCTCTTGTTAATACTTAGGGGAGATCAGCGATAGATGGTAAGTTAGAGATAGATCCTTCAGCATTTCAAAGGATGCGATTCTCAGGTTTGTTTCTGACTCGATCTCTGCGTTTTCTTAGGCTGGTGTTATTACATGTTAAGATATGAGATTTTGCTCATACGATCTGCGTTTTTCTTAGGCTGGTGTTATTTGTTAAGATCTGAGATTTTGCTCATACGATCTGCGTTTTTCTTAGGCTTGTGTTATTACATGTTAAGATCTGAGATTTTGCTCAAACGATCTGCGTTTTTCTTAGGCTTGTGTTATTACATGTTAAGATCTGAGATTTTGCCCAAACGATAGGTTAATAATTAGGCGAGATCACAGATTTGATTCCTGCGATCTGCTTAGGATTTGTGTTATTATATGTTAAAATATCTGAACTTTTGCACAAAACCTGATGTTTAATACTTTAATGATATCAGAGATTCAATCTCTGCGATCAGGTCAGTTCGAAAGAGCTTGAACCCAGTACTACTACCTGTCAGTTGAATTATAATTTTGGGTTATGAACTCTACCACTAGGAAACCGTACATCGAGTGGAAAGAAAACAAGATCGCTTGATCCCAAGTAATTATTGTGATGTATTTTATTTATATGAACTAGTATCGTGAGAAAGGAAATGAGGGATTGCTTGTTTCACATCTTATGATATAGTATAAGTCGCTAACACCGTGATGACAGGATAGTGGATACGATTATTATTTCTGCTATATTCTCCTGAGATTTAACATTTGACCGTTCCTTGTTATTACAATAGTAATATGTTAGCCTTTCCTCTTTTACATTTAGATGTTAAAATGCATGATAACTAGATTCATGTACAAGTGAAATGGGAATCTACCTCAGGTCAAAGGACATATATATATATATATATATATAGGGAGGAAGAGCATAGCCTTTATGTGTTAGTAAACATAGTAATTTGTAATGGAAGATGGTGATTGCAAAAATAGTCCTAGGCGCTTGAAGAGACACAAGAGTAAAAGAGTTCCTTGATGACATTGGTTTGTATGTTGAAGAAGCTCTCTATGAGAGAGTCCTTAAGGAAAGGAAAGTGAAGTTTGTAACAACATTTTGAGGAGGTGTACTCCTCTATGTTTTCCTTTTATATATAATACAAAAGAAATGACCTGCCTTTGTGGACGTAGCCCAAGAGGGGTGAACCACCTGAAATTGTTCTCTTTTATGTGTATGTGTGTTATTATTGTTGATATGTATTTGTTATGGGAATGCCTTGATGTCATGAGATAAAATATATTGTTGAACGAGATAGTGGTTCACTTAATTATGTCAATGATCAAGGTATGATGAAAAGTTGCAAAGATATGAATGATGATACAAGTTTCAATGATTAGTTAACCAATATTATGTTTAAATGTGGCTGCTTTTCTTATGTCGATGTTTCAAGTTGATGGTTTGTGGTTATGTCAATGGTTTAACTTGGATGGTTCATTGTTTACGCCATTGATTTAAAATGTATACCTTGTCGGGTGAATCCTTGGTAAGAGAAGTCATTATAGTTCCTATTGTTTATATAGTGGTTTGATTGACTGGTTTTTCGTACACCTAAAGTAATCATGCATAGGTAACAATTTCATGATATTGTGCAAAGGTAGAGACGGAAGGATTCGCATATGGGCTATTATGGTTAACTTATTATGTTGGAAGAATTTACTAGACTCTGATGTGCAACTTCAATGTTTTCTTTACACATAATTGTTCCATATTATGAGGAAAAGATGTGGTATTAAACTCATAAGAGATTATAATTTACAACTTGAGTAATAACGGTGAAAACTTCCATTAGTTTTACCCAACATATTGACTGGGTGATATGGGGTATGATACAACGGGCTTTGTCCTCACTACAAAAGGGGTTTTGTCCTAAGAATGTTAATGCATGAAAGTTTTTTTAAATTTTACCAAATTTTCTAACTCGTTTATATGGAGATGTTACATATGGTATCAGAGCATTAGGTTACAACACTAGGGCCTAATGAGCTCAATATGCAATAAGTGAGTATGAAGGTTTTAAGTTTGCTAATCAATGGTTTTCGTTTCATTTTTGGATGCATGGATTGTATCGGAGGAGGGGAAGATGAATCTCCGAGATCGACTTCAAGTTTCTCCCGCCAAAGCGCAGGTTGCAAACACTCGGGCTTAGTTGGGCCCAGCTGAAGAAATAATATAAGCTGGTCAAGGGAACTCCATCGATAAGACGCAAACAAAGGATTTATGTTCTAAAGAATCAGCAGGAGGTAATCGACAAGATGTCTTTAAAAATCGCAAGTATGTATACTCCACTTGTTGAAGCATTCTAAAAGAAAAGCATTGTCGATGAGTGAGCAGTTTGTATGTTTAATTTCGTATCTAAATGATCCTGTATTGATAAATACTAGAGGATGAATATCTCCTAATGCAATTCCATTGAATGACCAGAAAGTATTCTTTGAAAATGATTATATTAATTGGACTATGTTCCTATTTTTATCTTAGTGATCTTGTTAATATTTCCATGTATATTGATCATAACGATAGTAACAAAGGAGCCTTGAATGTTCATAAGTTTATGAGGGCTGTATAAGCAAAATTAGGAGCATTCACCCTATGAAAGATGTACACTCCTACCCGGTCGATTGATTCCACGAGTAAGGTTTTAGTACTTATATGAGTCAAGTCATAGACATTCATCATAAGTACTTGATTGCTCTAATTGTGTATTATGATGATTAGAAAAGTTGATATAGTATGTGAATTATGAAGTGAGTAAGGTGCAATTAGGTCATTATATGAAGGACTATAAATTGCCATGAATTACTTGGTTATTGATTTCTCGCACTTATGCTGAAACGATTGTATTAATTATGTACATAAGATTGTAGGATTGAGATAATCCTTATTATATTAGAAAAATGCATAAATGGTACTATGGAGTAACTCCTGAAATTCTCCTTATTGGCTAAATGTTATTGAGAAAGGTGTAGAAGATGTTGTACATTATATTGAATGTTACATGCAATGGTTTCGACATAGAATATTAGTTTTGTGTTCTTACTTATTTGTTATATGGGACATGTGACATGGTAGAGGAGAATGATTAGTTGAACTAATAAATACATAATAGATCTTCAAGGTTAATGTAAGTAATGTTACTTAAATTATATACATATATATATATACTATCCAAACCATAGAGGGTTAGAAGAGTTGTAAAACTTTTATGCATGATTAACCAAGGGTCATCCTCAAGGTAAAAGATTGAAAGAATAGGAATGTTAGGATACTGAGAGTGGCTGACAGCAGGGTTATACCTTTATGTGATCAAAGCTTTATGTTATATGCATGGATACCTTGATAATATGTTTCGTTTTGATATATAGACTTTATGATATGGAGGGGATTACTAATGTGTATTAATGCAAGTTAAAAGTACACCTTGGCATATGAGGGCCATACAATAAAGCGATATGCAGTCTCCCCTAAAGGTATGTGATTATCCTTAGAAAAATATATGCAAGTATATATGTAGACAATTTATTGTTACTCACATGATGTTGGCATATGCAAGAAAAATGGGTACTTAATACAGTGAAGGAAAAGGATTGAGGTGAAGTGATCGTAATGCCCATAATAAAGAAGAATGTAGTCCTATTAATTGAGTTGGTTATGCTTAGTATGGAAATAATGTTTATTTTAGATAACCACATGTGGAGAATTGTAGTATGAAGGATGACTTTCTTATTTTTATACATAGAAGAAAAACCTCCTTACAATATTTGGTTATGTTATTATGATAGACGGTCAAAAACTCGGTTGAACTTGTGGAAGAGCGTAATATATTATGCAAGTATATGTCGCCTTGTCAACAAGACCTCGATGCAAGTTATAAATGTTGGGTGGTTAAATTATATTATTTCACTGATGACACTATAAGTAGAAATCACAACTTGAGTCCATACATATCTAGCTTATCACTCATGAGCCTTTGAGTAAAACTCGAATGATTTTATTTTTATTCTTAGCAGGAGTCGATAAGGAATAGACAAGTGAAAGATGTGTCAGTGCTATTAAAATTCCTATAAATAAATGTTGTATAGTGGTTATGAACTAACAATGCAGGGTTTCGCTATGAATATAACAAATCAAAATGGAAGTGAGTATTCATGCGGATAAATAGCTGAGTAATCGCTCAAGAGTAAGTGAGGATTCACTTAATGCATCTTATTTACTGGTCATATTTCGAAAACACTTATAACCATGGATTAACATTGGATGATGTTTAGTTACTAACATTTTCAGGATGTTATCATAATTACGACCAATGTGATAAACAAAAAGGAACGTGGCTTATAAGTCCATTGGTGAAGCTGAGCAGAACAAAATCGCTCAAGAGTAAGTGATTACCTTTTATTATAGCATGGATTACAGTATGGCACAAAACCTCATTTGGTGATGGATGTGTGCTACATATCATGAATGATAAGCAATTAAGTGAAACTACTTACCGTTATTACAAGACATATTGTAATTTACAAAAATTGTAAGAATTAATAAATGATTGGTTATCGAAATAAATTCCGGGACTCAAGCGAGAAGGCTTGAGGGGAATTGTGTAAAGAGTGTCGTAATGGCATTTGAAATACTCCCTAAAATCAGGGATTGAACAGCCACTAGGATTCTCGGAGAATCGGCTGACTGTAAGACCTGGGCAAGCTATAAGAAAATGTATACGTGGGAGGCAGGACGCTGCTTAGTATGCATGAAAGAAATGTTTGCTGCGTGAGCACTAAGGTGTTAGGAAAAACATGAATGAAATGTTTGCTGCGTGAGCACTAAGGTGTTAGGCAAAACATGAAAGGAATGTTTGCTGCGTGAGCACTAAAGTGTTAGGCAAAACATGAGAGAAAGAATTGCTGCGTGAGCACTAAGGTGTTAGGCAAGAATTTTCTGGATCAAGTGAATGTTGTTTGTTGATTTCGCCAACAATATACAATCAGGGAGCATTAGATTTATTCCATATATTGCAAGTGATATGTGCAATAAAGAACTCATGATCTATGTTTCTGAGTTTGATTATGAAGTTGATGACAAGTTGTTACTAAACATTGTTTCTTTTGAATTCCAATTTTGTGATACAAATGATTACTCCAAGAGAAGAGTAAACACCGAGGACGGTGTTATTTTAAAGGGGACGAGGATGTGATATCCCTCCTTATGACCTATTTTTGATCATTATATATATAGATATTGTTGCAAAAAGATTTATAACTAGTGGCGAGAACCGTTAAAAAACTATTATATAAAGTTATAAATATAGTTGATTAAGTTCATAACTACAAGTTATGAATTATATCTATATTCTGATACCTTTTGTTAAAACAAGAGTTTAGTATTTCGTGACAACCATCTCGGCGTACACATTGTTTAATTTCGATTTGAGAATAGATTGGAGGTTAAATGCTACTAAAACTGGTTGTTAGAGCTTAACCACTCCACCTTCCCACGTCCTTTTATTGAA
This sequence comes from Larix kaempferi, assembly GCA_027924585.1. Lineage (NCBI taxonomy): Eukaryota > Viridiplantae > Streptophyta > Pinopsida > Pinales > Pinaceae > Larix > Larix kaempferi. The sequence goes on along the minus strand of BSBM01000636.1, from coordinate 2,285,884 downwards.
CTCCAAGCTGGATAGGAGATGCCGCCTGTCAGAGATTTAAACGCCATTTGTCAAGAAAATTCGGGTCTATCGTCGAGTTAGAAATCTTTTTGAAGAGTAATGGTTAGAATCCAATGCTCGCTGGTTGTGAAGCGAATCATAAACTATGAAGGTAAGGGTAAACATTTTTTCTTATTTCCCGCGATCTTTCATTAAGTTTGATCCTTGTTCGGTTAAACTCCACGATAGCAAGGGGAACACACCCCCATTGATATAGGGATTCATTGAAATTCGATCCATTTCTGGCCAGAGTGGAGGGCTAATTGATCTTGCTCATTGTACTCTTATTGGAGGGGAAATTTAACTCCAAACCTCCTCGGTTATTGCCATCTACCGAAAATTTAAGCGCCAGTTGTCAAAAAGAATACTGTCGTTGTTATGATGAGGCGTGTATCTGGAAACACTGCAATCATTATAAAGTTTTGGCCTTTTGAATGTTGGAGGGGGGAAGGGATCAGAGCTCCTTCAGGACGGGGAAATTTTACCTCTGCACAAAGAGAACCGATCACTGCAAGCAAAATCTCAATCAAAGATGCTAGCGACGCTCGGAATTCTTGACTGTGATCTTGCTTAGAGTTCTGCCAGTGTAGGTTAGTATTCTTGTTTTAAGATATCAATTTGATTTATTTGGAAAAGGAAGGCGTGGGTGAACAACGTTTTATTTGGTATATCCATGTTGTTAAAAGCTGCGATTTTAGATTTATATAAACTCAGTGCTGGTGCCTGAATGATTTTCTTTGTGGTTATTTTTGTTTAAATGCCAGCACAAGGGCATGAAGTCTCTATCTGTTCAATCCATTTGTAGATCATGCGCGTCTCAGTTATATTTGCAGATAGACATATTGTTCACGATCTAGGCTGGGCGATTTTCTCCATAATCGACCCGACGCCTGTTGTTTTTAACTTGAATGCTTTGCTAATCGAATGGCGGCTGGGCGATTCTTTCTCAGTAGTTTTGTATCTATCCTTGCAATACGAGGTGACGCTGGGTTGACTGTGGTATGTTCGTATTATTTATTTCCCCAATGGTTGCGTTTACTTAACCCTACCTCATTATTTCCATAAGCGATTCTCTTGTTAATACTTAGGGGAGATCAGCGATAGATGGTAAGTTAGAGATAGATCCTTCAGCATTTCAAAGGATGCGATTCTCAGGTTTGTTTCTGACTCGATCTCTGCGTTTTCTTAGGATGGTGTTATTACATGTTAAGATATGAGATTTTGCTCATATGATCTGCGTTTTTCTTAGGCTGGTGTTATTTGTTAAGATCTGAGATTTTGCTCATACGATCTGCGTTTTTCTTAGGCTTGTGTTATTACATGTTAAGATCTGAGATTTTGCTCAAACGATCTGCGTTTTTCTTAGGCTTGTGTTATTACATGTTAAGATCTGAGATTTTGCCCAAACGATAGGTTAATAATTAGGCGAGATCACAGATTTGATTCCTGCGATCTGCTTAGGATTTGTGTTATTATATGTTAAAATATCTGAACTTTTGCACAAAACCTGATGTTTAATACTTTAATGATATCAGAGATTCAATATCTGCGATCAGGTCAGTTCGAAAGAGCTTGAACCCAGTACTACTACCTGTCAGTTGAATTATAATTTTGGGTTATGAACTCTACCACTAGGAAACCGTACATCGAGTGGAAAGAAAACAAGATCGCTTGATCCCAAGTAATTATTGTGATGTATTTTATTTATATGAACTAGTATCGTGAGAAAGGAAATGAGGGATTGCTTGTTTCACATCTTATGATATAGTATAAGTCGCTAACACCGTGACGACAGGATAGTGGATACGATTATTATTTTTGCTATATTCTCCTGAGATTTAACATTTGACCGTTCCTTGTTATTACAATAGTAATATGTTAGCCTTTCCTCTTTTACATTTAGATGTTAAAATGCATGATAACTAGATTCATGTACAAGTGAAATGGGAATCTACCTCAGGTCAAAGGACATATATATATATATATATATATATATAGGGAGGAAGAGCATAGCCTTTATGTGTTAGTAAACATAGTAATTTGTAATGGAAGATGGTGATTGCAAAAATAGTCCTAGGCGCTTGAAGAGACACAAGAGTAATAAAGTTCCTTGATGACATTGGTTTGTATGTTGAAGAAGCTCTCTATGAGAGAGTCCTTAAGGAAAGGAAAGTGAAGTTTGTAACAACATTTTGAGGAGGTGTACTCCTCTATGTTTTCCTTTTATATATAATACAAAAGAAATGACCTGCCTTTGTGGACGTAGCCCAAGAGGGGTGAACCACCTGAAATTGTTCTCTTTTATGTGTATGTGTGTTATTATTGTTGATATGTATTTGTTATGGGAATGCCTTGATGTCATGAGATAAAATATATTGTTGAACGAGATAGTGGTTCACTTAATTATGTCAATGATCAAGGTATGATGAAAAGTTGCAAAGATATGAATGATGATACAAGTTTCAATGATTAGTTAACCAATATTATGTTTAAATGTGGCTGCTTTTCTTATGTCGATGTTTCAAGTTGATGGTTTGTGGTTATGTCAATGGTTTAACTTGGATGGTTCATTGTTTACGCCATTGATTTAAAATGTATACCTTGTCGGGTGAATCCTTGGTAAGAGAAGTCATTATAGTTCCTATTGTTTATATAGTGGTTTGATTGACTGGTTTTTCGTACACCTAAAGTAATCATGCATAGGTAACAATTTCATGATATTGTGCAAAGGTAGAGACGGAAGGATTCGCATATGGGCTATTATGGTTAACTTATTATGTTGGAAGAATTTACTAGACTATGATGTGCAACTTCAATGTTTTCTTTACACATAATTGTTCCATATTATGAGGAAAAGATGTGGTATTAAACTCATAAGAGATTATAATTTACAACTTGAGTAATAACGGTGAAAACTTCCATTAGTTTTACCCAACATATTGACTGGGTGATATGGGGTATGATACAACGGGCTTTGTCCTCACTACAAAAGGGGTTTTTTCCTAAGAATGTTAATGCATGAAAGTTTTTTTAAATTTTACCAAATTTTCTAACTCGTTTATATGGAGATGTTACAACTATGACAGTCATTAAGGACTTGTTCTGCTTCTTCTTGGGAAAGGCATCATCATAGGATTGTGTCGATGCCACGTCGATAGAGGACATCACCTAAGAGGAGATAATAGGGGGCATGGTGACGAATGCAATGGCGCCCGTCACGGTCAATATTGGGTCGAAACTTCTGTGTGCAGAGATATACCAAAATGTCGTCATACCAAGGATCGTCAGACGAGATGATGAATAAATGTTCATCAATTATATCAGTATGGATAGCTGGTGATGACGACGAGGATGGTAGGTCCGTAATGAGCTTAGCGAGTGCTAGGGATTTGGTACTCTTCAGGGTTTTAAAAGTCAGGTCATATTCTTGTAGGATAATCACCCATTTGGCAACACGGCCTTGCAGAAGGCGGCGATTCAAGAGATAGACCATTGGGTTGGAGTTTGTGACAACCATGGTATGGCTGAGGAGAATATAATGGGATAACTTCTGTACTGAAAAGACGATGGCGAGGGCCATTTTCTCTTCATGTGGGTAGCGCAGTGGTGGGCCTGATAAAGTTTGGCTCACATAGTAAATGACATGCTCTTCATGAGCGGAGTCTTCTTGGACGAGTACTCCAGAGACGGCGTAGTCGGATACCGAAATGTAAAGGATAAAGTCTCTTGTGAAGTCCAAAGGAGAAATCAAGGGGGAACTTGTGAGTGCTTTCTTTAGGTCTATGAAAGCTCCTTCTGCTTGGTCATCCCATACAAAATGGGTATGAAGGCGCAGTAAACGGAGGAAACCATGTACTGTCGTGGTGTAATCTGGGACAAAGCGGCAGAGGAAGTTGGACCTCCCCTGAAGGCTTTGTAATTGTCTTAGTGTACAAGGTGATGGTAGGTCTACGATGGCTTGGACCTTTAGAGGGTCGACTGCGATCCCTTTTTCTGAAATGATGAAACCCAACAGATGGATTGCTGGAACACAAAAGACACACTTGAGTCGGTTCAAGCAGATTTGGTATTAGCAACAACGTAAGAAGACTTGTCGGAGGTCGTCTAAATCGTCAGATCATTTCTTAGATCAAGTTGTGAGGTCGTCTAGATAAACCAATATGATGTTAATCAGGTCATGAAAACAATAAGTCATGGCTCGCTGAAATGTGGCTCCATCGTTCTTGAGACCAAAAGGCATGACGTGATAGGTGAAGGTTCCCCATGGGGTAGTGAAAGTGGTCTTGTGTTGATCTTCCTTGCGGATTTGGATTTGGTTATACATGGAGAAACGGTCCATGAAAGATAGTACCTCGTGCCCCGCACATGCATCGATTAGTTGGTCGATAAATGGTGTTGGGAAGTTGTCTTTGGGACAAGCTAGATTGAGGTCGTGGAAATCAGTACAGACACGAATGGTGCTTACTTTATTATTGACTAGAACTGGGTTGGAAACCAAGGCAGTATAAGCAATAGGATATATGAAACCTGCTACTCGAAGCTTCTTAATTTCTACTTTGACGGCTGGAAGCTTGGATGGGTGAATGGGGCATTGTTTCTAGCGGACCGGGGATATGTTGGGCCAAGTGTCTATGTGATGACTATGATGGTAAAGTCAAGACTAGGCATCTCGGTGTAAGACCAGGCAAAGACATCTCAAAATTCTTGGAAGAGTTTCTTATAGGCTTGGGTTTCCTTTTCAATGCACGATGTGCCTAAAGAGATAAGCTTAGGTTTTCTGGGGGTGGTGGAGATGTCGATTTTTATGATCGGTGAAATGTTGGCCATGCTACCTTCTTCAAAGGCTTCTGGAGCTGGGATAGGATCTTTGAACCAATCGACCTTGGTTGGTAAGAAGTCTTTGGATTCAACGGACAGTTGGTTCGCCGTGGTGGAGGTAGATGCCTCAGGGATGAAGTATGATCGATGGTGCATATCATCCCAAGGGTAGTCCAGTGTAGTAAGTGTTTCCAAGATTTCCTCATCGGTGCAGAAGTAGTGCATCATTAAATCAATTGGTTTAGGCTTGTAGGTAGTTGAAATCATATAAATGGTATTGATTTCTTCTGAACGGGAAGATTCTGGGGGGAATATTTCGTCAATGAGTGGGGGGGATATCTCTAGGTCAACATTATTCAATTCATATAGTGCTGCTCTATAATCTGGGAGATCGGGGAAATGATGTGAATAATGGCCGTAGATGCCACAAATCGCATAAGGGTGGTTTGTACGTAGCGTTTTATCGCGAGGATGAGGGGGTAGCTGAAGTTTAACAACCGAAATGTTTGTGTCGTCGTCCAACATATTCATGTGTTCTTGAAGTGTTGGTAGTTGTGGACATAGATGGGTAGCATGGCCTATATCGTCGCATAAGGAGCACTTGGGGGGTATGCGGATTGTTGGGGGATTCTTCGCTAATTTGGGGGTCGCTGGGGGAGTGCGAGTTGTGGGTCCTGTGGTGTAGGTTTGTGGACCTCTGCCCCCATTATAACGAGATTGAGGGGGAACATAACTAGAGGTTGATGTAGTGGCCACTATTGGAGGTGGTCAGTTTTGGGGGTTTGGTACGTCGAGCGGTGGACGGTTGGAAGTATTGATGGGTTGCATCAGTTGTAAAATTACATTCGGTGTCGGGGGAGGGTTTGGGGCAGGTAGGTACCACACAGGTAGTCCTAATGTTAATCCTGGGAGATTAAGTGTAGCCATGACTGGTGTGCTGATGGCGCTTGAAGGGGGAAATAAAAATGGGATAGTATGAATTGGTGTGGCTCCTATGTGACTAGGCACCGTTGGAGGTTGTGGCAGTGGTTGAGGTTGTTGAGTATGATGTTGTTCGTTGTGCGAGAGGGTGCACAAATCAGATATTTCAGTTATTCGTAGAGGGGGTGGGATAGATGGGAAAGTGGTGGTCATGGGAGTATCCAAATATATCCCGGGTCCAACTGAGGAGACAAACGGTGTGGGTGCACTCTGAACGGGTTGTTCGATCATGGGAAGAACATTTTCAGGCGCTGTGGGGGCATTGGGATCATAGTATGTTATCTGGTCGATTTTGACTACGCGTCCTTTGTGGGGAAACATCATGAGGTGGAAAACTAAAGAAGCGACAACTTTCATTTTATATATGTAGCTTCGTCCCAAAAGGAGATTGTAATCAAGTTGGGCATTGATGACCTCTATATCTATGAGAACCAGTTTTCCCCCAAGCTATATGGGCACGTTCACTAACAGACCCTAAGGTTGAGCTGCACGACCATCGTAAGCTCACAATGCGTTAGTTGATGGTTGTAGCGTTGGGGATCCAAGTTTCTTCCAGACAAAAGTTGACATAACGCAGGTGGAGGCACCTTCATCGATTGTGCATCGATGAACGACGAGGTTTCGAATGGACATAGAAACCTGTAAAGCTAATGATGAAGGCAGACGAGGTTCGGCTTGGTCTAAGTTGAAAGCCATCATATTGGAGTCATTAGGGTCTATGGCACCAATGGCGGATAACAACAATTTTATTTGTGTAGGACAAGTTTTTAGGATTTCTAGAGCAGACATAGCAGCGAGGGACTGGGCTAAGTCTTCTACGATGTTATAGTTCGAAGCTGCACGAGCGTTAGGGTTGTTGTTGATTCGTCTTAAAGGGAAGCGAGGTGCTTTTGGACCCCCGTCCATGGGCATATTAGGTATGCGAAGTGGCTAATCAGTTGGGAGGGTACTCGAAGATGGATCAGTGGGCATGGCCTCAGGGGTTGAGCTGTATTGGTTTCGGCGAGTTTGAAGGTTGACATCATTAGAAAATGGTGAGTTTTGGACTCTGTATGCTGGTGATCGGTTGCCACATAGGTATTTTGCTGCTGTGTTGCAACGAATCCTTGTGGGGGATCCATTGGATGAGTGTTTACTACTCCTTGGTTGGGTAGAGGATTTTTCAATATCATGGGTTGCGGCTGAGGAGGTGGTGCTGGCTGTGCGGCATGTCCTTTTAGTTGGGCATCATCGGTCCGGAGTTGACGTGCTCGGTCCAAATGGGGGCAATTATGCGTGTAATGGACATATACACCGCATATGGAACACGGGTGGTTTGTTCTCAAGTTAGGATTTTTTCCCCGTTTTGGTGGGCGATCAGGATTTTGATTTGCAAAGTAGCGTTATTGTTATTAGGAGGATTAGGTGGTTGTCCTCCTTGGTTTTTTTGTTGGTTATTTCCGTGGTTGCATCCTCTTCCGCGATTCTGTTGACCTCCTTGATTACGTTGGTTGTTCTAGTTTTGAGGTTGGTTTTGTTGTGCGTATACATGCCCTTAGGAAGTAGGTGGGTTTTGAGGTCATGCAGACGCTAGAGCAGGCTGCAGTGGATAGTAAGCGGGGGGGTTCTGAGGTGGACCTGGTGCTTGTTGCAGTTGTGGGTAACCTTGAGCTACTGGAAGTGTTGGAGCAAGAGGTGCTGCCTGTTGAGGGTAATAATCCGATTGGGCTTGTGGATGAACCGGAGTCTAATTGGCCTGCTAGTTATAATATGGAGGTGGTGCATAAGCTGATGGTGCTTTCCCATAACACTGCAGTTGACATGAGGGTCCATGAGTGTGGTGGGTGTGCATCACTGGAGCATACGAATTTGTAGCTCCAGAATGAGATGTAGCCCTAGAAAGGTTTGGGGCATTGTTTGTGGTCATCATGGTGAAAGTTTTGTTTTGTACCATAACCTAGTCGATGATACCGTCGGCAGCATGGGATGCCCCCAGCGCGTCATTCAGGGATGGATCACCGTGCGGGTGTCAGGTAATATTGTGTATAAATATCTAGACTAGGCATATATCAAGTCGAACTGCTGAGCTTTTAAAATGGCTTCCTCTTCCGACTGGGGTTGTTTAGAAGCTACATCTTTCACTATGAGAGGAAGGAGTGATTTCAGGAACCAATCCAGGAAGATACGATCATCTAGTTTGATCTTGCAGAGACTACGATGTTTACGCCACTGATGGATGTGATCTGTGATATGGGTGGCCATATTCTATCTACAAGACAGTAGGATTTCTACTCCTGCATCATAGCGTACGGGTAGTTGAAAGAACTGTAGGAAAGTTGAGGCGAGGGATGTAAACATGGGATGTGTCCCATGTGGTTGATCAATATACCATTTGGCTGTCGAGCTAGTGAAAGTTCTTTGTAAAAGTCGGAGTCGAATAGAATCATCGACTATGAAGTTTGAGGAACACCATAGGTGAAACGACATGATATGGTTTTGGGGGTCTTCCCCATCCTTCCCTTCAAACTTTGGGATGTCTGACGGGAGCTTTGTGGGCATGGGGGGCCAAGTAGGGTCATGTCTAATGGGATCATTTGTTAGCCTTACCAAGTCGGGTAGGTTAAGGCTAGCCATCAATGGCAAACTGGTAGAGGGGTATGATGTTGTCATGGGGGCATAAGTGCTAGTGGTAGCATTATGTATTTGGCCACTGCTCCCTAGGGGGATATTACCCATGGGAGGTATGTTCCCTCCACTCAAAGGAGTGTGGGAGGGGCCCGCGCCACCAAGTGCAACAGGAGCTACAGATGGGTTGGGAAGATGTCCAAGAGGTGTTGGAATCTGAGTGGTAGTGGGGATAGTAGGTATAGTTTCCATGGTGGGCATGCCTAGGTTAGGTGTGGGTCCTGTATTGGGCAGGGTTCCCATGTTAGGAATACCTAATGGATTTGTTGTAGTAGTGGCCAATGTGGTGGCCATTGTGGTGGAGGGTGTGGTGGATGTTCCACAAACAGTTCCTGTGAAGAAGGAGTCAAAATGTGACCCAACCATGGGGCTAGTGGGTGTTGTGTATGTAGGATGTTCGGATTCTTCCTTAGAGTCAGATGTGAAATGAGGTGCGTCAGAATCGGATGATGGGGCTCTACGTCGATGGCATGTAGAGTTGAGTGAAAGTGCTCTTCATCTATGACGAGTGGTGTCAAGAGAACCATATTGTGGGGGCTCACCCCGGAAACGTTGAGAACGTCTCGGGGAATCAATGGTGACAGATGTGAATTAAATCTACTAGGTGGTGGTGAGTGGAAAGCTCTAAATCCCTAATGCAAACATGTGTGCAAGAGGGGAGCGTAAAAATAATGGCACTCAGGCCAACAACCAACCTCAAAACACTTACTATAACAGCTGTGCTATAGTAACTGGAGTAATAAAAAAATGTGGTCAGAAAACCAACATGCAATCGGCTCCTAAAAATAGAAAAAGGTGTACTTACTGACCAAAGGGAGGTAATGGAGCATGCAAACACCTAACTAAAAAGTATTATGAATCAACAAGATATATCCTCTGCAAGGTGATGAAATCCAAGTCAGACAATATAAATTGTAGAATCAAAGGCTAGATATCCCCCTACCGGGAGGGATACCGGGTAGTCAATCCTAGAAAATGGGCCACTAAGATACCCCGTTCATGACATGTTCGATTGGGTGACTCTATAGCTCTTGTTCTATCACCATTGTACTCCCACAAGGGTGGTACAACGAGAACAGTGAGTGGGTATTCTTTGGTGACTGAATGGATTGCGGTATTCCACTCAGGCCTCTGGAACCAGTCTAGCTACTTCAACCCTCCTAAGGGAGAGGCCTTCCCGAAAAATTGGTTTTAAACTGTGTCAACAAATAATAAGGGATTTTGGTACCCTAAATGTCAACTGCTATGTTTCAACATGTAAGTGAGTGAGGGGTGTTATTTGGATACTTATCCCCTCAGTCCTACCTAACTACAATATTCTTTTTGTGTTCCCCAAATGGGGTTAGGATGTTGGTTGAGTTAAGAGAATTTTAAGGATCACTTGAAATTATTGTGACAGATTGTGTGCTGGTGTGGTTGTATACCAAAACAATTTGCCTCGCATGGGCGATTTAATCACAAACTAAAATAATGATTTCAATTTGCAAAAAACGAAAGACACTTTCAAATGTAAATGCTTGTTTCAAAAAATATGGATTTTTCAAAAAAAAAATTATGTAAAGCAAATAACATATGCAAAAATAAATGGATTTCTAAAGCCTTTCTTGGGCAAAATATTGAGCAATTTAGAAATATGATTCTAACTTTGCAAAGTATGAAACTTACAACCTGAAAAATACTTAACAAATATTTCTTTCACTTAACTGAAAATTTCAAAAAAGATTAGTAAAGCAAATAACAGAATATAAATTTATAATGCTGCAATAATAAAACACTATGATGTCAAAAAATTGCAGAAAATAAGGCTGGAAAAAAGCCGAATGGGAAAAAACTAGGGAAAAAATGGGCCGAACGAAACAGGAGATATCGCAATTGTGACGTGAAAAGCTACGATGTGAATCACGACGATATGGGAAAAATCTACTATGCGCGGCGTGGAAAAGGGTTGAACTGCCACGATGGACCGCGCGGGAAAAAGCCGAACATTCGCGATGGGCCGTGCGGAAAAAAGCCGAAAAGCCACGATGGGCCATGCGAAAAACAGGCACGAGGGCGCGATGCACAATGCGACTATGGGTCCGAAAGCCGTGATGTACGGATGGAAAACAGTCGCCAAAAAATGAACCCAAAAATTGGAATTTTGGGCTGTTTTGGGCTACAGAAAGGGCCAATGGCTAGGGTAGCTATCAAGAAGTTGACTAGTATGGAAGATCTCCAATTTTAAATGGAAAAAAGACTAAAATATAGATCTAAATCAAATATTTAAAGTTCAAAAACCAGCAGAGTTGCCAAAAACTGTTGCCTGGTTTTTCAACCAAGCATGTGCTAAAGAGAACTTGCTAACTAGTAGTAGCAATCTCAATAAAAATATGTAAAAAATTTGTTGAATGTAATAAGTAAACAACTAATCTATCATGTGCAAGTAAATAAACTAAATTAAAAAAATAGTAAACAGTGTGATTCATAACAAAAATAGGAAATAGAAAATTTGATCTTTTGTATTACCTCAAATGGTGAGGATGGTGAGTTTTGAGCAACTCCAAGGTTAAGGTGCTTCAATGTCCAATGGTCTCTTCTTCTCCAATGCTTCAATGGGGGATCTTCAATGTAACATACCCTTTTTGCTGGAAAACATTTTGTGTTAGAAAACATTATGATAACTTTTATTGTAAAGTTTTATGTTGGACAGGTGTCCAAGGATGACTGTAATTTGCACAATATATTATTATTAAATAAATAAAATATGAGACAAACACCTAAGAGGACTATTGAAAGAGTGGTTACTGATCCACTAGGTGGAATGGAATCTGGGGTAGAAGGCAATGGACAAGTGGCAGCATCATGATGCAACTAACTAGTTGTTGGTATGGGACAACTCCCTTGAAATGTGGTCATAGTGCCCTGGAAGATGGGACTGGAGCTTGAGGCTCATTTATTCCAAACTGACCACTAAAATACCTAGGCAGTCTATATAATAGCCATCAAATTTTGAACTGAGATTCATCACTTTTTCTGACGAGGAAATTTACCTTGGGGTGTTGCTGTGTTTACACCCAAGAGATTTGATGAGGGGATAGGCTATGTTGTTGATCATGTTGGGAGTCTACCAAACTCTTATTAAGTTCAGGAGGTTAATGCTGAGTGCTGAAGGCATTTTATTTTAGGAGGTTGATGTTGAGTGCTGAAGGAATTTTTTAGTGCCTTGCTTCTACACAGATTCCATCTACTTAGTGGTTCAGTAATTAGGCTCGGGGGTTCACAAGAAGCCAGCAGTTGAGCTGCTTCTTCTGGAATAGGTTGGAAGGAACAGGCCTCCTTGGGTGTTTGTCGGCCCTATCTTCATCTACAGGTTCTATTTTTTATTTCTTATTAAATAGTTAAATCTTTTTATTTGCAAGTATTTAATTCTTATTTACAGAACGTGTTCTGGTTTAGCTACCCCTACTTTTAGTTTTCTGAACCAAGTTAAAATTATGAATAGAAATGATGAATGAAATAAATAATCTCTGCATTTTTCCCCATGCTATAGGAACTGCATCGTACTCTAGTACAGAGACAAATTAAGGTAGATAGATATGATAGGCAATTTTCCAAGATGATGGAAGCACCATTCTGTATATTCTGTTAATTTATCTACTGCTAGTAATTAGTATTATTTACTGCATTTTCTTTACAGTACTGTTCTTTATTTTATTTTTATCAAATAGAAAGTTTACTGTTTTAAGATTATTACTGTGAATTGTATCCATTATTGAAATCATTTATGATACATAAATTAAAGAAAAATGCATAGTCTCATTATACAGAACTAATCTGTCATTTTCAAGCTTTAAGATACGGTTTATAATTCCATAATTTTCTTCTCCAAAGTTTACTATAGTCTACTGTTATTTTCACTACTATACTTACAGGATAGACAAGCAAATAGAAATCTCATATTACATACCTAGGGTTGTACATATTTCATTTTCAAAGCCAAACCTTCAAACTATTGAATTTATCATCGAATGATAGCAACCAAGATATTAAAAGATATCTTTTATTTAAATAGTTCTCAACTTAATGTGCAATCACATGTTTCTATTGCCATAAAAAAAAAAACACATAACTGCATTTTTTTCTACAGTACGAGCTAGTTAAACAAACTCACTATCGTTTCAAAGTTCCATTATTTTGTTAACAGTAGAACGCCTCTAAATAGCAGAACTAGAAACAAGTTTGGATTTCCAGGGGCTTGACGACGAGCAAACTCATATCCATACATTTTAAACAGCGTCAAACCCTAACCCTTAAAAATCTTATAGAATGAAAATACAACATCTTTTACAATCGACGAAGCTACACACAGGCCGAAGCCTACCATAGATTACAAACATCTAACCATTTTTTAGTGACAGCAACAATTTTCTCATTTATCATTTATATCATATGATATCCTTTCCCATTGTTTACATTTCATAATTTCACAGTCCATAAAAGAAAACGATAGCAGCAGGTGTATTAAAACCTAGTTTCACAAACCATATTTCGTATACATCAAATTTAAACATAGAGGTCTGCTAAAACATAAGTTTCATTTCCACATTTTAAATTGACGAGTCACAAGTTATGTTCACGGGCCAAGCCCCAAAACGATGAAACAAAACAACTACAGCAACACAGACTTGTAAATATTCTTTTATTAAAAAAACTCGACAAAGCTTGAAACCCTCATTGACAGAAGTACATTACCCAATTCAAACTCAGAATCCAAAACACTGTATAGTAACCCTAAAACATTTGTACATTGACCCTGTAAGCCGAGAGGCATCCATAACACAGGCGTAAAACAAAACAACACTGTTTTTGAACCACGATTTCCAGGACACAAAGTTGTTACAACTTCAAACGATGGCAAAAACCTGCCAGGAGAACCTACGGAGGGTTATGCCACCAGGGATTACCAAAGTGTAGCATGCCATCCACTGTCAACCAACCCCAGCACTGTAAAATCCTCAATGAAGGTAGTACCTGCCACACGAACTACAAAGAAGTTATAACGAATTCCAATCGAATACCATATAAACCCAAACTGTATTATTAAACAACAGTTTTACGAGTCGAGTTTACCTTCACATTTCAGACGGATGGAATGCTTCATGCTTCCAGTTCTTCCAATCGATGCAATAGGGGCATATTGCAACTGAACAATTATCAAACTCGGAGGATAACTCACCGAAAACCTAAACTGTCATACAACGAAAGCCACAGGGCTTCAATTCCTTGCACCTTTTCGAACCTGAGCAACTTATACAGTAACTTTACACCATTAAATTACAGAGTTTGGAGTTTCAGAGCCATCAAAAAACCACCCAAGGTCAAGCCCTGCTATTTCAGTGGCCTGTTGGCCTCTCCCCCAAACCCAAAAATCCAAATGAATACATTAAGGAAAACAATAAACAATAATGCGAGATTTCCTTAGGGTTTAGATCTCAATGATTGAGGCAGTTAGATCAACGGAGGAGATATGGCCATCCAAGCTACGCCAATACCAAGACAGGGAATATGAACACCTACCATTAATAACTTCATAAATAGCAAGCTCAGTTGGAGTGACATATCACTAGGGCAGAGCTTACAGCTCGACAAGTTTCCACCATTTTTTCTACCACTACATCACGTGGAGCCATTTACACATTGAAGCCATCAAGACAATCCACTACCAGTTCACAGGGTTTGCATTTAATGCAGGATCTCACGTATCATCTACCAGACCCTTGCCTGCAATGGCATTAATTTCATGTCAGCGTCAAAGTTATGGTTTACAACATGATCTTGGGATTATATCACGACTGTAATACAACCCCGTTGTATAGTTTCAACCATAGGGTATTATCATATCATGATATTACATTCACGTATAAAGCTTCAAACCATGTTATAATTCGTATAGCATGTGTGCAATGCACTTTGAACCAAAGGTTATATGTATATCATGTTTCCATTGCCAAAATAAATTCGCATAGCAATTATACATTGCAAAATCAAAAGCTACGAGATATTTATATATCAAGCACATATTAAAATATCAACACAAGCCTTAGTTTGTAGGCACTATAACTTAATATTTAGATCATGCATATAGTAGACATGCATCATGATTTCAAAAGTTAAGACACCTTGCATAAGGCTAATTCATTATGACTTTGACCCTCACACTATTTTAGAAAGCTAGGGTTTGACAACAAAATAATATGTGTCGCATTCGTTTAACTAAGCAGCAGCTTGCATATAAAGTGACATAATAGGACTTTTAAAAACACATCTAGAAATTTGAATAATTGCGATACGCCATATAGATATAAATGGTCAATTTTCATTATCTACCATGGTCATTCATTTATCAACCTTGTCGCATTTTCAGACTGTTAATATAAGCCGTAATACCACTGATTCTACCAACAATTACAACGGAAGTGTAGTGTAAAACATCGTTAGCAACACTTACAAGTGTTATTACAAAAAAAATACAAGTTGATTAAGAAAGCTAAGAATTTCATACCATCGTTGTCTTCATGCACAGGTAGTACTTATACACCTATCTTAAAAACAGAGACGGTTAGCTGGAAAGTAAAACACCTCTCGAAGTACTGGAATTATTCATTTATCTTACCTGCATATCTGCGAAAGAAAGAATCCAATACTTAAGCTATCAAGCTAAGTAAACCCAAGGGAACTCGGTAGGAACCCCTTCAGAAACACGCAAACAGATCATCAGTATTGTTATTATACCTTTACACATAAAGGAATAAACATTGTTTATCGCATTTCAGTTTTTAATCTATTGTATTTCATGTTTAAGAATCACAATGATAGAATTACGAAGCTGCCATTATCTATTAGTTAAATAACTTTTATTCAGCAGATAAGCATTTCTTTTATGATTTTGGCTATATCAAAAAATTTTAAATTTTAGCGATTTTTGGGATGTTACATGTGGTATCAGAGCGCACGTTCAAACTCTAGGCCTAATTTAGGCTCATGCGCGCAAACAGAAAACAAATGAGAAAGTTTATGTTACTAACTTTTGCAATTCAATTTTATTTTTGCACAGAACAGATTGACCTTTAAATTGCAGGTGTGGAAATACCGGAAGAATCAGTAGAGGACATATCTCCTCGTAACGAACGCATTAATAATAACAATTTTGAAGGAATTTATGTTGAATTAAACAACCAGTCTTCTGAAATTTTACGCACTGTACAGGATTTAAAATCTGAGTTAAAATCTGTTAAAGAAGAAATGAAAGGATCCTTAAGGTACAGGAAGAGTTACAACAGAATTTAAAAGGAAATTGCCATAGTGATGAAAGAGGCAGAAAATCAGAAATGAATGTTGATTCTGAAATAATGTCCCACCAACATAAACATAAGAAAACAAGAAATGATAAAAGGAACAATTACTCATCCTCTAAATCTGATTCAAGTAATAATGACTTTAATTATGATAGTAGTAACAGTTAATACTGCTCTAAAAAGAGAAAACATAAATATCATGAGCAGATTACTGGGAAATTTAAGATTAAGCCACCCACCTTTAATGGCGAAAGTGAGAAAGGTGAGATAGCAGAAGCTTGGCTATCTGGAATGAAGAAGTACTTTAATATTTACGACTACTCTTCTCAACTGAAAGCCAAGATGGCTATTTACAATCTGACCGGAAAGGCAGATATTTGGTGGCAGGATCTTAAAAGAATCAAGAGTATAAAAGAAAAAGAAGTAACTTGGACTATGTTTAAAAGTTTGTCTAAAAAGAAGTTTTTGTTGGAACAATATTTTGAATATAAGTCGAAGGAGTTTTATGATTTAAAGTTGGGTACAATGAATATGAAAGAACTATGCAGTAAGTTCCTTAGCTTGCTGAGGTATGTGCCTTATATGGTTGAGGAAAATCCTAAATTACAAAGGTTTCTCAGCTGTCTACCTTTTAATATAAAAGACCGTATCGAGTATGATAATCCTTCCACTTTGGAAGAGGCCATGAGAAAGACAAATTTTTGTTTTGATCAAAACAGAAAAAGAGAAGGAACAACTGGCTGGAAAAGAAGTAAGGCTAATCATTTTGACTATAAAAAGAAGAATTTTAATCATAATGCTGGAGGTTTTAAGAAAAATTTGAATAACATAAATTCCTAATAATTAGCGGAATAATGCATCTCAGAACTTTACTGCTGCAAGAAACATACCTAATAAGAATAATGACAGCAATAACAATAATAACAACAACAGGTATGCTGAACAAAAAGGACCCATGAAGTGCTATGAATGTGGCGGACCACATAAGAGAGCAGATTGCCCACGCAACAAGAGGATAGCCAACAATATTCACACTATGCAAGCAGAACCTATAGTTGGAGATTTTGCAAGAGCATTGGAGAACCGTCAAGTGGACCATCAAACATCCATGGTCGAAATTGAAGGTATGATACAAAACGAGTCTATTTCTATTCGAATAGATCTAGGTGCAAATCTAAGTTATATTTCACCTACTTTAGTAAACCGTTGCAAGTAGAAAATAGATAAATTTGATAATTCATGGTTAGTTCAGCTTGCAACAGGAACTAAAAGGAAATTTACAGATTTTGTAAAAGATTGTGAAGTATTTTTAAGTCAGTTGAAAACGCAAATTAATCTGAATGTTTTACCCTCAGGGTCATATGATTTGTTGATTGGTATAGACTGGCTTGAACAGCATAGAGTTTTACTGAATTGTTATGACAAATCTTTTACATGTATAAATAATGAAGGTAATACAGAAACAGTAAAAGGAATTCATAGGAAGATTTCAGTAAGGCAGATTTATGCTTTACAAGTAAAGAGAGCTGTCAGAAAAGGCTGTAAAATGTTTCCTGTTAATGTTATTAATTACAAGTGTACATCTAAAGAAGACAAATTAAAACTAGAGGATATTCCCATCCTTAGGGACTTTTCTGACATATTCCTAGAAGAGATTCCAGGATTACCACCGAAAAGGGAACTGGATTTCGCCATCGAATTAGTACCCGGTGCGGTACCAAACCTGAAGGATCCCTATAGGATGAATATTCTGGAGTTAAATGAGTTAAAATCACAGCTGAAAGAATTAATAGATAAAAACTACATAAGGCCCAGTGTGTCCCCCTGGGGAGCACCAGTAATTTTTGTTAAAAAGACGGATGGTACCATGCATTTGTGTATTGATTACCATCAGCTTAATAAAATGACAATTAAGAACCAATATCCCTTACCCTGCATAGATGATCTATTTGATCAAGTACGCAGATCAAAGATATTCACTAAAATTGATTTAAGTTCGGGTTATCATCAAGGTAAGATAAAAGACGAGGACATATTCAAAACTGCATCCAGGATGCGTTATGGACACTACGAGTTCATAGTTATGCCTTTTAGGTTAACCAATGCATCGACACTGTTCATGTGTTTAATGAACAACTTTCTGCATAAATATTTGGATAAGTTCATAGTGGTATTCATTGATGATATTCTGATTTACTCAAAAACTAAAGAAGAGCATAATGAACATTTAAAAATCATTTTACAAGTACTTAGAGAACATCAGCTTTACGCTAAGTTCAGTAAGTGTGATTTGTATAAAGATAAAATTCAGTATTTGGGTCATATAATTTCTAAAGATGGTATTTATGTTGATCTTGATAAGATAAAAGCAATTAATGAATGGCCTGTCCCTAAAGATGTAACTGATGTACGGTCATTCATGGGAATAACTAGATATTATAAAAAGTTTATTGAAGGGTTCTCTAGAATTGCTAATCCCATCACTTCTTTGCAGAAGAAAGGGAAGACATTCATATGTGATCAAAAGTGTCAAGAAAGTTTTAATAAATTAAAAGAGTTATTAACTATAGCACCCATCTTAAAAATGGCAGATCCCAATAAGGATTTCGTCGTATGCACGGATGCATGCAATGATGGACTTGGGGGGGTTTTAAGTGAGGAAGGTCATGCAATTGCTTTTGAGTCAAGGAAGTTAAAAATACATGAAAAGAATTATGCAACCTATGATCTTGAGTTGGTAGTCGTGATACATGCATTAAAAATGTGGCGCCATCACTTGATTAGAAGAAAATTCATTTTAATGACTGATAATAAGGGCTTAAAGTATTTATTGGATCAAACAAATCTTAAAGCAAGGCAAGCTAGGTGGTTAGCTTTCCTTAGCGAGTACGATTTTGAGATTCATCACATTAATGGAAAGGAGAATAAGGTTGCTGATGCTTTGAGCAGAAATGCTAGACTAAGTTTTGTGGCAACAATCAATACTTTTAAGACTGATCTGGAAAATCAGATCGAAGAAGGAACTAAGCAAGATGAAGTTTACCAAAAATTACATGATAAAGTGGCTGAAAATTTAATAACAGATTATAGTATTAGTGAAAAAGGATTCTTAACATATAAAAACAAAATTTATGTACCTAATATTTTGAAAGTTAAGTTGCTGATTTTGGATGAAGTTCATAAGAGTCCTTATTCAGGGCATCCTAGTTATCAGAAAATGATAACTATGTTAAGGAAAGACTATTTTTGGCCCAACATGAAGAGTGAAGTTGCTAAATATATAGCTAGATATTTTGAATGTCAGACTATCAAAGCTGAACACCAACATCCAGCTGGACTATTGTAGCCTTTACCAATTCCAGAATGGAAATGGGAAATTATAAGCATTGATTTTACTACAGGTTTGCCTAAAAATCAGAAGTAGAATGATTCAATCATGGTTGTTGTTGATAAACTTAGTAAAGATGCTCATTTTATTCCTATTAAAACTACTTTCAAGGCTTCTAACATTGCAGATATTTTCATGAAGCAAATTTTTCATTTACACGGAATTCCAAAGGTAATTATTTCAGACCGGGACTCTAAGTTCACCAGTAATTTTTAGACAGCATTGTTTAAAGGATTAAATACTAAATTAAATTTCAACAATTCTTTCCACCCACAAACTGATGGTCAAACAGAAAGGGTAAATCATATTTTAGAAAACATGTTAAGATTGTATGTTAAAGATCAGCCATCTAACTGGGAAGATTTCTTACATTTAGCAAAATTTGCCTACAATAATAATTATTAAGCATCTGCTAAGTTAATCCCATTTGAGATTTTGTATGGAAGAAAATGTTGTACTCCGATTTCTTGGGATAATCCTGCGGACAGATTAATGTTAGGACCATATTTATTGAAAGAAATCGAGCTAACCGTGAAACAGGTTCAAGGTAACTTAAAGGTTGCCCAAGATCGACATAAAAGCTATGCTGATTTGAAATGCACAGAAAGAGAATTTCAGGTAGGAGACCATGTTTTTTTAAAGGTAAATCCCAAGAAAATTTCTTTGAAGCTTGGGAGTTGTGCTAAACTAGCACCAAGGTATTGTGGACCAATTGAAATCCTATCAAGGATTGGAGCTGTTGCATATCAATTGGCATTGCCATATAATTTAAAAATCCACACTGTTTTTCACGTTTCTGTTTTAAAGAAGTATGTGCACAATGCTACTCATGTGCTGAATTGGAATGACATACAGGTGCAACCCGAAGGAGATTTTCAGGTGGAACCGGACTGTATTCTCGATCGGAGGGAAATTATGCTTCGGAATCGCACCATAGGGTAGGTAAAGGTGCAAGGGAAGCACCTTAGCCCTGATGAAGCTATTTGGGAACTAGAAAGTAATATGCGAGCAGCATATCCAGTTTTGTTCCATGAGGAACTTGATGATGAACAAGCAACATCGAGGATGATGTTGAACTTAAGTGGGGGTGTTTGTAACATACCCCTTTTGCTGGAAAACATTTTGTGTTAGAAAACTTTATGATAACTTTTATTGTAAAGTTTTATGTTGGACAGGTGTCCAAGGATGACTGTAATTTGCAAAATATATTATTATTAAATAAATAAAATAGGAGACAAACACGTAAGAGGACTGTTGAAAGAGTGGTTACTGATCCACTAGGTGGAATGGAATCTGGGGTAGAAGGCAATGGACAAGTGGCAGCATCATGATGCAACTAACTAGTTGTTGGTATGGGACAACTCCATTGAAATGTGGTCATAGTGCCCTGAAAGATGGGACTGGAGCTTGAGGCTCATTTATTCCAAACTGACCACTAAAAGACCTAGGCAGTCTATATAATAGCCATCAAATTTTGAACTAAGGTTCATCACTTTTCCTGACGAGGAAATTTACCTTGGGGTTTTGTTGTGTTTGCACACAAGATATTTGATCAAGGGATAGGCTATGTTGTTGATCACGTTGTGAGTCTGCCAAACTCTTATTGAGTTCAGGAGGTTGATGCTGAGTGTTGAACGCATTTTATTTCAGGAGTTTCATGCTGAGTGATGAAGGCATTTTTTAGTGCCTTGCTTCTACACAGATTCCATCTACTTAGTGGTTGAGTAATCAGGCTCGGGGGTTCATAAGAAGCCAGCAGTTGAGCTGCTTCTTCTAGAATAGGTTGGGAGGAACAGGCCTCCTTGGGTGTTTGTCGGCCCTATCTTCATCTACAGGTTCTATTTGTTTATTTTTTATTAAATAGTTAAATCTATTTATTTGCAAGTATTTAATTCTTATTTACATAACGTGTTCTGGTTTAGCTACCCCTACTTTTAGTTTTCTGAACCAAGTTAAAATTATGAATAGAAATGATGAATGAAATAAATAATCTCTGCATTTTCCCCCATGCTATAGGAGTTGCATCGTACTCTAGTACAGAGACAAATTAAGGTAGATAGATATGATAGGCAATTTGCCAAGATGATGGAAGCACCATTCTGTATATTCTGTTAATTTATCTACTGTTAGTAATTAGTATTGTTTATTGCATTTTCTTTACAGTACTGTTCTTTATTTTATTTTTATCAAATAGAAAGTTTATTGTTTTAAGATTATTACTGTGAATTGTATCCATTATTGAAATCATTTATGATACATAAATTAAAGAAAAATGCATAACCTCATTATACAGAACTAATATGTCATTTTCAAGCTTTAAGATAGGGTTTATAATTCCATAATTTTCTTCTCCAAAGTTTACTATAGTCTACTGTTATTTTCACTACTATACTTGCAAGATAGACAAGCAAATAGAAATCTCATATTACATAACTAGGGTTGTACATATTTCATTTTCAAAGCCAAACCTTCAAACTATTGAATTTATCATCGAATGATAGCAACCAAGATATTAAAAGATATCTTTTATTTAAACAGTTCTCAACTTAATGTCCAATCACATGTTTCTATTGCCATAAAACAAAAACACATTTAACTGCATTCTTTTCTATAGTACGAGCTAGTTAAACAAACTCACTATTGTTTCAAAGTTCCATTATTTTGTTAACAGTAGAACGCCTCTAAACAGCAGAAGTAGAAACAAGTTTGGATTGCCGAGGGCTTGACGATGAGCAAACTCATATCCATACATTTTAACAGCGTCAAACCCTAACCCTTAAAAAGCTTATAGAATGAAAATACAACATATTTTACAATCGACGAAGCTACACACAAGCCGAAGCCTACCATAGATTACAAACATCTAACCATTGTTTAGTGACAGCGGCATTTTTCTCATTTATCATTTATATCATATGATATCCTTTCCCATTGTTTATATTTCATAATTTCAAAGTCCATAAAAGAAAACGATAGAAACAAGTGTATTAAAACCTAGTTTCACAAACCATATTCCATATACATCAAATTTAAACGCAGAGGTCTGCTAAAACGCAAGTTTCATGTAACATCTCCCGCATATTCTGATGTTATTTTGAAGAAAATAAAATTCTTGCTCCTCTAATTGATAACCAACTTCACACGTTAGTAAAACAAAATATCTCCAATATTTATACTTCGTGTTTATCTTCAGAAAATTACTCCAAACAAACTACTACTATAAAGGTGAAAATGCTTTAGGCTTGGTCCCACATAACCATTGCAACATACTCCAAAAACAAAGTTAATTAAGAACCATAATCATACCTGAAAGACCCCCGATTCTTATGCAATGCTTTAATGTTAACAACTTTCAAATAGTAAGTCACATATTCATCTAAATGATACATACTAACCTCATTTCAACTGTCTTAATACATCGATGAGACACATTATTCATTACTCACAAAGTTATTAGTAACTCTGCCATACTTATCAACATAATGAGATTCTTTATCCATTGATATACAAACATCTTTACATATAAAAGTGTGAAATCTCCTCAATAAAAAAAAAAAAAATTCTTTTGTTCTTTTCTTGTATAACTCAACTATGACATCTTCATTCCACTTGGAAATGCTTTAAGAGAAGATACAGTTCTACGTCTATCAGTATTTAAATTTATTAAAAGTCTTCGTAACATTGGTCTTACATGTGTCCTTACCCTTGTTTTCCTGCAAATTAGAAGGTGATTACGTGGACCTACCACTTACTTAGCCGTGGCTAAAACCCTCCCATTTTCCTGGTATGCAGGTTCATATAATTCTCTGGAAACAAACCATGATGTCCATGACAAGGTATGATAAATTTCTCTTTAGCAGACCTAGTCTTATCATTTTAATATAGCATACCACCATCCATGTTCATAGATTTTGACTAAAACAAAATGTATAGCAAATGGTTCTAAGCAATCCCTTTATACCATACTATCGAGGTTGTAAAGGCATAATTCATATGTCCAAGTAGCATGTTTACAATAGGAACACCACCGTTTAAAATAAACATGAATTGATGAAATTCGATTACCACTATGTATATTACTTGCTAGGAATTTTAAAAATACTACACAGTAATCTATACGCCTTTGTCATTTAAAACAGGGTACCTTGTGGTTTCTACGAAGCTTGGTGAATAAATAAAGACACGTGACACTGTCCTATGTATGTGGTTGAACTGCATCTCGACAGGCTACCTGTACTGGATTCATTTACTATTTCAGATGGCCATGTGACTACACTTAAATTGCGTGAAGGTTTTATTGTGCCACCTGCACTTGAAAGGACAGGGCTGGTGTCTTGGCGTTGGAATAAGTGACTCCTCCATAGATTTCGATAACTCTCTGGAGATTTTAATCTTTTGGATATTCGAAATAGGGTTTACAATTTTCGTTCACTCAACCCTGGAGATAACGCAGGCTATCTCGACCCTTGCTATCTCCTTCGATGAGGAGGATAAACTAATATGTCCACAGACTATTTCAGAAGGAGTTCTACTCACTTTAAGGCGCAGCCAATGTGCCCCTGCAATTGCCTCGGAGGTAAACTTCAAATGTAATTTCGATTTTCTTCCATTAGTTTTTTTTTGAAATGCAATCTATCTCCATTATATTAATAATGCACTGTTTAATAATGATGTAGATGTCCCCAGTTCGAGACAATACAGGTTTGCAGAGGAAACTTGGCTGCTAAAGGTAAGTGGTATCGTCCCTTTGCTTTCTATGACGACGGAAAACCTGGGAAGATCTCTTCCACGGCAACAAGAAGCTGTAGTCATAATGTCAGGGTTGGTTCAGTCTTTGAAAAACTGCAGAGATTCGTGATGGCCTGGGTCCTTCTGCCCGAATCTGCTGTAATACTATTTCTTTGTAATAATTCTTTCTGTGGTTCTAAATTTTAGGGAATTGCAAAATGACTTATCTGGGTTTAAAACAGGTGTTCTGTTTCCTTACTTTTCGAAGGGTTCTAATACACATATAAGGCTCGAATTTTATTAAAAATACGAACATTTTATTATGCTATGGTGAAACAGATTTGTATTCGTGGTTCTATAACCGCTGGTGTATTACTGGTAAATGTGATAGAAAATGCAGAGTTTTCGTATAAAGCCCACTTCCCTTTCCTTAATATTCAATACAGGAAATGGATACTAGCGTAACAGACTTGCTGTAATACTATTTCCGTCCTCTCGCATGCCTGTGTGGAAGATTTATATAATAATGTTGTTATTTTATTCGGGTGAAGCCAAAAAGAGAGATCTCGTGATTGATTTGTTTTTTCTGATTCTCGGTATTCCATCTAATGAAATCGATAGGCGCCAGTCAATCTTTCCTAGCATAAAACTGGGTCATTCATTAAAACTTCGCAGAATTTAATTCAAGTTTAAGGGTTTTTCTAGAACCCTGACTACAATCGTATTGGTTCCTTAATTCTCTTGCGTAATTCTTTGAATCCTGGAGATTCGAGTTAGGTCTTATGAAATTTACTATGAAATTTATAATCATCACGAATACGGATTGGGTCTCAGCTCGAATCGCTGATTCTACTCACTAACATTAAGGAACTGTATTGTTCCAGTTTGGTGGAAAAAAATTTTAATTAACCTATAGAGCCTTCGGGGTTCGATCTTGGAATTGATTTCGTAAACCTCAATGATTGACTTCAACCTTTGGCATTTCCAGAAATTAAAAATACTTTAACTTAAACAGTCAATACCCTAAAAATAGTTAAAGGCGTGTTGTCATAAATCTCTACAGAATTTCTCTGTGTTCCCAAATGAATACTCTGATTTGTTAATTCCTTTAATTGTTTCTGTAACTTAAACCCTTCCCAGAAAACGCCCTGACCCTGCGCATAAGTAAATCTTCACTCTGGAAGGATTGCTCGTTTAGTCATCTGGCACTGTTAATTAATAGGGAAGGAGTATTTCCAGGCATGGTAGTATGTGCTCTCATACTTGGTTTTTATATATATATAAAACAATTAAATACCCTAATGATGTTCACATGAAGATTCGTGGCATCCCTGTACAGAGGGTCTCTATACTAGTCAAGAACCATACAATTCTTTATTGGTAGTAGCGTATAAGAAAGTCCCGCATTAAGCCCTAGACCCTAATTAGATGGTATAGATAACTAAAAAAATGTAAAGGAAAATCTGCAATTTCCACCGCGGCTTTATAAGCCAAAATGTAAACAATGATAATATGACCCCTATGCGAGCATATTATCCATACTAAATTCCTATGTTACAGATCAAGCATCATTCGAATACCGGAAATTACTTAAATATTTTAACCACTATATTTTAACAAATAGGGGCAGATAAATAACAGAAATCATTTAAACATTTTTAAAACACTATATTTTTAACAAATAGAGGCAGATAAATAACAGAAATACTGGGTGTCTAAGAACACAAAAACCTGAAGTCTGTAGACCAAATGCAGTAGGAACAGCCACGTTCCTCCCAACCGTAGATTAGGTACAAACCCTAAGTCTGTACACAATCACCCCCGAGCTAGATACATGCATGGAAAAATGTGGATAGTTAGCCTCAAACTCAGTCTTGTTCCTAAATTCCTTGCCTAACACAGAGTGCTCACACAGCGAGTGAAAATTCTCTCCGGCATACTCAGCAGCGTCCTGCCTCCTCACATATGCCATCCTTTTATAAATTTTTGCCTAGGTCTTTCCGTTGGCAGCCAATTCCTCATGGAATTTTTGCAGCTAACCAAATCCCTGATTTCCAGGGTGTGTCTAGTGTCTTAAATACACTCCTGACACTTGTTCTGATGTCCCAGAGGCTAACTCTAACTTGTCCCCCACTTCTCCATGCATGATCTCCTCTTTTAACTTGGTTGTTCCTGCTCATTCTTTTATTAATAATCAAAAAAAATTATTTGTTTACAACAGTCCTCCTAGGACTTTAAGTCAGCCGATTTCTCATCTGGCTTCCTTATTGCATAAAAATAAAAATAAAACTAACATAATGTTTTATTTATCTATTTATTTATTTCATCATTGGAGAGGGATGTCACATCCTTGCCCCCTTATTGTGAACACTGTCCTCAGTGTTCTAGTCTTCCTCCATGGGTTCTGGGAATAGGTTCGGGTACTTTTCCAGTATATCGCTTTCCAATTCCCAGGTTGCCTCCTCAGGACTAAAGTGCTTCCATTGCACCTTTACCTGAGCGATGGCTCGGTTCCGAAGTACTGTTTCTTTCCTGTCCAGAATGCGTAAAGGTTCCACTTGAAATTCGCCTTCTGGAGCCTCCTGTATCAAATTCCAATCAATAACATGAGTGGGGTCATAAATATATTTCTTCAGTAATGAAATGTGAAAAATATTATGAATCTTTAAGTGTGCTGGTAATGCCAGTTTATAAGCTACGGTTCCAATTCTTTCCAGTATTTGGAAAGGCCCGCAGAATCATGGTGCCAGTTTAGTACAACTCCCTAGCCGGAGTGAACTTTTCTTTGGTTTAACCTACAAGTATACATGGTCCCCAACTGAAAATTCCTTATCCCGTCTTTTTAGATCAGCATAGCTCTTTTGGCGGTCCTGGGCCACCTTTAAATTCTTCTGTACCTTTTGGATTGTTTGTTCCATGACTTTCAGCAATTCTGGTCCTATCAATAATCGATCGACCGGACTATCCCAGCTAATTGGGGTAGTGCATTTCCTTCCATAAAGAATTTCGAATGGACTCATTCTTGATGACGCCTGATACCCGTTGTTGTAGGCGAACTCTACCAGATGTAAGTAGTCTTCCCATTTTTTAGGTCTCTCCATAACGTACATTCTCAGCATATCTTCAATGATCTGATTTGTACGTTCAGTCTGTCCATCTGTTTCAGGGTGATAACTCATGCTGAAATTAATTCTTGTTTCCAAACCTGCAAATAAAGTTTTCCAGAATTTGGAGGTAAATTTTACATCCCTATCTGAAATTACCATCTTTGGTACTCCGTGTAGTCTGAATATTTCTTTTAGAAAAATTCCTGCAATATCTACTGCCTTGTAGGTGGTTTTTACCGTAATGAAATGTGCAGATTTGCTAAATTTGTCAACCACCACCATTATAGAGTCATGTTGCCGCTGGGTTCTTGGAAAGCCTGTGATAAAATCTAGTGAAATCACTTCCCATTTCCATTCAGGAATTGGTAATGGTTGTAATAAACCAGCAGGATGTCTATGGTCAGCCTTCACCTGTTGACATTCCAAGCATTTAGATAAATAATCAGCAAGATCAGTTTTTAATTTAGGCCAAAAGAACTGTTTTCTAAGGGCTGTTATCATTTTTTGATAACCGGGATGACCTGCAAAAGGGGGTTTGTGCATCTCATTTAGAATAAACAATTTAAATTCTGCAACATTAGGCATGTACAGCCTATCTTTGAACCAAATCAGACCCTTCTGATCCACTTTGAAATCTGTCCCAATCATGTTTTTCTCATTTTGTTGTAATTTACCTTGCAGATTTATGTAATCTGCATCCTGTTTGCTTGCCAATAGTACTTTCTCCATGAGATTACTTTCTGGTTGACTCATTACTATCTCGTACACCTCGTGGGTCCTTCGACTAAGTGCATCTGCCACCGTATTTTCCTTACCCTTTATGTGTTTTACTTCAAAGTCGAATTCACTTAAGAAAGCCATGCACCTTGCTTGTCTGGCATTGAGTCCTGGTTGGTTAAATAGGTTCTTGACACAAGTGTTATCGGTTAATAACAAGAATTTCTTTCCCAGCAGGTAGTGACGCCACATTTTCAGTGCGTGTACTACTGCTGTTAATTCCAAGTCATGAACCACGTAGTTGCGTTCATGCTCCTTTAACTTTCGTGATTCGTAGCATACTACATGTCCGTCCTGGGACAGTACTCCTCCTACTCCCTCTTTACTTGCATCTGTACAGACCGTGTATTCTTTACATGGGTCTGCTACCTTTAGAATAGGTGCCTTGGTCATCAATTCTTTGAGTCGTTCAAAATTTTATTGACACTTGCAGGACCACACAAACTTTATCCCCTTTTTCTGTAGTGAGGTAATGGGATAGGCGATCTTCGAGAATCCCTCAATGAACCTCCGGTAGTAACCTGTGAGTCCCATGAAAGATCTAATATCAGCTACATCTCTCGGCTCTGGCCAATCCGCTATGGCTTTAATTTTCTGTGGATCGACTGAAATTCCTTCAGCAGAAATAATATGGCCTAAGTACTGGATTTCCTTTTTGAAGAACTCACATTTTTCCAACTTTGCATATAACTGGTGATCCCTCAAGGTCTGCAATATGATTCTTATATGCTGTTCATGTTCTTCCTCCGACTTGGAGTATATTAGGATATCGTCAATGAAGATCAACATAAATTGGTCTAAGTATTTGTTGAAGATACCATTCATCAAACACATGAATGTGGCAGGTGCGTTGGTTAACCCAAAAGGGATCACTAAAAATTCATAATGTCCATATCGAGTACGGAATGCGGTCTTTCTTATGTCTTCATTTTTAATACGAATCTGGTGGTACCCAGATCGAAGATCTAGTTTGGAAAAGACTCTGGCTCCCCCTACTTGGTCGAACAAATCATTAATACGTGGTAAGGGGTATTTATTTTTAACAGTTACCTTATTCAGTTGTCTATAGTCAATACATAGTCTTAGGGTCCCATCTTTTTTCTTGACAAACAGGACCGGTGCACCCCAAGGCGAAACACTAGGTCTTATATACCCTTTATCTAGTAACTCTTGAATCTGAATTTTTAATTCCGTCAATTCTGGGATACTCATTCTATAAGGTACTTTTGACACTGGTGCAGATCCTGGTAAAAGTTCAATAGAGAAATCTATTTCTCGCTGAGGAGGTAACCCCGGTATTTCCTCTGGAAATACGTCTAGGAATTCACCTAAGACAGGATGCTCTGCTATAGAAGTCTGATTTTCGTTAAGAAGTAAATCAGATACTCTTACAGCGTAAATCTTGCATCCTTTTCTCATGCATTTCTTTAGTTGCAGAGCAGAAATCTGCCTAACAGAGACAGGTTTCTGTTTCCCAATCACTGTTCTAAGAATTTGGTCTTCCGCAACGTAGGTAAAGTTTTTGCTAAAGCAGTTCAGTACTACTTTATTTTTTTCAAGCCAGTCCATACCTATTATCATGTCGTAAGATCCTAAAGGCAACACATTTAGATTAATCATTGTTTTGTGGTCCTGTATTTGAAGTTCACAATCAGATATGTATTCAGTAACCTTCCTCTTTACTCCTGTAGCTAACTGAACTAACCAAGGTTTTGGATGCTTTACCTTAGTGAGTTGGCAGTGCTCCATCATCTTGGGAGTGATGTAGCTTAAGGTTGCCCCCGGGTCAATTAAAATGGAGCAAATATGGTCAGAAATTTTACCTTCAATTTCCACGATGGCAGATTGATGATCTGCCTGTCGGTCCTCTAAGGCTACATTGATTCGGTGATAACTTTTCCCAATGTCTCCCACCGTGGATGCTTCTTGCATATTATGCAGTACTCTGTTCGTTTCATTGTATCTGGGACAATTCCTGCGTAAATGGGCTTCACCACATTCCCAGCATTTCAGGGGTTCCTTAGGAATGCCGATACTTCCTTTTATGCCCATGTTAGGGGTTTTAAAAGTTTTCTGTTGTAACTGTTCATTCCTAGGAAATGAATTTCCCTGGAAGTTTTTGGGCATGTTCCTGTAGGGCGGGGGTTTGTAACCTTTCTTCCGCTGGTTAAACTTTTCCTGTTTCCTGTCCTTCCATGCTTGAGTAGTGTCATTTCTTTGTTTGTATTGCTCATAACACAATCTGGCCTTTCTCAGTGCTTCTTCTAAAGTTCTGGGATTATCGAACTCGATTCGATCTTTATAGGACTGTGGCAGGCAGCTTAAGAACCGCTGTACCTTCAGTTTTTCTTCCTTGATATATGGAACGAACCGTAGTAAGTCCAGGAATTTATTGATGAGATCTTCCATCGTCATTTGGCCCAGCTTTAATTCGTAAAATTCCTTGGTTTTTCTTTCATACTAACTTTCTGATAAGTATTGTTTCTTGAAATATTTCTTAAATTCCGACCATTCGAGGTTCTTTTCTTTCAGTCCCTGGGAAATATTCAGGTCTTGCCACCATATGCTGGCTTTCCCCTTTAGGTTGTACACAGCCATTCTGACTTTCATATTACTGGAATAGTTGTAGATCTGAAAGTATTTCTTTATGTCTAGCAGCCAGGCTTCTGCTTCTTCGCCAGTCTTTGATTCTCCATCGAAGCTTGTAGGTTTTATCTTTTTGAATTCACCCTCCAGATGGTCTACCTTCTTTTTTCCCAATGACTTATCTTGATGTTCAGATTTCTGGGTCTCATTGGAGGAATCTCCCTTCTTCTCAGCGTTCTCGTCAGTCTCCTCTTTCCCCTTAGTATCTTCTTTCTGTTTTTCGCCATTGTTCCTTTCATGAAGGCTCTGCAGCAAAATCTCATTAATTTCCTGTTGTTTTTCCTGGGCCTTCTTTAGCTGCTCATTGTCTGCTTTGAAACTCTGTATCTCCACGATCAGGCTTCGCATGGTTTCCAGTACCTGACTTGCTTCTGAATGTTCTGCTGTTCTTGCCTGTTCGTTTCCTTCAGGCTCCTCTCCGTATTCCTCGTGCGAAGTCATCTGAAAATGCAAAACTGAAACATACACATGCAACATTCCAAATATATATATATTAAATTTTTATTTCCTGCGCAACAAAAACTAAGTGTTTCCAAGGCGGCAGGGTTGAACTTCGCTCTGATACCATATGTGAAATCTCCTCAATAAAAAAAAAAAAAATTCTTTTGTTCTTTTCTTGTATAACTCAACTATGACATCTTCATTCCACTTGGAAATGCTTTAAGAGAAGATACAGTTCTACGTCTATCAGTATTTAAATTTATTAAAAGTCTTCGTAACATTGGTCTTACATGTGTCCCTACCCTTGTTTTCCTGCAAATTAGAAGGTGATTACGTGGACCTACCACTTACTTAGCCGTGGCTAAAACCCTCCCATTTTCCTGGTATGCAGGTTCATATAATTCTCTGGAAACAAACCATGATGTCCATGACAAGGTATGATAAATTTCTCTTTAGCAGACCTAGTCTTATCATTTTAATATAGCATACCACCATCCATGTTCATAGATTTTGACTAAAAAAAAATGTATAACAAATGGTTCTAAGCAATCCCTTTATACCATACTATCGAGGTTGTAAAGGCATAATTCATATGTCCAAGTAGCATGTTTACAATAGGAACACCACCGTTTAAAATAAACATGAATTGATGAAATTCGATTACCACTATGTATATTACTTGCTAGGAATTTTAAAAATACTACACAGTAATCTATACGCCTTTGTCATTTAAAACAGGGTACCTTGTGGTTTCTACGAAGCTTGGTGAATAAATAAAGACACGTGACACCGTCCTATGTATG
The DNA here is from genome assembly GCA_027924585.1 of Larix kaempferi. Lineage (NCBI taxonomy): Eukaryota > Viridiplantae > Streptophyta > Pinopsida > Pinales > Pinaceae > Larix > Larix kaempferi. The sequence continues at coordinate 2,254,158 of BSBM01000636.1, read as the reverse complement.
TGGTTGAACTGCATCTCGACAGGCTACCTGTACTGGATTCATTTACTATTTCAGATGGCCATGTGACTACACTTAAATTGCGTGAAGGTTTTATTGTGCCACCTGCACTTGAAAGGACAGGGCTGGTGTCTTGGCGTTGGAATAAGTGACTCCTCCATAGATTTCGATAACTCTCTGGAGATTTTAATCTTTTGGATATTCGAAATAGGGTTTACAATTTTCGTTCACTCAACCCTGGAGATAACGCAGGCTATCTCGACCCTTGCTATCTCCTTCGATGAGGAGGATAAACTAATATGTCCACAGACTATTTCAGAAGGAGTTCTACTCACTTTAAGGCGCAGCCAATGTGCCCCTGCAATTGCCTCGGAGGTAAACTTCAAATGTAATTTCGATTTTCTTCCATTAGTTTTTTTTTGAAATGCAATCTATCTCCATTATATTAATAATGCACTGTTTAATAATGATGTAGATGTCCCCAGTTCGAGACAATACAGGTTTGCAGAGGAAACTTGGCTGCTAAAGGTAAGTGGTATCGTCCCTTTGCCTTTCTATGACGACGGAAAACCTGGGAAGATCTCTTCCACGGCAACAAGAAGTTGTAGTCATAATGTCAGGGTTGGTTCAGTCTTTGAAAAACTGCAGAGATTCGTGATGGCCTGGGTCCTTCTGCCCGAATCTGCTGTAATACTATTTCTTTGTAATAATTCTTTCTGTGGTTCTAAATTTTAGGGAATTGCAAAATGACTTATCTGGGTTTAAAACAGGTGTTCTGTTTCCTTACTTTTCGAAGGGTTCTAATACACATATAAGGCTCGAATTTTATTAAAAATACGAACATTTTATTATGCTATGGTGAAACAGATTTGTATTCGTGGTTCTATAACCGCTGGTGTATTACTGGTAAATGTGATAGCAAATGCAGAGTTTTCGTATAAAGCCCACTTCCCTTTCCTTAATATTCAATACAGGAAATGGATACTAGCGTAACAGACTTGCTGTAATACTATTTCCGTCCTCTCGCATGCCTGTGTGGAAGATTTATATAATAATGTTGTTATTTTATTCGGGTGAAGCCAAAAAGAGAGATCTCGTGATTGATTTGTTTTTTCTGATTCTCGGTATTCCATCTAATGAAATCGATAGGCGCCAGTCAATCTTTCCTAGCATAAAACTGGGTCATTCATTAAAACTTCGCAGAATTTAATTCAAGTTTAAGGGTTTTTCTAGAACCCTGACTACAATCGTATTGGTTCCTTAATTCTCTTGCGTAATTCTTTGAATCCTGGAGATTCGAGTTAGGTCTTATGAAATTTACTATGAAATTTATAATCATCACGAATACGGATTGGGTCTCAGCTCGAATCGCTGATTCTACTCACTAACATTAAGGAACTGTATTGTTCCAGTTTGGTGGAAAAAAATTTTAATTAACCTATAGAGCCTTCGGGGTTCGATCTTGGAATTGATTTCGTAAACCTCAATGATTGACTTCAACCTTTGGCATTTCCAGAAATTAAAAATACTTTAACTTAAACAGTCAATACCCTAAAAATAGTTAAAGGCGTGTTGTCATAAATCTCTACAGAATTTCTCTGCGTTCCCAAATGAATACTCTGATTTGTTAATTCCTTTAATTGTTTCTGTAACTTAAACCCTTCCCAGAAAACGCCCTGACCCTGCGCATAAGTAAATCTTCACTCTGGAAGGATTGCTCGTTTAGTCATCTGGCACTGTTAATTAATAGGGAAGGAGTATTTCCAGGCATGGTAGTATGTGCTCTCATACTTGGTTTTTATATATATATAAAACAATTAAATACCCTAATGATGTTCACATGAAGATTCGTGGCATCCCTGTACAGAGGGTCTCTATACTAGTCAAGAACCATACAATTCTTTATTGGTAGTAGCGTATAAGAAAGTCCCGCATTAAGCCCTAGACCCTAATTAGATGGTATAGATAACTAAAAAAATGTAAAGGAAAATCTGCAATTTCCACCGCGGCTTTATAAGCCAAAATGTAAACAATGATAATATGACCCCTATGCGAGCATATTATCCATACTAAATTCCTATGTTACAGATCAAGCATCATTCGAATACCGGAAATTACTTAAATATTTTAACCACTATATTTTAACAAATAGGGGCAGATAAATAACAGAAATCATTTAAACATTTTTAAAACACTATATTTTTAACAAATAGAGGCAGATAAATAACAGAAATACTGGGTGTCTAAGAACACAAAAACCTGAAGTCTGTAGACCAAATGCAGTAGGAACAGCCACGTTCCTCCCAACCGTAGATTAGGTACAAACCCTAAGTCAGTACACAATCACCCCCGAGCTAGATACATGCATGGAAAAATGTGGATAGTTAGCCTCAAACTCAGTCTTGTTCCTGAATTCCTTGCCTAACACAGAGTGCTCACACAGCAAGTGAAAATTCTCTCCGGCATACTCAGCAGCGTCCTGCCTCCTCACATATGCCATCCTTTTATAAATTTTTGCCTAGGTCTTTCCGTTGGCAGCCAATTCCTCATGGAATTTTCGCAGCTAACCAAATCCATGATTTCCAGGGTGTGTCTAGTGTCTTAAATACACTCCTGACACTTGTTCTGATGTCCCAGAGGCTAACTCTAACTTGTCCCCCACTTCTCCATGCATGATCTCCTCTTTTAACTTGGCTGTTCCTGCTCATTCTTTTATTAATAATCAAAAAAAATTATTTGTTTACAACAGTCCTCCTAGGACTTTAAGTCAGCCGATTTCTCATCTGGCTTCCTTATTGCATAAAAATAAAAATAAAACTAACATAATGTTTTATTTATTTATTTATTTATTTCATCATTGGAGAGGGGTGTCACAAAAAGAAGAACTGGCATATAAACGAACATGAAAAGTAGATACATCTAAAAATCAACAACACACACATAAGACGAGACAAGAATAGACGTGGTTCACCCAAACCTATGGGCTACGTCCACCAAAATATTATCTCATGTATTATTCATCAAAATGAAGGAATTACATCCTTCAACATAATTGGGGTAACATGTTCCCATTTATCTTGTATAATGTCGCAATACATAATTTATCCCTTTAGCTAACCACTCTCATAGAGAGTGTTTCCGACATGTTCACCATTAACAAAATGATTACAATAATCCACCTCTTGGTAGAAACTTACAAGAATTCGTCAATAATAATTCAAAGAAAGCTATTCTTTAGTAATTAATATCTCAACACCATTCTTTCAACTATTTTATTCTCTAATGCTAATACGTCTTCTTTTGAGACTTCAACATAATCTTTGACTGCTATAGCAAATTACGACTTCATAAAGATCAGTCATAATTAAACTCAGATCGACTTCAGCACAAACACTAGCCATATTTTTAGAGATCTAGATACTAGAGACTCAATAAAGTTTCACTATAACATAAATAATAATACTATTTGCACATATCTATCATCCAAATCCATGACTCATTAGAAAACCCTTTCCAAACATTTATTATCCATACCTATTTTAATATTACTCTAGCCTTTAATAACCCATTATATCATAAAACATATGCTTTTAGATAAAGCAAAAAGGTTTCATTTGTAACCTTACAATTTCACATAATTTACACCAATAATAAATCTAGAATAATTCCCAAATTGTAACTATGTAAAAGTTATTCTAATTCCTATTTGGTATCCATTCACCTATCTTAAGTATAAAAAATTATAGTCTCTCTCCATAAACCAACCACGGGTTCTATTCTTGTTGGCAAATCCATATCCCTATAATATCATAATCGTATAAGATTCATTATAAGTCATATGTCTCTACACATTTATAACACCAAACAAAAAGAATAATCACATGCACAATTGTGATCTAAGGTAGGTATTCCAACAAGGACTTAAGATTTAACCTTCCGTATCATTCTAAGCGTTATCATTTTGTTTTAATTAAAGAGAAGTGGACGCTTCCTAAGAGACAACCCGATTTAGAATATAGTCGTCACATATTTAAATCCCTATACTTATATTATATGCACCAAATAGAATGGTGTCGATTATCTCAAGAATTTGACTCTGCGAAACATCAAATCTCTACTTGATATCGGATTTCAGAAGACAGATACAGCATACAGGAAAACTCGACAGGTTTAGATTATGTTTCCCCAATCCCTAGCTCAACTAAAACGAAAGGCATAAACAACACTTACAACAGAGATTCACTATCATCTATAGGTTTCAAGAACGCAAATAGTAAAGCATATGTATACTTACCGAATACGCTCCGATTGAAAAGACTAGGAAAGCGAATCCACACTTCTGATTGAGCTACCCAACGTAATGCAACGGTGGTTACGCCTATGGCCGAGCTGCTGCCTACCTTAATCGAAGAGAGCCTTACTAATGCCCCGAAACTCAGGCTTCCTCCACCCATGCAGAGGTATTCAATGAATCAGCACGCCATGGATTGGCCTTCTTACATGGATACTCTAGCCTTCCATAGAACGCAGAGACTCTCCACTCAAATACGCAAAGGCATTCAATCAATACTGCAACCTCCCATTGCTTTCTGCTTAATGATCTAAGATTCTGATTTCCCCAAATGTATACGCAAGGAGATCCCTCTAACTGGACAGGGATTTTCAAAAATGTCCCTTCCTCTCCTCGCCATAGCTAGGCAGAGGTCTCCTTCCTCCATCAAACCGAGATTTGCCTTTCTCCACGATTCCCCCCACCATCAGTGATAGAACTGAAACTTATCTCTTGCATTTCTCCTCCGTCTCTTCCCAAACTGGCACCACTTTGGGGAATCCATCCTCGATAGAGAGTATCTCCCACCACTTGTAACCCCAAACAAACAATGGAGCCTCATGTGTCATCTCTAAACCTCCCTCTCACGGTTGTGGGGATTCATCACTAACATACTTTGCCACTACGCATACATCCACCGCGACATACTCCTCACTAAGGAATTAACATCTTTTCTTTCATCGTATTTCCTTTGTTGTGCAAATATATATAAAAGGGAATGTATTTTGCATCTCGATTTTATGCTTTTTCTATAATTTATGGAGAATGCATATAATTTAATTATATCTCCATTTAATGTTTCCTTAGATAAAAATACAAAAGGCTAGTAATTGGAAGCATCAAATGTATCTTCGTACATTTCGGATTAAATAAAAGGAACACTCAAGATTCAATATATATATTATATATATAATATATAAATATATCTTTTCTTTTAAAGATTTCCTCTCCTTTTAATATTCTTCACTATAATGAAACTCAAGGCTATGCCCTTAGTTGATGCATACACCTACATAGGATTCTCCTCAACTATTCTCTTTGAGAATTTATGTGTCACCATATTCCTAAGGAAAATCTATATTATGCATGGGTTAATATTCTAACGGATAACCCCATTTCTATTTTTAGTTTATAGGGAAATAAAGCTTTCCTTTCTTCTAAGGAAACCTTTTCTTAAATATATTAAAGGATAGTTTCTTTATATTAAGAAGACCTACCTTTCTCTTTTATAATGTATATATGTGCAAAGAGTGTAGTATACACTCAATAATTACCTTAATAAACTTATAAAGTCTTATCGACGAAGTGACCTATTTCTATGTTTGAAGAGGCACAATATCCCACTTGTCTTCTCATGCATGTAGAGTATTGTATTCCAACCACAAAGGTTATTAATACGCATGTAATTCTTACCTCAGACTTTTGTCAAAACTCCCTAGAAAGATATAACGAAATTCTCTTCGGTATCTCATAGCCAAATAATGACACTTAACCACTATTATTAATGACACTTAACCACTATTATTAGTTTCACAAGACATCTCTCAGCCTTAACGTATTCCGTGGGTGGACTCAAATGCCCCTCGTTTTAGTTGCGTCACTATGTTTTTGAACTTTTGAATGAGCAGTTTAATCACTTAACTTACAAGGGTTACTTGTGGGGTCTTGGCTCCTCACCATAAACCATTACAATATTCTTTCATACTTATAAATTAATACGGCATAAAAGGAGGGATATGACATTTCATTTCCACATTTTAAATCGACGAGTCACAAGTTATGTTCACGAGCCAAGCCCCAAAACGATGAAACAAAACAACTACAGCAACATAGACTTGTAAATATTCTTTTATTAAAAAAACTCGACAGAGCTTGAAACCCTCGTTGATAGAAGTACATTACCCAGTTAAAACTCAGAATCCAAAACATTGTACAGTAACCCTAAAACATTTTTACATTGACCCTGTAAGCCGAGAGGCATCCATAACACAGGCGTAAAACAAAACAACACTGTTTTCTAACCACAATTTCCAGGACACAAAGTTGTTACAACTTCAAACGATGGCCAAAACCTGCCAGGAGAACCTACGGAGGGTTATGCCACCGGGGCTTACCAAAGTGTAGCATGCCATCCATTGTCAACCAACCCCAGCACTGTAAAATCCTCAATGAAGGCAGTACCTGCCACACGAACTGCAAAGAAGTTATAACGAATTCCAATCGAATACCATATACACCCAAACTGTATTATTAAACAACAGTTTTACGAGTCGAGTTTACATTCACATTTCAGACGGATGGAATGCTTCATGCTTCCAGTTCTTCCAATCGACGAAACAGGGGCATCTTGCAGCTAAACAATTATCAAACTCGGAGGATAACTCACCGAAAACCTAAACTGTCATACAACGAAAGCCATAAGGATTCAATGCTTTACACATTTTCGAACCTGAGCAACTTATACAGTAAGTTTACACCATTAAATTACAGAGTTTGGAGTTTCAGAGCCATCAACAAACCACCCAAGGTCAAGCCCTGCTATTTCAGTGTCCTGTCGGCCTCTCCCCCAAACCCAAAACTCCAAATGAATACGTTAAGGAAAACAACAAACAGTAATGCAAGATTTCCTTAGGGTTTAGATCTCAACGATCGAGGCAGTTAGATCAACGGACGAGATATGGCCAGCCAATCCACGCCAGTACCAAGACAGGGAATACGAACACCTACCATTAATAACTTCATTAAATAGCAAGCTCAGTTGGAGTGACATATCACCAGGGCAGAGCTTACAGCTCGGCAAGTTTCCACCATTTTTTCTCCCACTACATCATGTGGAGCCAGTTACATGTTGGAGCCATCAAGACAATCCACTACCAGTTCACAGGGTTTGCATTTAATGCAGGATCTCACGTATCATCTGCCAGACCCTTGCCTACAATGGCATTAATTTCATGTCAGCGTCGAAGTTATGGTTTACAACACGATCTCGGGATTATATCACCATTATATCACGATTGTAATACAACCCCGTTGTATAGTTTCAACCATAGGGTATTATCATATCACAATATTACATTCATGTATAAAGCTTCAAACCATGTTATAATTCGTATAGCATGTGTGCAATGCACTTCGAACCATAGGTTATATGCCTATCATGTTTCCATTGCCAAAATAAATTCGCATAGCAATTATACATTGCAAAATCAAAAGCTACGAGATATTTATATATCAAGCACGTATTAAAATATCAACACAAGCCTTAGTTTGTAGGCACTATAACTTAATATTTAGATCATGCATATAGTAGACATGCATCATGATTTCTAAAGTTAAGACACCTTGCATAAGGCTAATTCATTATCACTCTAACCCTCACACTATTTTGCAAAGCTAGGGTTTGACAACAAAATAAAATGTGTCACATTCGTTTAACTAAGCAGCAGCTTGCATATAAAGTGACATAACAGGACTTTTAACAACACATCTAGAAATTTGAATAATTACGATATGCCATATAGATATAAATGGTCAATTTTCATTATCTGCCAAGGTCATTCATTGATCAACCTTGTCGCATTTTAGACTGTTAATATAAGCCCTTATACCAGTGATTCTACCAATAGTTACAATGGAAGTGTTTTGTAAAACATCGTTAGCAACACTTACAAGTGTTATTACAAAAACGATACAAGTTGATTAAGGAAGCTAAGAATTTCATACCATCGCTATCTTCATGCACAAGAAATACTTATACACCTATCTTAAAAACAGAGACGGCCATTTGGAAAGTAAAACACCTCTCGAAGTACTGGAATTATTCATTTATCTTACCCGCAGATCTATGAAAGAAAGAATCCAATACTTTAGCTATCAAGCTAACTAAACCCAAGGGCACCTAGTAGGAACCCCTTCAGAAACGTGCAAGCAGATCATCAGTATTGTTATTATACCTTTACACATAAAGGAATAAACATTGATTATCGCATTTCAGTTTTTAATGTATTGTCTTTCATGTTTAAGAATCACAATGATAGAATTACGAAGCTGCCATTATCTATTAGTTAAATAAATTTTATTCCGCAGATAAGCATTTCTTTTATGATTTTGGCTATATCAAAATTTTTTAAATTTTAGCATTTTTTGGGATGTTACATTCAAGCTCTAAATGGGAGGCAAGGGCTCTCAAAGGGAATTTGGCAGCATAAGGATAGGATGAAATGTGGATAAAAAATGAGGAACCCCTATCACCTTTTTATAGTTTTTTGGTGATGGGGAATACCATTATGGTTCAAGGAAACCAATGGTATTGACCAACATGGTTTATGTATCTTTTTCCCTCTTTTTCCTTTTTTGAATATTTTTTTAATATTATTCCCTTTTAATTGTTTTTTGGGAATTTTGGACCCTTTTTTAGGGTTTTTTGAGGAAAAATACATATTTTGAGGGGAAAAAAGGTGTATTATGGTCTTTTTGGTGACCTTTTGAAGGTTTTAGAGGCTCAAATGGTGGAAAAAGTTGACAAATGGGTCATGTGAATAAGGGAATGAGCTAGTGAGCACTTTTTGGGTGTTAACACCCCTCCCCCAAGAAGCTCCTCTTGGGCGGAAATGGTTAATCAAAGTAAAGCCCCTTCCCGCTCCTCATCACCCGAATCACCCTCCAAAGAATCCCAAGAACCGATTGATATTGGCCCCCCACCAAATACTTGAGGAAGAAAATCACATAGATTCCACCGTGAGCAAGAAGCAGAAAGGGAAATGGAACTAGGAAGGCAGAGAAATATCGAAGAGACCAAACTTCTTCAAAACCCTAAGAACCCAGGGAAAGGAGAATGCAGGGCTAGAGCAGCCCCTCAATCTAGAAAGAAGTAATGAAACTGGTCTCTTGGAACTGCAGGGTTCTCGGCGGAGCACATAAAGTTAACGCTATGAAAGACATCATCAAAACTGAAAGACCGGACATCCTTCTAATCCAAGAGACAAAAATGAGTGATGTGGAGGTCATGGCCCTCTCACATCTCTTTTGGAAGACCTACCATGGCTCAGCGAATAGTTCTAGAGGAGCCTCTGGGGGAATTGCTACCTTTTTCTCAAGTAAGAATGATTCTAAAGTTGTTAAAGAATGTCAAAACTAGATTTTGATTGAATTCCATGAAAAGGATGACCTGAATCTCTTTTACATATGTAACGTTTATGGTCCAACTCATTACAAAGACAAACATGCATTTTGGAATAGCCTTTCAGCTCTGAAAGAATCCCTAGAAGGAAAGGACATCATAATCACTAGAGATTTTAATGTTACCAAGGCTCATGATGAAAAAAGGGGTGGCTCTAATGTAAGGGATCCCTTCGGCAAGAAACTTATGGATCTGATCTTTGATTTAGATCTACTGGATCCTATGCCTAAGAATGGAAAATATACATGGAATAACCGGAGAATGGGCACTGGTCACATTGTTTCCAGGCTTGAACACTTTTTGGTCAGTTTTTCCTTTTTGTTTAAAGACCTTATTCCTTCTGTCTCCATTGTCCCTTCGGCTACTTATGATCACAAACCCATCACCTTGTCTCTTGCTCCACCTGCAAATTTAGGCCCCATCCCTTTCTTCTTTAATCCCATCTGGCTTCTAGATGCCAAATTTATTGACCTTATTAAAATTGCCTAGAGTATCCCCTGTTTTGGTTCGCCAAGCTATAGATGGGAATGCAAGCTCAGAAATGTTAGATACTCCCTCAAAAGTTGGGCAAAGCTGGAATTTAAAAAACCAGGTCACTTGAAAAAACAACTACAATCTGATCTTTCAAATCTGCAAGCTAATATGGAGACCTCCAAAATCTCACCATCCCTCATTGGCAAGAACAAGATCTGAGCAAGAAAATCATAAATGCTAGCAGAATTGAAGAAGCGGAATGGAGAATTAAATCAAGGCAGCTTTGGTTAAAAGAAGGGGACAACAATACAAGCTATTTTCACAAACAAACAAAAATCAGAATCCGTCATAATATGATTAAGGAAATAAAAAATAAAGATGGTTTGGGAATAACAAATCAGGAGGAGATTAAGTCTCATATTTTCCAGCACTTCCAAGAACTTTTTTTTTATTCCAGGGAAACCGATCCATTAGCACAAGCCGATCTGATGCATGGTATACCTTCCCTCATTTCTGATTCTGAAAATAAAGATCTTACCAAAACCAATCTTGGAATTTGAAATAAAAAAAGCCATTTGATCCTTGCACGAGGACAAGGCTCTTGGACCGGATGGATTTACCATCAATTTTTACAGGGATACTTGGGACATCATTAAAGAAGACCTGAAAATTATGCTCAATTGGATGAGAAATAAGGATAAGATCGGAGGGGCTACCAATTCCACCTTCCTTGCACTCATTCCTAAGGATAAAAATCCTCGAGCTATTGACCGCTTTAGACCTATTTCTCTTTGTAACACATCTTACAAAATCCTTTCTAAAATTCTGGCAAACAGAATGAAAAAAGTTATGCGTCAACTCATCTTACAAAATCAAGGTGGATTCATAGCTAGGCGGCATATCATAGACAACATCATTGTAGTTCAAGAGGCTGTTCACTCCAGTCTGGAGCGTAAGCAGCAAGGTATAGCTATCAAACTCGATATGGAAAATGATTTTGATAGGATGAATCATTTTTTCCTATTTGAAGTTATGTCAAAATTTGGGTTTTCTAGAAGATTTGTAAGGTGGATTAAGGCATGCGTCAGTAGTCCTTAGATCGCTCCATTGGTCAATGGAATACCTACTAATTTTTTTCAGGCCTCAAGCGGAATCTGGTAGAGCTTCCCTCTCTCTCCCTTCCTGTATATTCTGGTCATTGACACTTTGAGCAGAAAGCTTCAGTTTCTCCAAGACATTGGGGAACTTAAAGGTTTTCCAATAGCCAGAGGTGTCCGTGCTGTAAACAATGCTCAATTTGCTGATGACACCATCCTTTTGGGGGGTGCATCTTCTATAATCGCTGAAAGATTCAAAGAAGTTCTTTCCACCTTTCAAAAAGCCACGGATGGAAAGGTTAATGACAATAAATCAAAGATCTATTAGGTGGAATTGTCCTCCTAGAGTAATGGCCAGAATCACAAGAATTATTGGGTTTGAGGGAGTCACGATCTGGAACTCCTTTTCTTATTTGGGGGTCCCCATCTTCAAAGGGAAAAAGAAGAAGTCTGACTGGCAAGGCTTGATAGATTAAACAAAAAATAAAGTCTCCTATTGGGGATTTAGGTGGCTAAACCCTGCTGGCAAGTTGATCCTCATTAAGTCTATTTTGGCAGCCTATCTGATTTATGCCTGCTCTATATCTTTGGCTCCTGTTTGTGTCATCCACGAGATTGGCAGAGAAATTAGAAAATTTCTATGGCAAGGTGGGAAGACTAACAGCACTAGGAAATATCATTTGATCAACTGGGAAACCATATGCAATCCTAAATACAATGGAGAAACTAGTTTGAGAGATACTTTAATCATGAACCTTGCTCTTGGAGCAAATATATTATGGAAAGCTTCTTTTGGGGAGAGCACTTGGTGGAAAATAATTCTGCAGAAAAAATACATGGTTGGTTCCAGACTTAGATGCATTGAGGGAATCAACAACAATAAAAAAGGGTCTCCGATCTGGGATCTTTGTAAGAAAGAAACACATGTCATTCAGGAGAAGCTCCATTGGATTGTCGAGAATGGAAAGCAAATCAAAATTTGGTATGATAATTTTGGGATAAATTCTCCGGTAAATTTTCAGTTGGAACTAAGAGAGTTAAAGGACTGGCTTGATAGCAATAATATCTATTCATTGTATGATTTATATAAGTGGAACTCTTCCGGAAGATGGATCGGATGGAAGAACCTCAAACCCTTGGATCATTTGCTTCCAGAATTATCGGTTTTTCTTTCCTTACTCTAGGAGAAGAGCCCTATTCATAGAAACCTCAAAGATTGACGGGGTTGGGGTAAGAAAGGAAACTATACAGTTAAAGAAGGTTATCAGCAACTCTACAATAGCAAGCATGGAAAGGATAAAGACTCCATTTGGAAAAAGGTCTGGCATAGGGATGGCCTACCTAAGATTAATGTCTTTTTTTGGCTTCTTGCACACAGAAAAATTCTAACTACTGAGAATGTTAGGAAGCGTGGGATTATTGGCCCCATGTGGTGTACCCTTTGCAAAAATTTTGAGGAATCCATGGAGCACATATTTCTCGAATGTCCTTTCTCCCTGGAGGTTTGGAATCTTTCCCTCCATAGTTTAAATTCTCCTATAATTATGCCAACCAATTGGATGGACCTGTTTAAGAACTGGAAGAATTATTATCATGGATCATTCTATCACAAGCCGGACTTTATCAGAGCGTGGGAAGCCTTCCCTAGATTTGTATGATGGAAAATTTGGACTAGCAGAAACAAAGATATTTTTTAAGGAATCCACCTTACTTCCGGAAGGGTCTCTACCACAGCCAGAGCTCTTTGGATTGAAACCTTGTCCTCCAAAGGTATGCAGAATATTCACAAAGAACCATTAACTGTAGAAGAAAGAGATTGGATGTCTGAATTTTTCATTCCCTCTCATTCGAATATGTGGATCAAGCCTATTAAGAACCTGATATTTTCAACCTGGAAACTAATAATGAGCAGGGATGATTTCTAGAACTGGAGAGTCAATCTGAAATGCAAAGCCCTCTTCTTCGATGGAGCTTCGAAGGGCAACTCTGGGATGGCCGGTGCGGGTGGAATTATTTTTTATTCTTTGGGAAATAAGAATAGAACTTTCTCTTGGGGAATTAAAAGGAAAACAAATAATGAAGCAGAATGGTTAGGACTTATAAAAGGCTTAGAAATTGCCATAGAAATGGAGATAGATTCACTGACTATTGTTGGATATTCCCTCATCATCATCAGGGAAGCTAGATCACTAGCTAATAAAAGAAAAATCCCCTCCTTCAAATTCCACTTTCTGCTTCTCATCCTCGTTCATGAGTTTAAAGAAATAAAATTTTATCACATACTAAGAAATTTCAATGAACAAGCTGATACTATAGCAAATCTGGGTGTGCAGTTGAGCTATGGAATTTTGGAATGTGACCATGTCACTACTGAAAACTCTTTGGTTTATTAAGGTTGACCTATGTGGGGCTTGAACAGCACAAATGCTATGGTGATAGCATACTTCTGGCTCTCTGTCAATGGCCTCAGGATTTTTTATTAAATCCATCCACAGAAATATCTTATGAAATCTGAATCAAGCCTCATAAAAAACGCCAGGATTTCACACTGCTCAATGGTTGGATTGGGCAGAAATGGCGTTTCCACAAACTTCTCAGGATATGAAGATCATCCAATTCACATTGGTAATCACTGGAACTCTCTATCTATCATTTATGTCTGCATTTTTTTTCACATGCAGTATGGCTCTTTCTTCTGGCTGGATACACCTTCAAAAAGTTAGCATTCAATGCTTTAGGGATATCAGTCCAAATATTAAGAAAGGTTCGATTCAAGATGGTGCACTCAGAGACAAAAATGATGGAAAGCTCATGCAAATGAAGGCCCGAAACTGAATTCTGATGCTTTTTGGTAATTACTGTTTAAGTATGGGCAACTCTGCGTTTTTTGGAAATCTATTGGTATATAGGAATCACCATACTTATAATTTTGAGACAGCTTAGATCAGAGACATGTGTTTCTTTTGCTCATATCTTATGGGCCAATTTGTAAGGTGCTATAGCACTCATAGATTAGGAAATTTTTTCTATAGTTATAAGCCTGTCAAAGATGAACAAGGAGTGACGGATGTATTCCTGTTATGGGAACAATCCATCAGTCTGCTTATGTAATCCTTTCTGCTCTTTTATAATTAAAGTTCCTCATCCGTTCCTATGAAAAAAAAAATTGAATCACATGCATCCAAGAAACTAAAAAGTTATAGCAACAAATGCATAAATCCAAATCAAGGGAAATTAGTGAAACAACCTCAAACTGATTCTTTCAAGCAAACTCTTCATATATTTGTGACTCAATGAGTCAATATCTATGCAAACATGACAAGATGGCTACAACAGTTAGAAAAATCAACCACAGACATGTCTAAAAATATATTCCAATCACAACATATTGTTATAGCAACAACAATAGCAAGAAGGCATACATGTCTTATTTTTATGACAAAGAAATTGTTAGAAAAAATTATGTTTTTACCTTAAAATATGTTTTGAGCAGTTGAACTCAATGTTTGCAGAGATATAATATACTGGTTAAGTGCTATATTGATATAATTTCCATGGGACTGACATTAAATATTAATGCTTTATTAATATAATTTCCATCGAAGTAACATTAACTATTAATTCCATAAACAATTAGTCCAACATACAAATATCAAGCATCATAATTGTGGTCTTCCCAAAATAATGTCAAAGTTTTTTCTTAAAATCATAAGCTCCACCTTCATGCATTTGTGGTCTTCCCAAAGTAATGTCACAGTTTTTTCTTTGGTTTATATATATTATTGAGTATTAAATTTATTTGTTTCTTTATTTGCTTCCAATTTTGATCATAGAGTGGAAGAACAGGTTGGCTTATCACTTGACTAAAAGGGTATTAGTATTATTATTTATTGTTTTTGTCTTATTTGATTGTAATATTGTCTTTTTTATTTGGTTGTTTAATTTTGATTCTTTTGATTTAGTTGTTTAATACTGATTATGATATAATAGTTATTTGGTTGTTTAATAATTATCATTATATAATAATTATTTGTTTGTATTATTAAATATTATATTTGTTTATTTGTTTATATGTTATTTATGTATGAGTGTTTATTTTATTATTTATTATTCTGATTTTATTTTGTTGCAATTTGTTATATTGAAGATACATTGTCCTTTTTATTTGATTGTTTAATAGTTGTGTGTATTATTGAGTATTATATTTATTTGTTTGTTTATATGTTATTGATTAGTATTTATTTTATTTTTATTTGATTGTTTAATATTTTTTATACCTGTTAGAGGTATATAGCAATTATCATTATATAATAGTTAGTTGTTTGTATTATTGAATATTATATTTATTTGTTTGTTTATATGTTATTTATGTATTAGTATTATTTTATTATTTATTATTTTTGTCTTATTTGATTGCAATTTGATATTTTAAAGATATATTGTTTTTTATTTGATTGTTTGATATTTTTATATCTCTTCTTACCATATATATATATAGCAGATCATTATACAATAGTTATTTGTTTGTATTATTGAGTATTATATTTATTTGTATGTTATTTATGTATTAATATTTATTTTATTATTTTTGTATAGCAATTGGTTTAGAGTTAATTGAAATTGACTTTGTATTAGTTTGTAATTTCTCAAATAATTGTACAAAGTTATTTAAAGTTGTTTAAAAAATAAATATTATAATTTTTTTTTTAATTTTTAAAAATTAAAAATTATTTTTTTATTGATTAAGATTTGTGAAAGGATTATTATTATCTAATTAAAAATATAAATGTTAGAAATAAAACTATATTTTTTTAATTTATAATTGAATATGTCTATTTATTAATTCAATATTTTAATATTAAACTTTCATATCATCTATCATTTAATTTTTTAATATTAAAATTTTTATTCTCTCCATCATTTCACAGTAGTTAGAGGTTTTTTTCCAGTGGATTTACTTTAAACTTGCATTTATTGACATAATTCTTCATGTCACAATCATAATATTTCTAAGTAAAGAAAGGTTTTTTTCCACTCGATTCAATCAGTTAACTGAATTTCTTAAAATAGTGAGGTCCTTATATAGCAATGTATAGCCACCCGAGAATTTGACCCCAAAGACCTTATGCTCACAACTTACAACACTCAACCACCTAAACTACCCCACCGAGCTAATATTTATTTATTTATATTATTATATATTATATAATAGTTCTAAGAAAACTATTATACAATATTATATTCAATTTAATTATTTGTTTTGTATTTATTATTTTATCATTTTGGCTGGTTTGTATTTATTATATTATGTATTTTTTTTTTTGCTTTTTATTTATTTGTTTTATAAGTTATATTATCCTTTTTGGAGGGTTTATAAGTTATATTATTGTTGATATTAATTTAGATACTTTTATTTTAGTTTTGTCATTAGTTGTTATTGTTTAATAGTATTTTTTTTCTTTATTGGTTATGTTTTTTTTTTATTTAATCTTTTTCATTTTATTAGTTTGTTTGTTTAATTTTTTTTAAATATATAATTTTTCTTTTATTCTTTTTAGGTTTAGTCTGTTGTTTTATTTTATAGGTTTTAGGTTTTTCCTGTTGTTTATTTTATATTTATTCCTAGTTGGGTTTTATTTCTGACCTCTTGCATCATCTATTCAACATCTTTTGAGTTTTCTTTGCAAATTTTACCTGTCTTAATGATGGACTGCGTATCACTACTTTGAAACATCAATTTTAAAACTTCTAACATATTGAATCCGAAATTCCCTTCTATCAATCACACACCCTGTGAAAGCCTCTAGTAATAGATTGTTAGGTTGTACGGATCAACTATATATGATTGTTAGGTTGTACGGATCAACTATATATAGTGATATTCATCGATTTGAGAAGATCATATGCAAGCATGCCAGAATGATTAACCATCTCACATTTCTAAAGCATTGCATGGATAACGATCTCATTTTGAACTCCACAGTTATTAGGCATCCTCTTCGTAACAGGAGGAACACCCGTTTGTTTATGAAATGGAGTTTTTCTTTAGTCAGAAGTGATATCAGATGCACCTAATTCGATATAGATAAAATAGTGCGCATAGCTCTCCACCTTCACTTAAACTAGCCATTTGTCTAAAGAATAATCTTTGGGTAATGATTAACTTCTCCACCTTCACCTAAACTAGCCAGTTGTCTAAAGAATAATCTTTGGGTAATGATTAACTATGGTTCATTCTATAAAGCAAAAAAACTATAACGATCCATAGCCAATAAGAAGTGTAAGAAAATCGACAGGTTAATGAGGGATAAAGCCATGATTTCCAAATTCATCTACAATGAATCCAACCCATTAGTTGATGTTTGCAATACTTCTGATTTTAGGTTTAACAGTGGCAATAAAATTAGGTTTCACATTGGCAATGAACATGGTGTTGAATATCCCATTCCAAAAATAGATCACACTCAATGCAGCCATATGGTTATGGTTAACAGTAAATTGCCCCATTGCGCAACCACTAACTCAATTCTTTGTTCCTACCAAACCGCATATAGACCCATCTTCAAGCTTCAACAGTGCAGACTTGTTTTTCAATCTGGTTTGGAGTCATATAAGCATTTCACTTCATAATACACTGTGGGAGGACTTATCTTCTAACAACAACAACAAGGGAATGGTCCCTAAACGCCACAAAAACAAAGACGTGGTCAACATATCTAGCCTAGATTTGGATGTAAACTCTTTCCACATCTTGGAGAGAGGGTTAGGGTTTTCCCTAGCACCTATTGAAATTCCATTTGATGACATCATATGTAATGTTGAGCTAGATCTTAGGCATTTACCATAGAAAATTGTTGAATAAGTTAAACAAGATATATCCTTAACCCTAATATATCCTTAACCCTAAGATGTGGAAAACCCCCTAAGAGAAACCTCCACAAGAATGAACTTGAAGCATTAAGGAAATTGAAAAGTAATGAAAAAATTGTCATTCTCAAAGAGGATAAAGGTGGATCTAGAGTGGCCATGGATGTTGATGATTATATGAAGAAAATGAATGAGAATTTGAATTCAAGAAGCTGCTACAAGAAATTATCCAAGAATCCTTTAAACAAATTCATGAGGGACTTAACAGAAGCCATTAAGAAGTCATCCATAGACGATGATATAAAGAAGAAACTCATTCCTAGCTGCCTTATCATTCCTAGAATTTATGGCCTTCCCAAGTTCCACAAGAACAATATTCCTCTCAAGCCTCAATACTATTGGGTCCCCAACTTACATGTTGGTCAAACATGTCACTAACAAACTAAAAATTTTGGTAGGAAACGCTGACTCTTATGTCCGAGAATCTCACCATTTTGTTTGAGATAATTAATAATATTAGAGTAGAAGATAAAGACATAATTCTCGGTCTAGATGTAATTTCTCTTTTCACCATGATCTCCATCAATGAGGCCATACAAGTAATTGAAAATGTCACTCATATTGAAACTGCAAATTTGGTTAAGATCTTCCTTAAATCAACTTTCTTCAGTTTCCAAGGTGTACTATATGAACAAACATGTGGGGTTGCTACAAGATCCCATCTATCCTCAATAGTGGCTAACCTTTATATCGAATATTTTGAACTAAGGCCATTGACTCCTCCCCTTTGAATTCTGACCTTTGGGTTAGATACGTTGACAACACCAATGTTTTTGGCCACATGACAAAGAGAATCTAAATAAGTCTGTGGATCATTTAAACAATCAATCTAAACATATCCAATTCACTATGGAATTGGAAGACAATAACTCCATTCCATTCCTAGACATTCTCATCTCTAAGAAACATGATGGTTCCCTTTCTCATCAGGTGTATCATGAGAAGACCAATACTCAACTTTACATTAATGATGACTCTCACCATCATCCTTCCCAAAAATTCAGAGTTATCAACACCCTCACCTATCGTGTTTTAAGAGTCTCTTATAATGAGTACCTAGATGAAGAAAAACTTCACCAATCAATAGTTTCAAGAAAAGAGGTTATAAGAAATGATAGATCGAGGAAGCATTTCATAAGGTTAATATATCCCATATACCTCATGATCTTGGTGAAGCCTCTTCATATGAGTATAAGGTATTGCTCCTTTACATCCAAGGGACTTCCGAAAATATTGGTAGGATTCTAAGGAAGAGACGTATTAAGACTATTTTTCAACCCCCCAAAACCATCAAGAACCCTTTCAAATAGGTCAAAGACCCCGTAGATCCACTTCTACAAAAAGGAGTACACCGTATCCCTTGTTCTTGTGGTCTTTCATACATTGTTGAAATAGGTAGGTATTTTCACCTAAGGATTAAAGAGCATAAATCATCCATAAACCATAATCGTGTTAAGTCCTCGACTTTAGCTGACAATTATAGTAAGACAAATCATCACATATTTATTAATAACACTAGAATCTTAGCAAGGGCAGATCATTTATCGCAACGAAGAGTGAGGGAGGCTTTAGAAATTGTGAATGACAAGAATTTTCTAAATAGAGATGACAATATGAAGCTAAGCAAGTCGTGGCTTCTGATCCTTCATACAATTCCCTAAATAACAATCTTCCTTTTGTCTAGAATTTCTTTATTTGTTATTCCCTTCTTTGTTTTCTTCCCTTCAAGCCTTCAACCTCTTTTCCTTTTGTTCTCCAATCTCTTTAGTTTTTTCTCGTTGCAATTTATTTATTAATTTCACTGGATTATTGTTTGGTTTAATTTTATTTATTTATTTGCAATTTTATATATATATATATAATCCAAACCAGTGAACTATCAGAAGGATTCATAATTTATTATATGTCTGGTGGACATATATTATTTATATCCTTTTGCATTTATTTATTTTGGATTTATTTGATTACTTACATTATATTATTTATTTGTTTGATTGTTACCTTTATATTTTTTTTATGTATTAATATTTTATTTTATTTTTTTGTCTTATTGGGTTGCAATTTGCTATTTTGAAGATGCATTTTCCTTTTTACATGATTGTTTAATGTTAATGATCATTGTATAATAGGTATTTGTTTCAATTATTGAATATTATATGATAGTTTCAGGTAAACTATTATATAATAATATACTTGGTTGTTTAATATTGATCATTATATAATAGGTATTTGTTTTTATTACTGAATATTATATAATAGTTCTATGTATAATATTATATAATATTATATTCTATTTAATTGTATATTTTGTATTTATTATTTGCATTTATTGAATTGTATTTATGTGTATTTATTTATTTTTTTTCAAACCATGAACTATCACAGGGAGTGTCTGAATTGTAGACTCATTTATAACTTTTTTTCCCGTTACAAAAGCATACTATTGATATTCAACCTTGAATCAAATATTACAAGATTGTCTTATGTCCATTGTCCAAAATTCAGCCTCCCTCATGAGAGAGCATTTCAGAAATTAAAATATATAGATATAGCCAAAAACAGACCTATGGTCCTTGGCAAAGCAAAAAGCTTTCAAAATAGTTACAGTAGCAAATAAACAGAGATCTTTATCAAAATTATCTAGATCATCCCAAGTAGTAATAGCTTCCAGAATCAATACACTGATTCTCTAAGATTTCCTCCCAATCTATGTAAGCCTCTTCACCATCCAAAGCCTGTTTAGAATGTAGATCAGCCTGTACATTATGCTCTCTATAAATATGCTCCAAAGTAACCTGTCCCAGCTTATGTAATTCCACCTTTGTTCGATCACACCAGTATGTCAAATGTAATACATTAAGATCACACTCCCCCTTTTCCCACTTTATAGTCACACGAGAGTCGCCAAATATCTTCACATTCGATAGCCCAAAACAATTAGCCACCTTTGCAACACACCATAGTGCCAATAGTTCCGCTTTCATGTTAGAACCCCTTCCACATTTCATCTTCAGTGTAAAATAATGCTCCTTATTAAGATAAATAATTCCCCTAGCCCCACATTCCCCCAAAACAGCAGCACCATCAAAAAACAAAATTGGGACATTAATCTCATAATTGAACTGCCTAATATTCCTGTGACCCCTAGACTTTTCCACCACTTGAAAGTTAGAGTAGTGACTGATAAAAGACTTCGTCAAATGTTGCAGATGAGGTCTGGTGTCTTCAAATAAGGCCTTATTCCTTATCCCCCAAATCGCCCAACAAATATAGATAGGGAGAGTCTGATGTTCCTTACACTTCGAGCACCAAAGTTTCAGAGAAGTAGCAATATTTAATCCACCCCATCTAGCTTTTATGTCCAAGATATGATATATTTTCTCCCATAGTTCCAAGGTGAATGTACACTCCATAAATAGATGCCTAGCAGATTCCAAATTGCATCGACATAGGATGCACATACTGGGACCAACCCACCCCATTAAAATGAGGTTCTCCCATGACTTCAACTGATCCCGAAGAACAAACCAAAAGAAACATTTTAATTTAAGTGGTAAATGCCAATGCTAAAGTTTGTCATACCACCATTGTCTCGAATAAATACTTCTCCCTTTAATCAAATAGCAGTAGGTCGAGCTTGCAGTAACAGTCCCGATGGCTTCATTCCCTCCCCAGACTATTGTATCAACATTTGCATTGAGTCGGATACCATTAGTATTGAGATTATAAATATAGTCCCGCCATTCCACAGCATTATCAGGGCTTAACTGGAGGTCAACATCTGAAGACCAATAACCTGAATAAATATTTCCAATAGAACTCAAGGTATAGCAACCCGCATTTCTCAGTTGATGTAGCAGATTTGATGATAAACGATAAGACTCTTTCATCACCACAATAGGATCAACCCCAATAGCTACCTCCTCCCCACATCCTACTTTCCAGCATAACTCAAAAGCCAACCATTTATATACTTTCATGAATCCGTTCCATATAGGTGATACACCTCTCACTTTCTTAGCCAGTGTCCTAAGCCAATGCGAAACCTCCATTTTGATATGCTTCCGGTGAATGAGCCTCGACCACAATGTGCTGCCAAAGATAGCACGCCACAAACTCTTCAACCTCAATGCTGCACTAAACACAGTCAAGTCTTTAATACCCCAACCACCAGCATCCAACGGTAATGATATTTTCTCCCAACCCACCATCACCAGCCTGTTTTTATTGAAGCCTCCCGTCCATAAGAAATTAAACATTAACCTTCTCAAGGAATTAATCGTAGTGCAGGGAATGGGAAATAATGAGAACCAGTACACAGGAGTTCCCATCAACACAGACTTTACCAATGTTAATTTGCCACCAATCGAAAGCAGCCGATACGTCCAGTTAGAGATCTGATTCTCAAACTTTTTAATTAGCCATTCCCAGTCCTTTATTAAATATCCATTAGGATTGAGATGGAACCTGAGATACGTAAAACCTTCATTAATACAGCAAAATTTATAGGGCAATAAGTTCTGAATCTCCAGGATCCGGTTGACCTCAATAAGGTTTCCATAAAAGCAAGATTTTTTCAAACTTACACTCATTCCTAAGGCCTTACATAATATAGAGATAATCTTCTGAAATTGTCTCCATTCTGAAATTGTTTCCACTCCAGCAAGAAGAACGTCATCTACAAACAGAACATGTGTGATGTAGAAATCTTTTGCAATTTTGATACCAGTAATTTTACCCTCCTGCTTAGCTTGTATAATCATTCTGCTCAACCCTTCTATTACCAAAAGAAACAGTAGTGGTGAAATTGAACATCCTTGACGAATGCCCCTGGAACAACTGAAAAATGGTGTAGGCGCTCCATTCACCAGTACTTCTATATTAGCAATGTCCACACAAGTCATAATCCATTTAAGAGCCAATGCCGGGACTCCTATTTGTATCAATATTAATCGGAGAAAATCCCAGTTAACTCTATCATAAGCTTTTTCTAAATCCATTTTAAGAAAGATAGCTTTCTTCTTCCTACATTTAACAGAATGTAGAATTTCCTGTGTGATACCCACTGCATCATGTATTTGTCGATCCTGTAAAAAGCCAAATTGTTCCTTTGAAATGTACCTTGAGAGAACCGGCTTAAGCCTCCCAGCAATGATCTTTGAAACAATCTTATAAACCAAATTGCATAAGGCAATTGGCCTGAAATCACCAAAATGCTTCGGGTCATTCACTTTGGGAATTAAGGTTAAAAAAGTAGAGTTTAATGCCCCAGACATATAGCCCTCCAGCTGGGTGAAATCCACCATTCTAACAATCTCTTCCCCCATTATATCAAAGAAATGTAAAAACAATTCAACTGTCCATCCATTCGGGCCTGGACTTTTTTCCTTGGCGAAAAGTTTCAAAGTACTCTCAACCTCTCCCAACGTTACTTCTCAACATAAATCCACAGCCGAGTCATTATCAAAAAACCTTGGATAATTCTTAATCACCTGAAGCTGTGAATCAAGGTCACATGAGGGGTCTACTGAATAAATATTGTTGAAATGTTTCAGTGCCAATTTCTGTAACTCATGTTGACCAGTGACTTCTGCCCCCGAGTCATCTGATATCTTCCAAATAGTGTTACTATTTCTTCTAGCCGAAGCAAATGTGTGGAAAAATTTTGTATTTCTATCCCCATACATTACCCAAAGTGCTCTGCTCTTCATTCTCCATTCCATCTCTTCTCTGAGAATAATATCAGCCTTTTCCGCCTCCAGTTTTTTAATTAGATTGAAATTACTACTATCCAAGGGCCTAGTCAAATTATGACTGTAAAGATCCTGCAATTGATCCTCGACCCACAAAAGTTGCTGCCTATCCTTCTGTTTCTTCAAATGAATCCAGGTAGTAACAATTTGCTTAAATATTTGTAGTTTCTGACAGAAGTTATCCACCAGATTTAGCTCACTATTATTAGAAAGTTTCTTCCATTCTTCCTTAGAAAACTGCACAAATTCAACATGTTTCAGCAAGGAGGAATCAAACTTGTAGGGAAATTTCTGTAGGTAAACACAGTCCTCGATTTGGAAAAGGACTGTCCAGTGGTCAGATATTTTATTCTTCCCCACCCATGTTCTATATTTGCCAACAGAATCAATCAATGACTCATGAACCAAGAATTTATCTAACCGCTTATGTATCCCTTCCATCCCGCTTCGTCCATTAGTCCAAGTGGGAGTAATCACCCCTATGACAACATCAATTAACTTATTATTTAAAAGAAACTCATTAAAGAAGTCAGAGAGTGTGTCCATCTTAGCTTTAGCACCCCAAATTTCATGAGCAAATATAGTAAAGTTTAAATCCCCCACCACCATAATATTTGCCATCAATAATATCCTAGATGACTGCAATCCCATCTAGAATACCTCACGGTCCTTGTATGGAGCATAGCAATTCAGGATATTAAACTGCAAGTTATTCATCTTACAGAACCCTTCCAGCAGAAGACCCCACCAAGTCTTATACACAAAAAATGAATAGAACCGAGGATCCCATGCTGCCAGTAATCCCCTAGACAGGCCATCAGAACTAATAGCCGATATCTCCCAGCCAGATAGGATACTAGCTACCTTAGAAACCGCCAAATGATCGACACACATAGTTTCTTGCAGAAGTACAATAGTAGGACGAGCAATAGAAATGAGGTATGAGAGGACCCTAGCTCGCATAGTCGACCCCAACCCACGGATATTTAGTGAACAAATAGACATTAGGAACCCAAATTATAAGGGGAATTAGCTATAAGGCCCCCAACATCAGAATCCACAAAACAACCCCCCGAAGGAACAGACACAGATACCCCAGAAGTATCCCCGAGCCCAGTCACAGGATGTTCCACCTCATTCCCAATATCTGATAGAATACGATTAGTTACAGAAACCATCTCCACAGTAGGGTCATCAGTCTCCCCCAACCCCTTCCTACCAATCCGTCGAGGCTTTCTAAGAGTAACATTCTGAAAACGAGCCGTGTTGCAAGACATAACCCTAGGGTTTGATGAGGGATTTTTAGAAAATATAGGCAGAGGCGTGAGAATGTCAATTGCTTTTGAAGTTCCATAACCAGCCTCGCCTAAGATAGAATTATCATCCCCCGAATAAGGCCCCACTTCTACAATCCCCATAACCCCACCAACCAAACCAGAGGGCTCATTGTACCCGTCCACCAAAATAGTAGGCTCACCACTCACAGGAAGCAGGTCATCTACATTTCCAATAGATGTCTCTGCATCCAAAACCCTAGTCCAAGTGGAAACAGAGTCTAGGTGACTGGAATTTGAGTCCCCCCCATCCACCAGAGTTCCCCCAAATTGTCCACAATCAACCCTAGACATATTCGAAATGTAGCCATCAGTAGATTCCAAAACCCTACCCTTATCAGTAGGCAATTTAATTTCCCCCGCAGCTAACCTCTTATCCAGGATGTGCTCAGCAGCCCTAATGCATTCTAATTCATCCTCCGGAATAAATGGAATAGGAGCACCAAGTTTAGGAGTTAACTTACCCGAGGTTTCAGGAGGTTCCATCGAAATAGCGTTCCTAACTGCTTTCCAATGTCCAGTAGCTCCAGGAAGTTTCGGCGAAACCTTCAATGGTGTGGAAGACCTTATCTCCGGACAATGGGCATGAGTGTGTCCCGTCTTCAAACAAGAATGGCACCGGAAGGGCATTCTGAAGTAATCGAGCCGCTACCTCCACACCCTCTCACCCCAGTGGAGTTCTACTTTCGTCGGCAACCCAAGTGCCATTTCGAACTCAACCATGACTTTTGTAGACCTCCTGTCAAACCCATATAATGAATTGTTATCAATTCGAACAAATCTCCCCACCGAGTTAGCTATCCCAATCAGAATGTTCTCGGACCAGAGATCAATCGGTAACCCTGGTATCAATAGCCATAGGTGTCTAAACTGTTGCTTCTCCTTTAAAGGATCAAAGGACAGGTGCCATTTTTTAAGGCAGAAGGATCCCTCCTTAAAACACCAGAACCGTTTCAGAACCAGACCCACATGTTCTGGTTTGGTGAAAATAATCAAAACCCACCTATTTAACAGCAACATAAACCTAGGCATGTCTCCACAGATAGGAACCCAATTTTTCCTTACCCAATCCAATAGCTCACGCTGGTCTCCGCTAGTGAACTCTAAGCGTCCAACAATAGCCCGAGTATGGAGCATCTTAATGCGATCCAGGTTCGTTTCAACCGGAATGGAGAAATGATCCAGTCCCTCCCTTACTTTCAATGGCTTATTGTTCCTACGCTTACGGGCCTTCTCTCCCCTGACCCTGCTCGACCATGGCTGGGCAGAATAGGTTTTCTCAGGCCTCTGACTACCCTCCCCAGACTTGAGAGACTGAAACCCTTCCTCGTGTCCAGAACCCTCCACATTGATAATTGGAATACCGTCAAAACTCCCGTGATATCCCATCAAGTCACCAGTTCGGACAACCAGAAGTTGCCAGTCAAAGGACCACTAGGAACCCACTACACCTGCTAAAAGAGTTAACTTCCAATCTAACACGGGATCCCTCCAAACAAGTCAAAAAACCGCCGAAAAAAGTGGAATGGGGATAGTTGAAAATGGAAGAGTGTCTGCAAACCCCACCAAGCGCAGCAGAAGAAGAAATAGTTAAAAATGGATAGGTATCTGCAAACCCCACCAAACATAGCAGTAGAAGAAACTGAAAACAAACCCCAAAAATAGCAGAATGTGAGCATATCCTTTAACCTATTTGACAACAATCCAGCTTTACTTCCCATTTTTTTGACTTGGCTGGTACTAGGTTGGCCCCAATGGGGCCAACTGGACTCCAAGAGATTGTTGCCAACTTTAGTTAACCTCTAGCTCACCATTCATGCCATTCCTGCAAAACAAACTCAGTTCCAACTCATTCCTCCAGAGCACAAAACCTAGCCATCTCCCAGAAGCCTCACACCCTTCAGACTCATTTATAACTTATTCTATGCATCGTGGACATATATTATTTATATCCTTTTGCATTTATTTATTTTGGATTTATTTGATTACTTACATTATATTATTTATTTGTTTGATTGTTACCTTTTTATTTATTTGTTTGTTTATATGTTTATATGTATTAATATTTATTTTATTTTATTATTTATTATTTTTGTCTTATTGGGTTGCAATTTTCTATTTGAAGATGCATTTTCAATTTTACATGATTGTTTAATGTTTATCATTATATAATAGGTATTTGTTTCAATTATTAAATATTATATAATAATTTTAGGTAAACTATTATATAATAGTATACTTGGTTGTTTAATATTGAACATTATATAATAGATATTTTTTTTAATTACTGAATATTATATAAAAGTTCTATGTAATAGTATATTCAATTTAATTGTTTATTTTGTATTTATTATTTGCATTTATTGAAATGTATTTATTTCTATTTATTACATTATTTATTTATTTTTATTTATCAAGTCATGTTATTATTATATTTATTTATATTTTTGTTTTTGTTTGGGTGCATTTTTGTCATTATTTGATTATTATTTATTTAGGTTTGATTGTCTTAATTATGGACTCATTTATAACTTATTCTATACATTGTGGACATATATTATTTATATCCTTTTGTATTTGTTTATTTTAGATTTATTTGATTATTTACATCATATTATTTATTTGTTTGATTGTTACTTTTTTATTTATTTGTTTGTTTATGTGTTTTGTATGTATTAATATTTATTTTATTTTATTATTTATTATTTTTGTCTTATTGGGTTGCAATTTTCTATTTGAAGATGCATTTTCATTTTTACATGATTGTTTAATGTTTATCATTATATAATAGGTATTTGTTTCAATTATTGAATATTATATAATAATTTTAGGTAAACTATTATATAATAGTATACTTGTTTGTTTAATATTGAATATTATATAATAGGTATTTTTTTTAATTACTGAATATTATATAAGAGTTTTATGTATAATATTATATTTAATTTAATTGTCTATTTTGTATTTATTATTTGTATTTATTTGTATTTATTACATTATTTATTTATTTTTATTTATCTAGTCATGTTATTATTATATTTATTTATATTTTTGTTTTTGTTTGGGTGTATTTTTGTCATTATTTGATTATTATTTATTTAGGTTTGATTGTTTATCATTATTTTTTTCTTTTCTTTTTATTTTTTTATTTGTTTTTTTTAATTCTTTTTTGTTTCATTAGATTTTTTATTTAATTTTATTTCTATGGTTTTTTTTTTTCCTTTTCTTTTACGATTAGGTTGTCATTGTATTTTCTTTAAACTTCTACCTTAAAACTTCTAACATAGTGAATCCAAAATCCCCTTATATCAATAATAGATCTTGAAAGCCTCCAACAACAAATTGATAATTTTTACCTAGATTTAATTATAATTTTCATAAATAAATATTTTTATGTTAAAAAAAAAAAAAACTTGATTTTAAACTATGCATAAATAATACATTGTTACATTGTTATCTAGTCAAATGTTTTATAACTATTTTAAGTTTTACGTTTGAATTATATACAATTATTAATTAAAATATTTCTAAACTATTAGAAAATTTATTTATAAAGGTAGCTTTGATGCTTATTTCACTTGTTAATAAAGTAATTTTTCAATAGCAACTTTACGAATTAATTACTCAATGTCACTTCATAAAGTTACTTCTGACTTCTGCTTGGTGACATTAAATAATTAATTAATCCAATTTTAGTCATTGACTATAGCCTACATAAATGAATTAGGCTAATACGTCGTCCTTCTAGAGTGCTCAAATGGAAAGGGACATTACAGTCCTCCCTTCCCGAGATTGTTTGTCCTTAGGCAATTGCAAATTGGGATGTTGTAGAATTTGTTCTCCCTCCCATGTGGCATATTCCACTAGCATGTGCCTCCATCTAACAAGATATTCCTGGATTACTATGTTCCTCATCTTTCTCTCCCAAACATCCATTATCTCCTAAGGGTCTACAAGTAACTACCCCTCCTCATCTAACAGAGGAAACCCTGAATTTGTGACCTGATGTCCTAATGCCTTCTTGAGACACAATACATGGAATACGTTGTGAATCTTGCTTCTTTGTGGAAGCTTGAGCTTGTAATCCATCTCTCCAACCCTTTAGACAACTTCGTAGGAACTGTAAAAATGGGGCTTCAAATTCTCTACACCACTTTTCTTTAGTGAGGATTGGTGGTATGGTTGTAATCTCAAAAATACTAAGTCCACAATATTTGCTTGAAACCCTTTGATTATTTGTCCTATTTTCATAACTTTTTCCTCAACTGGCATATCCATTTCTAGTTGATCCTCTGGAATTGTATTGTACAGCCTTTCCAGTGCTTGCTGTAGCTTTTCATTTTCTTGAACCACCTCTTCTTTTCTCTTTTCGATTTCTTCTTTCTCTTTTTATGATTCTTGCTACTCTTTGCACAACCTTTCATTTTCGTGTTGCAATACCATCTTCGCTATTATTCCATTGGCTTTCGTAGATAGAATCACAAATGCGTGCAACTGGATTTTCCTTACTACTACTGTATGCAATATATAATGCTTTTCATCTAGAATCTCAAGAAATATTAAATTAACAGAGCTGCTTATCGTGTAGCGTCCCCCTCACCCAATCCGACCATCAAGAGGGGACGCTAGCTAAATATGGGCTCTCAAATTTTTCCCTAGATCCATAATACAAATTTCAACAACAAAATGTGTACAGAAATGCAAATAAACATGCACAGTGGAATCAAAATCTATCCACACACATATAGTATCCCAATACACAAGCATAAACATTACAGGCATGAAATAAAATTATTTTAGAATCAAATGCATAAGAATACTAATCTTTAACCAATGCAGATCCAAGCAATTGGCCATGTAAGATCGATTGTCCACCCAACCATAGGCACTACATCTAGCATATACTCTTTCTGCTGGGAGACCACCCCCAAGTTGGGCTATGAGGCCACCAGGGTGAAGGAAACACCTACAGGATTCTATATCTCATCCCACAACCCATTCTTATCTCTATGCTTAGCCAAATGCTCATACAGAGCTCTACAGGGGTCTCACTCAGCCCTCACAGCCTTGGCTTCCACAATACATGCCCCACACAACACCCTTCAAACTCAGGCATCCCCTACACCGATCCATGGTTCTCTTGGGTGATCCATCTTACTGGTTGCTTCTAGTGTGTGCATAGAAGAATTCCAACCTGATATTGGCTACTATAGAACCACCTGCAGTCTCAATTTGTGGCTTCACAAGAACCTACAAGCAATAGAACACAAGGGTAAGGGTTCCTATCTTTCCCAACCTCTCTGCTCACCTACAACCAACAATATTCACTTCCAAATATGCAACATGGTCTCCAAATTTGAATTTCTAGGTTCAAAACAACATGGTAAGTTCATGGACAACAAGGGAGAGTTCTGCATCCTCTAAATATGCATGTAAGAATGAGAGAAATGAGGGGGGAATCAAAAGGATATGGGAAAATGGTGAAAAGACAACTGACATAACTTCTGACAATAGAAGAAAGGAATCCTGGAAGCTGCAGATTGAATTCTGTCATGACAGAAATGTCACAAAAGTGCAGTCAGGCCCATGCTACAATAACTGCATGAGGTGAATTTTCCCACCAACCACACACTTGCATTAATGATTGGAAAATGGTATTAAAAAAGGGAGATAGTTGTCTTATTCTCATCACATGATAGAATTTTGGGTGAGTTCTAAGGTGGACACCTGGAAACAAGGATTTAGTCACCTATCCACCCCCTTTCCTCTTCCCCTATGGTGGAATCATAGCTCCTTTGGTGCTCTTTACACAACCATTGTTGGACTATTTTATTATTTATGCACATAATATTTACAAATATTCTAAATCAACATAAAATCCAACCAAATAGTCCAAATAAAATATAAACATCATACATGCCTAGACATTCACTAGTCGGGCCTTGGCCTTGAGCTCTACACTAGGAATTCGCACTAGCATATTTACATCATTTACATAATTTTTTATAAATACATTCCAAGTCAAAACTAGGGGTATTACATACCGTTATTGCATTTTCTTGTAGTTCCCGTGAAGGGAACTCAATGGTTCCTATTGATATCTTCACAGTCCTTTATGTTTTTTATGTTACTAATGGTTGAGAAACCATCTCCCTTGGTTCTGAATTTCCTGCGTGCTCTTCTCCAGATCCTATGGATGTAACTTTTGTCGCTTTTACTGCCTATTGTAATGTAGTTCACTCCTCTTGCATACTTGTTTTTATTTCCTCTTGCTTCTTCACTACTTCTTCTAATGATTCTTTTGATGATTCCCTTACCTATTCTCCTATCTTGTGTAGATCATCTTCTATCAGTGAATGGGAAACCAGATCCTTTACAACCTTCCTCTTATTTCTCTACATGGAAGGGCCTGCCTCTGTCCACTCCTTCTGCTTTTATCCTACCTTTGGTGGAATCTCTTGCGCATTGTCTCCTATGCCATCATCTTGCTTAGATTCACTATCTTGCTGGTCATCTTCTCCGCTATCTTGGTCTTCATTCAATTCTTCTTCCAGATCCTCATTCTACACTTCATCTTGCTTTTTTTGCTCTTCTTTTGTTAGTAGGACTTTCACCCATGCTCCCAATCATTTACAATGACGATGACATCTTCATGTGTCATCCTGAACAATGTTGGAAACCATCTCCTTTCCAGATCCTGCCTTGCCGGAATGTACATGTGATGCATTCTAGCTCTGAAGTGCACAATTCCTTTGTACACCTCCACCACCTATGGCATGATGCACATTATTGTGCTCATGATGTTCCAAATAGCATCACTGTATACAAAGAATACAAAATTATTGTCAATACGCCTTCTCTTAGTCTTTGTAAACCACAAGTTAGCATACTTGGCTACTAAACATGGTTTACATGCAGCATTTAAAAAATGAGACTCTCCTCCAAATCCATCCATGTGACTAAGGAAATCAGTATCAACAACCACACGTAATGGAATGGTTTTCCGTTCTCTTGTGCTTCTATATAGTCCTCCATAAATTCATTTACTAAAAATGTTCCCCAATTTAATTGTACGCCTTCTGTGCACTTCTCTGTCATTGCTATGATTCATTGTGACTTGATCCTTCATACTCTTCCTGTATATCCTGAAAGCTCACACTAGCGTTGTAAACCTTATTGCATCATAATTTATGCTTGGTACATCCATTCCTCATGGGACCTTATGTGTACCATACTTCTGCTTCATATTCTCAGCTAGCTCTTTCTCCTGCTTCTTGTTTTTGAACAACAACACAAGATCCTCCCCTGCTGTTGGTAGCCCCATTATTTATGCAATCAATTTACTATTGATGGACACTATCGTGTCCAACCATAGAAAAACCCCCATTCCCACAACTCGATAATAGTTGTACACAATTATTTACTTCCACAGTTCTTCCAAAGTGTGGGATCTCTAGCAGATTCAATATGTCGACTCATTGGAACCTAGTCACCCATTGCTAGACTAGATCCAGTGTAATTATCGGTGATTCAAGGATAGTTTTCCACTCCATACAATTATCTTTCACCAGCTTTGATAACTACTCGATAATAGTAATGTCATGATATGCATACCGTAATTTCTTTATGGCTCTCAATAGAGTTCCCCAAATTGGCATGCCCTCTAGAATCCTTGGTGTGTCTAGGAGGTACCTCGGATGCTTCTGCAAATTAACCGGTTTCACGTAGATCTTCCTCGGAGGCACATATCCCTTTGATAGTGTTAGTACTAATATTGCGATACAATTGGAAGGGAACAACATCGCAGATCGCAGGCGAGGCCAGCAGTGAGAGCTCAAATATTAGATCTGTTTTTTCCCACTCATGGAGGGAAGAAGAGGTCGGTCACCCAGATTCACGATGATTGTTGACTGAAGGATCAAAGATGATCCAATCGAAATCTCAAATGAAATAAAAATCAACGGCGGATATAGGATTCATGGGCCTGAAGTGCACGATGTTTAAAGAGCCCGAGGTGTCCTTGACTGGAAACGCCATGGCCACGCGGCGGCCTCATGTTCATTCAAGGCCCGAAAAATGGTTTCCTCAAACCACCTATCATGAGCCATGAAACAGCTATCATCGCCACCGGGAGGTAATACAACTGTGACCCATTTAGCAGAATTTTATTCACGGAAGGGGGCCCAACTCATAATGTCTCTCCCGACCGGGCACACATATCAAAGCAGTAGGAGGAAATATCAACGATAGATATTGGATTCAGGGGCCCAGAGTGAGAGATGTTTAAAGAGATTGGGGTGTCCCTGACTGGAAATCGCCATGGCCACGTGGCGACCTCACGTTCATTTAGGGCCGAAAAAGTGGTTTTCTCAAACCACCTAACACAAGCCCTGAAACCACTACCGAGCCTTTCCTGCTCCTATTCCTCGAAAAATTCACTAATCTGAGTTTAACAATCATTACCGCTGTCGTTTTGGAGATAAGCATTCCCCTTTCATTTAAGAGCCACCTGCCTCTCGCATAAAGAACCAATACTCGAGTGCCACGTCTACCTCGCATTAAAGCCCACCATTTTCAAAATTTTCACTATAAATATGCTTGCGAAGAGTTTTCCCAGCATCTGCCTCCTATCACTTTGAGCTCCTCCGCTATCAGTTACCACGCCATCCCTTTCGTAGCCGAATTCAAACATCCACCACCTTTATCTCTTCCCTCTAGTGTTGCTATGGATTCTATCCCCAATCCTAAGATGTCTCCCTCCGCATCTGCATCTCTCAACCAATATTATCACCTCGGAGATGAGAATTTTGACATTCATGATCCAGTGTCCTCTTTCCCCAACCTCCATCAGTTATCTAGAGAGGCCGAAGAGCAGCCTAAGAGAGGGAAAGACCACTTCAATTTATGGAGCTTCAGGTTGGAAAAAATGGTTCTACCACAAGCTAGACCCTTTCCGGAACTGGTGCAGTGGTGCACTGAAAGGTATGCTCCAGAGAGAAGAGTGGGCATGTCTATATTGGGCTCAGTCATCTTCCTAATCACCAGAGAGATCATAATGGAGTTAACTGACACCGAGGAAGACGCCACCAGTCTAAAGTTTGACAAAGAAGTCCTTCCAGGGAAGTTTCGAGAGTTATCATCAGAAAACATAGATGCATTCATCTGCATGATTATTCCACCAGAAGCCAACTTGCCCAGTACCCATTCGATGTTTATCCTGGAAGTGTTTGCAGAGCCAATCAATCCAGTACTATCCATGATCTTCCAAGTCCTCGGATATGACCATGACTTGGTAATTGTCAATGTCTCTTTAAGGCTTCCTCTTCCTTATAAATTTATCTCAGTAAGAAGCTCATATCAAGTTGAATCTGTCATCTTTTCTCACTCAGTCTATTCACCTGTAGTTTAAAATATTTTCTTATAGAAAGATGTTTAAATACCATTCTATTCTCATCTATATGATTATCGATCACAACAATGATTTCTTCAGCCGATAGGACCTCCAAAAGTCAATCATTCCTGCCCCGCCACATGAAGGCTTCTCTGTGTTTGTAGACACTGTCATAAATAAAATCTATACACTGTTGTTCAATTGTCCTCCCCCCAGAGTTTTTCAAGAGTGCAAATAATTGCTTCAGCTAAATCCAAGTGACTCAGTTGACGATTGGTTCTTTCTTGAGACCCATACTGAGATCCGAGTGTATGGAGCGGAACTTGCTCCCTATAAGCTACCAGTGTTCGTGACTCCCAGGATTTTCGCCTTGGATTACATCCGCCAGAGATTTAATTGTGATGATGTCCATTTCATGAAAGGTAACAGTTCCAGAACTTTCAAAGTCCCTAATGAATCTGGACCGTTCAAATTAAGAAGCAAAGTTGCTCAGAAGCTGGTCGAAGATCTGTTAGTTGTTTTCAGATTCCCATAGAGTTTTGTATGTAAGTACGATCCCAAAGGGATCATCTCCCAGAAGAGACAGTCTGCTAGATCAGCAACATACCTCCATGAGTCACACCCATTGTTGGATAAAATTTCCAACTTGGATAATTGGGAGCAGATCAAAGCAGCATTGGATCCATGCCAGGTCGTTGGGGCACCAGTCATTCCCACGCCAAATAAAGTAGACACATTAGGAAAAACGAACACACCTGAGTCAACCTCTGAAGTCGACAAAGATAAATCAGGAATCATTGGGTCAAAATCAAAGAGATCCAAATCTGAAAATATATCTAGTGCAACATTGCAAATTGTTGGCTTTCCTATGGCAGACCCAGGTTCAGCGAAATTAGCGCAGCAACAACAAAACCCCTTTCACTGGCCCTTTCGGCATAAACTTGGAAATAGGATGAAGTCTCACCCAAAGAAAATATGGGGGGTTACATAATCAAGCTTCTGTAACCGTGGCGATATGCATATGTGGTTAACAACCTTGCTAAAAGTATGATTTAACATTGACTAGAAGAATAGGATGAACAACTTACTTTGCACTTCGCATCTCATTAACAATATACAAAACTACGTTGAATGTCTATTGGATTCACCAGTTAGCTACGCATTCATCATCCTAAGTGTTCATCCATCACATTCATACATATGTATTCCATTTACTTAGCATGCAATTACCTTTAACATACACATGAAAGTAAATACATAAAAGCACATAAACTCGTATACAAAGCACATTATAAGCTCTCATACATAAACGCATAGATTTATGTGTTTCACCCCCAGTAAGGAGCTACGTCCACATGAATTGTTCTTTTATTAGCTTGGAAGGGTAACAGTTCTAGTTTGCGCACTCAGTTGCAGGCTCTCCTCTACAATCAGATCTCTACGAACTCAGCTGTAGAGTCTGTTCTCTCTTTTATCACTGTTCTCCTAACTCAAAAGAAAGCTACACTTTCAGTTCTATATCCCCTTCAACCAACCACTAAAAACCCAACCCTTCCTTATACAAAAATACCCTTATATATAAATGTGCCCGGAGGTCACATATTACAATAACTATGGGACAACCCCCATAGTATCCAAAACCCCCGTGGTTCTCTTTTATACCACGCTAATCTTTAAATCCGTTGTCCCTTTGGCACCGCTTCCTCTAAATCTAACGCTTTCTCTGACAATGCACCTCTGAATTCGTAGTGGAGTGTCCTTTACACCACTCTGCTTCTTAACTTCCTTCTCCTGTAGTAGTCAAGTCACCGCTCATCCCTTAACTGCGCCAACCAACTCTGGTTGTCCTTAGTACTTTGTCTGTATTAAGGAAATAGGTCCTTTCTTCTCAACTGATATTCGCTCCATACCCTCTTCCCGATATTTACAGAGTCACTTTTCTCCCAAAAATGGTCAGTGTCAGGCCTCACTTAACTATGCTTTCCTTCATAACTTCCTCTTATTGGGTCGCGCCCAATAGACCCCTAATACTTACTTATGGATCACCCCGGACCCACTTACACTAGGTTTTGCTGACTTCACATTGCTTGGGATATTCATCTTTGTTGTGAACTCTTGATATGTTGTGCTCATCTTCGCAACATCCTCCTTAGTTTCCTGCTCATATTCCTTCACTGTGTCGAGCAACATCGTAGATATCGGTTCTTGCATCTAGTCCTTAAGTTTGCTCTCTGTTGTGCGAATCTCTTACAGCTTCACCTCAATCTCTTCAAAGAGTGTCAATGCCTCTTCTTGCATTGGTTGCAACTTTGCTGAAGTTTTTGCTTCCTTTGTCCTTAATGCCTTCAGTTCTTTCTGAAGTTCCTTTGTTTCTGTTAACTTCTGTATTCTCTACCCAGGTGGCAAGTCCTTCATTTCCGTTTTCATTGAGTCGAGTTCCTTTTGCTTCTTTTGTACTTCACCCTAGATTTTCTTTAATTCTGGGTCTTCTTGCAGTATGGCCCATGACTTGGTCACTTCTTCTAATAAATCTTGGCACCTCGCAACTTCCGCAGATATTCTCTCTGTCAAAGGTTTTAGCTCTTCAGTTCTTGTTGCCTTTACTTCTGGTGGAGTTCTAGGTTGTTGTCTAGCCTCCAAGTCTGCAATCTTCTCTTTGTATCCAATTTCCATGTCCTCCATCTTTTCTTTAAGATTTTAGACTGCAGTCCCAATCTTGGCTATAGTCGCTTCTACTTCAGGTTCTTCGTCGAAGTCTGGGATCTTCGCACAAACTTATTCGACGACCTTCTTCATCTTTTTCTTCCTTTCTCGAGCATATACTAGCTCATTTGTCTTCATCCGGCATTCATTATTCAATTCATTGTAGCTCTCTTCCAACTTCAGATGCTGGTTGTATGTTATCATGTCCCTATCTTTGATTTCTTCTATGACCTACAAGTGTAGAACATGCAATCCTTCTATAGGAAACATTCCCACATTAATGTCTAAGTGTGAGAGCTACTTCGCACCTTTAGTGACTTCGTCAGATGGGAATATGACATTTGTTGTCTCTATGTACACCATCCGAGGTTGCATCCTTGGTTTGGGTGCTTTCATTTTTATCCAGCTTGTCTCCTCTGATCTATCTTCAAAGCCTGATTATTTCATTATATCTCTTTGTACTTTCTATACTCTTTCCATCATACTTTTCAGCTCGGTGATACTTTCTGCCATGCTTTATTGAAGCTGCTCTTGCTTTTTGTCTTTTTATGCGAGTGTTTCTTCTATATGTGCATGGAATCTAGCTGTGATGCACTCATAGTCATCGTCCTGTAACTTCACATCAAGAAGAGTCTTACTTGCTTTTTTTTCTTTCTTTTTGTCCCCTTCGACACATCTTTTCATTATGAAGACTATTTTTGCATTTTTTGCATATTTCTTAATCTATGTCAATTGCCTTTGAGCTAGCATCCATGCACAAGGTTGCATAGTTTTGCATTGCAATATTGTCAACTTTGTTCGTGTCCTTTTTGAATTGCAAGATTTCACAGACAATGCAAGCATATGAACCACAAAGGAGGAAGAAAAAATGCAGTGACAATGCAATAAATGTTTTAAAGAGTTGGATATAGAAGAGTGAATGTGAAGGGATAAAAGGAGATAAAATGTAATGTGCAATAATGCTATATGGAAGGAAAGTGGAGAAAACATGTCAAATATGTAATCGGTAATAGACTAAGAATCAACCCATACAACAAATAGGAAGATGAGTGTTATGTATCTAGCGGGGGTAATATGGAGTGCCTAGAAAGGTACCCAAGGGGATATTGTATGTAATGTGACCATAATTATGGAATTTAGTTGGTGGGTAATAAATAGGCCTACTGGGTAGGTAGATAAAATAATATATTAATAAGGGGTAGTTGGTATTGACCCCTGACTTAAGATTGATGAATAGAACGGAGGAGATGGAGAGCAAGATTCACAGCAGGAAGAAGTACGTTATATCAAAGTTTTGAGAATACAGTGTGGATTTATGGTGGATTCGAAAAGAAACAACATTGATTGGTGCATCTGAAAGAGAGCCGAGCACCATTGAAAACAGAGCGGAGCACCATTGATCATAGCTTTTGGCATGAGGTTGATAAACCGCTGAGCATTCTTCAACAAATCCGCAGACCGTCTTCAACAAATACATTCACCCTACTCAGCATGATACTTTGAATCAGGAATTGGCCGGAGGCGTGAGAGCAAGATTCTTTGCATGAAGATGTTCGTTATATCAAAGATTTGAGAATACTGTGAGGATTTATGGTGGATTCGAGCAGGTGAATTGCTGAGCTACAAGAAGCGCGGAATCGATTTCAAGATTCATCAACCCACGCCATGGAACATCAAGGTTCTGAATTGATTGAAGGCCGTGAACAGCTTAACAGGGGATCTGACGATTTCTGTTGATGAAGTTCTGTTTGGATGTGATTACAACTGCGAATTAAGGCAATGGACCTGTGGATGATTTTCTTGGTCGAATGCAACTATGGACCCAATTCTGGGCCTGGAGTGCTAGCCTATTTAGTTTTTACTTAGTGATTTGCATAACTTGATTCATCGGGTCGGTCCAATTACCAGGAAGAAGGATCGTGGGATTCTGAGCTTTGATTGAGGGCTTCTGGAATCTGGTGATTTTTGGGCTTGTACAGCTGATTCTTGGTTTGATCCTTGGTGTAGTGTGGATTGATGGCTGCCCCAGGTGGTGGCGAATGTTTTCTAGATGACGAATCCCTGCTTAGTCCTCGAACAGGGATCTCTGCTAAGGATGATTCACTTAAAAAACCCGCTAAGACGGTTAAAAAATGACAGAGACAGGACCTATTAGTGCTGGGGGTGGATGTTATGATGGAAGAGGCGGAGGATTTCTCTCACACTGTCATGGTCGGACATGTTTGGGGCAGAAGATTTGGTCACGGTTTCCTTCAGCGTTGGGCTGCTGAGCGGGTGGCAGAATTTTGTGTCATCAGCCCCTGAAGTCCGAGTTTTGACGAATGGATGGTTTTCCTTCATCTTAATGAATAGAGGGGAGGTCAATGCAGTTTTAAGTCGATAATGGTCGATGTTGGGAGTCCCTCTTGTTCTGAAAAGCTGGTCCCCCTTCTTCAACTCCAAATCAGAGAAAGTTGATAAAGAACTGCTGTGGGTGAAGCTTCCTGGCTTTCCCATGCATTTGTGGAATGAAACTCGGTTTGCTGAGATTGGGAATTTTCTTGGTGAATATGTATGCTCTGATTCCTCCCATTATTAGATTGGAATCTACACGGTAGCTAAGATATTGGTAAATATCGATCTTCGGATGGGACTTTCTGCCGAGATTAAAGTTCATTCCAAGGATGGGGACTTTGTTCAAATCCTGGATTATGTGGGTGTGTCGTTTAGGTGTCACCGCTGCCACGCTCATGGACATCTGGTTGCCGGTTGCCCTTTACCGTTCCAGAATAGTAAGCCCCTGACCGATGAAGCAGCAGAAGCAGACGCAGATCCATTTTCGATGGTGAACTCTCAGGCGGGGGTGGCTGATGGGAGTGGGCCTGCTATTGACGAGGGGGTGATCTTAGATTCTGTGGTCCCATCAGATTCTTGTGGGAGGCTTGGAACAGAGGAATTGTTGCCACCTTTGGTGAACATTGGAAAGGAGTTTATTGGGAGTGCGCCTCCAGATGCTGAGGGGGCTTCTTTGTGTTCCGTGACTACTACTACTCAGGCCACCTCCAAATTACTACAGTAGCTGTCCATTATTGGATGGGGTTCATCTGTGAATCCCTCGGGTATGTCTCATTTCCTTTCTCCTGTTGTTTCCTTATTGGATGACTCTATTGTTTTGGGGGGGGATAGTCTTGGGTCTCCTCCACGTCTGATTGCTCCTTGTCTGTTGCCTGATGTGGATAGTGTTGTCACGCCGTCCATTGTATCCACCAATCACTCTACCAGCTCTAAGGGTAGAAGTATCCGATATGCTCTTCGTAGTAGGGAGATACCTGAAGATGGAACGGGGGGCAAGGGACTTCCTGAATTGGCCTATAGTGTTGGGGGGAAAGGTCGGGGCCGAAAATCCCTTTTGTCTAAAGCTCAAGAAAGGGCTAAAGTGGATTTAGTGATGGGTACACAATCTTCTATTGAGTGGGCACTTAGAGCAGTGAAAGCCCAGGATGGGGGTTTATTATGAAACTTATGTCCTTCAACTGTCGTGGGTTGGTGAGTCCCATCATAAAATCGTCGCTTCGGAGGCTGGTAGACTTAAATCAACCGGATGTTTTACTGCTGCAAGAAACTTTGGGTGGCAGTGAGGATGTTGTACGAGCTTTAGAATCTTTGCTTCCTAGTTGGAAGTTTGTTGGAGTGGATGCTTGGGGGCGCTCTGGAGGGTTGGCCTCAGGGTGGAAGGTAAAGAGTTGCCGATGTGATTGTTCTTGGGGAATCTCTTCTGGTATCGGTTTGGAAGTTTGGGATGCTGAGATTGGCCGGATGATCACGGTTCTCAATATATATAGGCCCTATTTAAATAGGGTTGGCTACTGGGACTCCTTGTTATGTATCGATCTTTTTGAAGGCTGGGATGTGATTATGGGTGGGGATTTCAATCTTACTATGGGGTCTTCTGAAGTGTGGGGGCCTCGGGCTGCTCCAGATACATTAGCAAATTATTTCATTCAAGCCTTTGTTAGGAAGGATCTTCTTGACATTTCACCATCCAAGTTAACTCCAACTTGGAGGAATAAGAGAGCTGGGGAACATAGGGTGGCTAAAATACTAGATAGGTTTCTGGTGGCCGAAGTGTTGGCACTGGGAGTTGATATTATCAGACAGTGGGTAGGGTCAGGTGGGATATCTGACCACTGCCCCATCTTCCTGGAGTTACGAGGTAGCAGGAAAAAACCTCCAAGCCCTTTCAAATTCAATCCTCGCTGGCTGAAGGAGGAGGATTTTATTAAGCTGGTTCAGGATCAGTGGGTTCATTGACCACATGATTCTCAGATGCATGCGGGTGCACACTTTCATCACAATCTTAAGCGAATTAAATAGGCCACTATTTCCTGGTCTCATGACAGAAGGGCGATTGATGATCAGACCTTGTGGGCTGCTGAGCTGAATATCGATAGGATTCTTAATAGTCTTGGCATGGGATTTCTGGACGATCAGCAGAAAGGTGAGCTGTTGGAGTGGGAGAGACGCAGGAATGTGATTCTGTGTGAGCGAGAAGAGCTATGGAGAATGAAAAGTAGGGCGATATGGCTTCAGTGCGGTGATGAGAATACTAAATTTTTTCAAGCGTATGCTAAGGGGAGAAAATTCACAAACTCTATTTGGGAACTATCTTCAGCAGTAGGGGAACAGGTCTCCAGCTTTGATGGATTAGCGGAGTTGGGTGTTAGACATTTTGGCGATTTATTCACTGCACAAACTGGAGTCTCCATTGCTAAGGTTATTCGGGTGACGCAGCTTTTTCCTCGTTTTGTGGAGGAGGAAGATAATAGACTGCTGATGGAGGAGGTGACGCCAATTGAGCTCTCGCTGGTAATGCAATCCTTTCAAAAAGATAAAAGCCCGGGGCCTGATGGCTAGCCCATAGAATTCTTCTTAGGATTCTATGACTTCTTCGGAGAGGAAATATTGAATGTGGTGGAAGAATCGCGAAAGGCTGGGTTTGTCCATGGTCGCTTCAACTCCACCTTTATAGATCTTATACCGAAGATGGACAAGCCTGACAACTTTGATGAATTCAGACCTATTTCTCTCTGCAATTGTATCTATAAGATCATCTCTAAGGTTATGGCGAGGAGACTCAAGAATATTTTGTCTAAGCATATTTCTTGTGAGCAATTTGGATTCTTGGAAGGCCGCCAAATTCATGAGGCCATTGGAGTTGCCCAGGAAGGATTACACACTCTGAAAGTGCAGAAGCAGAAGGGTGTTGTGATTAAGATTGATCTCTCAAAAGCATTTGATAGGGTTAGCTGGCTATATATCCGGATGCTTCTAACTCATCTAGGGTTCTGCTACGAATTTATTAGATGGATTATGGCCTGCCTCACTACTGTGAGCTTTGCTGTACTGATCAATGGTTCTGCTAGTCCATTCTTTCAGGCGGGAAGGGGGCTACGACAGGGATGTCCCCTCTCTCCACTGCTGTTTCTCCTTGTTGCTGAAGGACTCAGCCGATTTATTCTGAATGCAAAGGCTGATGGTTCCTTTCGGGGCATATCCATTTCTCAGGTATTGTTTATTACACATCTCCTTTTTGTTGATGACATTCTGATATTTTGTGATGGCACGCGACAGGATATTGATAAGGTGGTTGAAGGTCCCCAATTAGTGCAAGTTGCAGCGGGTATGTTAGTGAATATTGACAAATCTACTATCACATGCTCGAATTTAACCGAGCAAGAGATTCAAAGATTGGCTAACAAACTACCTTTTAGGACTTTGGATATAGATGATGGATTAAAGTACCTTGGCTTTCACTTGAAACCAAATTCTTATCTGAAGGCTGATTGGCACTGGTTAATAGCAAAATTAGAACAGCGCCTTCATGGCTGGAGTCATAAATGGCTCTCTCGGGCTGGGAGGCTGGTCCTAGTTAAATCAGTTTTGGAAGCAATTCCGGTGTATTAGATGTCTCTTGCTTGGATACCCATAGGAGTCCTAGAGAAGATCTGGAGGTTGTGTTTTGCCTTTCTCTGGAAGGGTAGGAGTGAGCTTCGTGCATTGGTGTGGGTCAGAAGGGAAAAAATTACTGTCCCAAAAGCACTGGGAGGATGGGGGTTAAAGAATATTTTTCTGTTTGCAATATCCTTGGGGGCCAAAGTGTTGTGGCGACTTATCCATACATAGAGCCTCTGGACAAGAGTGGTATATAATAAATATATTACCCCTCTTACTCTTCTCGAATGGATAAGGCTGGGCAATAAGTCGAGGGAAAATTGCTCTGTGGTCTGGAAAGCGGTGGTGCAGCATTTTTCTTTGGTCGGTTCTGGATTAGTGTGGAGGATTGGAAATGGGCGTCTCATCCGTATTGGGATGGACCCTTGGGTTGGCTGCAGGGGAGGTCATGTCCTTTCTGTGGAATTGAGGACTTT
Organism: Larix kaempferi; assembly: GCA_027924585.1. Lineage (NCBI taxonomy): Eukaryota > Viridiplantae > Streptophyta > Pinopsida > Pinales > Pinaceae > Larix > Larix kaempferi. The sequence goes on along the minus strand of BSBM01000636.1, from coordinate 2,210,566 downwards.
TTTGGCTGCTAGAGGTTGTCATTTTCTGGCTGATATAGAGGATCCGGGATCATCTACTCTTTGGCATTAGAGGTGGATCTCTGCACAGCGACTTGGGATCTCTGAAGATTCGCAGGGGGCTTGGGAGGATTTTCTGCGGATCTTAAGACTTACTAATATTAGACTGACCAACAGGGTTGATGAACTTATTTGGGATCACCATCCCTCGGGCATATACTCACCAAAAAATGGATATATACAGCTGAATGTGGAAGTTCATAACAGGGAATTGGTGTGGTGGTGGAAATATCTGTGGAAATTAAGGTGTTCGGGTAAAGCAAAATTACTCTTTTGGGCCATTCTGGAAAATAAGGCTCCTACCTGTGACATTCTGCAAAAATGTTTCCTCCAGGGTCCGGGGATTTGTCCACTTTGTAGGGATGCGGAAGAGACCATCGCTCATCTTTTTGTTCATTGTCGATTTTCACAGGCTGTTTGGGATGATATTAGCAAATATATGGATTTTAAGGTGCGGTGGAGGGGAGAGAACGTCCTGGCAGCGTTCCATTCGTGGTGGTCTTTATATAAGTCCTCTTCCATCCAGGCCTTCCCGTGTATATTCGCATGGGGCATTTGGATTACCAGAAATAAGATGATATTCCATGATAGTAGGGTTCCGTTGGAGTCTGTAGTGGCTCAAGCTGTGGCGGTTTTACAACATTACGCAGCTCTTGTCCAAGCGAGTAGAACACGACCTGTGCAGGTGGAACAGATTGACAAATCCATGCCGTGGGATTATTTTGATGGAGCCTCATTAGACCATCAATCGGTGTGTGGCGAGGGGGGAGTCCTTTACAAAACTGAGTCCCATTACTTCCATCTTGTGGCTGGTTTGGGGAGAGTATCAAATAACTATGTTGAACTTCTGTGTCTAAAACTGCTGATGTTATTTGCACTTGAACAAGGATGTCTATCTCTACAGATTTTTGGTGACTCCATGTTAGTAATCAACTGGGCAAAGGAGATCACACATTGTCATGTGATGGTACTATTACCTATCCTGGAGGAGGTGATCCGGTTAAAGCAGTCCTTTAACCACATTACATTTACACATGTTTACAAGGAGAGGAATGGGATGGCCGATCAGCTCTCCAAGGAAGCGACGCAGCAGGACTTAGCACTTGGCATTTGGAGGATTACTATTCATTCACCAGGGGGCACTTTCAGCTATTATCACTGACCTTTTCATGATGATATTGAGGCACAGCATTGAGCAAAAGCTCAGCTTTTGCTGATCAATACTGGTTATGTTCTTCCTTTTCTGTTACAGTATTTGATCTTATGTAATAGGATATATGCGGGCTGTATGGACAGCAGTATTGTTTTTATTGTATGTATGGGACATTAGATATGATGATAATATGGGACAGTAAATATGTGACAATGTAGGGATCTCAGTGATTCTACTACATGTGCAGAATGTAATTTTGTTCATCTATTTGAAATAAAATTACGATTTTTTTCAAGGAAAAAAAAAAAAAAGTTGGTATTGACCCCTAGGAATACTCATGATAAGGTATAAATATATATGAGTATCATTGTATGAGATAGGTATGATGAGTTATTTTGTATCAAGCATTTCTTATGGAGTCATTCCTTCCATAAAGAGCAATTGATGTAGTCAACTTACCTTAAGGGCCTTTCTATATATCTTGGTGTTATTCTTCTGGGAATGTATTTTGGTTATTTCTAAAGTATAAGGGTTCTATACCTTTGAGTTGATTCAATTTCTAGGTTAAGGATCACTACAATGAGACAAACCCAGGAGTCATGGGAAGAAAGGTTATAACAGTAAACACCACATCAAAATTGAAGAAACAAATTTTCCAGCAAAATCGATCATTGATCCAAAAGAAGAATTAGAGAAGCTATTGAGATCGTTAAAAACCCTGATTTCATTAATAGGGATGATGGCTTAGTCCCAAATAAGACCTGGTTGATGAGCATTAAACTTAATTAATTGTTTTTCTAAAAAATATAATTAATTAATGAATAAAATTTAACTAATTATTAAACCAATTATTAAAACTAATTAAACTAATTATTAAACTTACCAACTTATTAATCATATTAACTAATTATTAATCTAATTTAACTACTTATTAAGCTTATGAAACTAATTATTATACTAATGAAACTTCATATTAAGCTAATCTATTTATTAATCCAAACTAACTATTAAAATAGTAAAACTAATTATTAAAACTTATTTAACTAAAAAAATTATTAGACTAATTAAGCTAATCATATTTATTAAATTTACATTAAACTTTTAATCTAATTAGGAAGTAATTATTCCTATTAAATTATTATTAATCTACTTTAAACTAATAAAAAACGAAGTATTAAGCTAACTTATTAAACGAAGAAAGTGAAGTTACCTAATCCTAGGGCTTATGTATCATTTCTCTGCAAACTATTAAGCTAGTCAACTACTTCCCTCTAGTTTATCAACTATTTATGTCTTATCCCTACCTAATTCTAGCTTCAACAATCGTCTTTTTCATGATGATGATCCTCAATGGAGGGTTCAAAACGTTGACTGTTTTATTTCTTCATCGCAATGAAAACTCCAATGTCCAACAAAATGATCGCCTTTGAATTCTCATCTCACATTTATTAAGAAAGGTTATGTTGAGTATGCCAAAGTGGGTAACTAGAAAGTGAGTAACAATATCTCAGACGCTATGTAGCATACCTGGAAATCAAGGAGATATCGAATTTGAATATCATTGAGAATCTTCTTATTACAAGGATATAGTGATAGGTCAAAAAAGGGATGGTTGAGAGTAGATTCAACCAAGGCATCTAGTCCTTGATACAAAACAAAACATGTAAGCAAGAAAGAGATGATTGAGAGTAGAGTCAACATGGCATCTAATCCTTGATATATCCTTGATACATAAAAAAGAGGGCAAGTCCATAATTGGTCCTAGCATTACATTAATATATTTATTTACCTATATATATGCATGAATGAATGAATCAATTATTTATTTTGGATTTATATTAATTTTAATTACAAAATCTAAAATAATGAATTTTCAAACATAATAATTAAAAAATATATAATTAAAACTTTTATAAAAATGTATTATAAATAAAAATAAATGCCTATATATCCTCACCTTCCACCACCAATGTTGACCAATGCGACCTCAGTCGACAGGGGTTCACTTCACTGTCAACGCATACCACAGTCTCCCTAAGCACCGGCCTAGGAAGGTTTGAGCCCACCCAGCAACACCCGCAGAGCGGATGAGGTCTCACCCGAGGCGTCCAGAAGAGCAGACGGAACCATGTTTCCGTCGAGGGAGGAGGAGAGTTGTGGCTGCATGGACTGACTCTATTGTGGTACTTTAACTAGAAACATTAAACATTTGGCAAGGAGTTATAGCATATCACTTCATCGCAGCATTCAAGGGGTTATACCATTTACTTCATCGCAGCATTTATCATCACATTCTACATAGAACATACTACTTAATCACAACATTTATCATCAAGGCAACAATAAGCAGACATTGCATTAAACAACATTCATACATCACCACATTGCGCAAAGTTTGTACCAAAACATCATTATATTACTGTAGCGAATACACCAGCAAAAACACAGATCTCGCATCCCATTTGTCTTCTTCCTCTCATGCATGCCTCTCTTTAACACTTACAACTCTCATGTATTTATAGGCTTTTCCCTTACAATATTTGTCCATTTACGACTGACTCCCTAACCGACACTATGGACAATTGACCCAATATCTAACTAACGTGGTCCAAATCACCCCAAAAACTTGCATACCACGGTATACTGACTCACTATTGCATAATGTATGGTCCAAGTGACCCAAAACCTACCAACTGCGGTATCCTTTGCCACAAAATACTCCTTTCGCGCCCTCTTCTGGCATGTCGCGGTGTCAGCGGTACCATGATCTTTCCCCATCAAACCGCCTGCCAACAGGCCCCCAACACAATCTTGTGGCTCGCCCTCAAGCCACGTCAAATACTAGACAGAGTGCACATCGTGGTCCTTGCCTTGAAGTCTGCATAAGGTTGTTCGATAGTCCTCACCAGCTCCTGAGCCTCCTTAGCTGTTGCCTGACTGCTGATCACATCTTCCGCCGATGGGTGATCGGCAAGCTTGTCCATGACTTGTTGTCGATACTGTTGTACTACTGGGAGTGCTTCACTTGCCTGCAACATCAGTTTCCTGCCAGTGTCCTGGAATTCATCCAACTGGGCCGCACGCAGCTTCTGGCGTTCATCTGCCTTGGCAACCCATTGTTGCAAGTCCTTCAGTTCGCGCGACTTAGCAACTTGCTCCATCAGTGGAAAGGTCTTCATCGCAGCCTTTAATGTGGCCACCTGGCCCTCCGCTTCCTGCCATATCTTAGTGAGTTGGTCAATTTTCTCATCATGAACTATGCGGCCCCAAAATTCTATTGTTTCGGCGGTGAGCCTGGTTGCCTCCATCTCCAGTTCCTCCATCTAGGTGGCAACTTCCTCAATTGGCCTTCTTCGTTCATCCAGCTCGGCCTAAGGCGTACTTGGTTTCAACTGAGCCTTCAATAGGTAGTTCTCCTGTCTCAACTGAACAATGGCAGCCCCCAATCGCTGCACTCGGTGGAGCACGTCTACCTCTTCAGTGGGCTCCGGGACATGTTGATAAGCCTCTGTGATTTCCCGGTCAACCCGAACACTGTCATCCCACATGTGAGCCTTTTCCGCAATAAGGAAATCTTGTTCCTTTTTAAGTGCTTCAACGGTGCGGCTCATGTTGGCCCGCTCCTGCTTAAGGTCGACTTCAAGGTCATCCACTACTTTTCGCGCTGCAGCAGCCCTGCTTGTAAGTGCATCAATCTCAGTGGTCGCAGTTGCCTCTCTTGCCTGCAAGTGCTGAAAGCTCTTGTAGATTTCATGCATTCGATCCGCCATTTCTTGGGAGGCACCCCTCTACATTGTGGTCAGTGCCATTGCCGATAGTGCATTAACATTGACAGTCACTTGGTCAATCGACTGCAGCACATTTTGCAACACCTCGTTGTTGGTCACAACCGCAGTCGGGGGAATGTCGACATTCTTTACTCGGGGCATGGTGCAGATTGTGACCGTCTCCTGCATGGGTACACTGTCAGGTTCTGTTTGTAACACTGCATTACACTGAGAGTCCATATGGGCAGCAAGCGTAGAGAATCCCTCCTCCACTTTGACGGACATCTTCTCAGTAGCCGCTATGGAGGCATGGTTAATGGTAGTGATTAATCGGCCCAACTGCGCCTCCGCTGATAAAGACATCCCACTGATCATGGCATGCTCTGTTGGGTATGTTATATCTCTTCACATGGTCGCTGCGTGTACAACACGATCCCTACGGCACTAGTGATTTGCATGCGCCGGGCGCATCCGGAAGGGGGGGTTAGAGGGGGGGGTAGCCCGACAGGGCCCACCCCCTTCGTTTCGGACCGTTAGGTTCCGAAACGCCACGGAGGGGGCCGTTAGGCCCCCGGAGTCCGTGCGGAGCGCAAAAGTTTTTGGGTTGCTTTTTTGCTTTTTCGCGATTTTCGACCCATTGTACTCTATCTAATCCCGGTAAAAGGGATTAGTGTTGAAACCTAATTTCGGGTAAACGAATTAGGGTTTTAGATGCTGCAGAATACCATTTATTGTATTGTACATGTAAAATAAACATATAATGAAAAAGGAGCTGTGCGGCTCTAAGTTTTGCTGGTTTTTTCCCGGTTAAGGGTTTCCAGGTGAAAATCTCTGTGTAATGTGTGTGACATTGTGTATTCTCTGTTAATGCTTAAGAATCAATACAAGTCTGTATTTCGCTGTTAAGGTTTAAAAACTTACATTTGGTATCAGAGCATTTTTTGGGTTCAGAGGGACGCCTTTGTTTCCAGGGGTTTGGCTCGATCTTGGATTTGTGATAAACCTGGTTTCAGTGGGAGCTTTGCAGTAGTGATTTATTTTTTGTTTAAAGAATGGCAAGCAGCTCTAGATTCGAGATTGAGAAATTTAATGGTCAAAGCTTTGAGCTATGGAAGCTCAAAATGGAAGATCTTCTGGTAGATAGAGAACAATGGATCGCTGTAGATCCAGGTACCATGCCCACTGGTGCGGTAAAAGAAGAATGGGAAAAGATGGAAAGGAAAGCAAGGAGCACCATTCGTCTTTGCCTCGCAGATTCGGTATTGGTGAACGTATCTGGAGAAGACAGTGCAAAGAAGCTATGGGAGAAACTAGGAAATCTGTATCAGTCAAAGTCCCTGGTAAATAAGTTATTTCTGCGAAAGAAATTGTACCTTCTGAGGATGACTGATGGAGACTCTGTATCAGAGCATCTAAACGCCTTCAATACTCTGGTAAGTCAGTTGACATCTGTTGGTATTACACTTGCTGATGATGAAAAATGTATTAGTCTGTTGTGCTCTTTGCCAGATTCATGGGATAATCTGGTTATAGCTATTGGGAGTAATGCAACCACACTAAACTTCGATGATGTGGTTGCATCCCTACTATCGGAGGAAATGAGGCGGAGATCCATAGATAGTTCAGCCAAGGATGCCTTATTTGTAAGAAGTCGCCCTGGAGACAGATCTAAAAATAAGTCTTCAGGTGGTAGATCTAAATCTAGAGGGAGATCTAAATCTCCAGGACCTTCTGTAAGAAAATGCTGGAAGTGTGGTAAAGCTGGGCATTACAAGAAGGATTGTAAATCCAAAAATACTGATAAAAGCAGAGGACCTAATGATGCTCCATCCGCAGATGGGAAAGAATCTACAGAGGAAGGAGGAGATGTGTATCTGGCATCTTCAAGTACACATGCAGAGCATGATTCATGGTTGATTGACTTAGGTGCATCTTATCATATGACTCCTCATAGGGAGTGGTTTTCTGAATACGAAAAGTATGATGGAGGAGATGTATTTATGGGAGACAACTCGGTGGCGAAAATCATAGGTCGAGGAAAGATCAAGCTACTGCTCAAAGATGGAAGGGTTAAAACTCTTCCCGGGGTTCTGCACATTCCAAAGCTGGCTAGAAACCTTATATCTGTAAGTAAAATGGATGATGCAGGTGTGAAAACATTATTTGAAAAGAACACATGCAAGATGGTTCGAGAATCACTGGTGCTGATGAGGGGAGTTCGGATTGGAACTCTATACAAGTTGTTGGGAAGCACCTTCAAAAATGGATGTAACAGTACTATTATTCCTGAGGGTAAAAATGAAGGAGACAGAGTCCTTACTGTCTCTAGTGAGAAGACATCGCTATGGCATCGAAGGCTGGGACATATTGGAGAGAAGGGTCTTCGACTATTACAAGGTAAAAGTATGGCTGAAGGCATGTCTGATTTCACATTAGATTTTGATTTCTGTGAACATTGCTTATATGGTAAACAGAATCGGGTAAGATTCTCATCTGGTGTTGTAAGAGCTAAAGGAATCTTAGAGTTAATACACAGTGATGTTTTTGGACCTGTGCCTGTTCCATCACTTGGTAAATCTGTGTATTATGTTTCATTTATAGATGATTTCTCAAGGAAAACTTGGATTTATTTCCTGCGTAAGAAATCTGAGGTTTTTAATAGATTCAAAGAATTTAAGGCTCTTGTAGAGAATCAAACTGAGAAGAAAATAAAAGTACTCAGAACAGATAACGGTGGAGAATTCTGTGAAAGTGAATTTGAGGAGTTCTGTAAAACGTGTGGAATAGCAAGGCAAAAGACTACTCCATACACACCTCAACAGAATGGGGTTGCGGAAAGGATGAACAGGACATTGATGGAAAAGGCAAGGAGTATGCTCAGTGGTGCAGGGCTAGCACAACAATTCTGGGCAGAAGCTGTTTACACTGCGTGTTACCTAGTGAATAGGACACCCACATCAGCGTTGGTTGACAAGACACCTCATGAGGTTTGGACTGGTAAGAAACCCTCTCTCTCTCATCTCAGAGTGTTTGGGTGTGATTCTTTTGTACATGTTCCAAAGGAGAAAAGGAGCAAGTTGGATAATAAAGCGGAAAAATGTATCTTCATTGGTTACAAGGATGGAGTGAAAGGTTACAAGCTGTGGAACCCAGTAAAAAGGCAAACAGTTTACAGTCGAGATGTGATCTTCAGAGAAGTTGAAAGCACTTCCAAGATTGAGGATGTACCAAAGGAAAAGGATTCAGAGAAGCTACACTTTGATATCAAGGATGAAAGAGGTGACTCTTTTGAGGAACCAGATTCGTCTGAATCAGATGAGGAGGCAGAATCGTCTGAATCGGATGAAGAGGCGGATCCACAGACTCCGGTATTGAGGAGATCTGACCGAGAAAGAATGCAAGTTGAAAGGTATAGTCCCCCTGATTTTCGTTCTAATTTTGTGTTATCTATTACTGATGATGATCCTAGAACTGCTAAAGAGGCAATGGATTCAGAAGATAGTAAACTATGGAAGAAGGCCATGATAGAAGAAATGGATGCCTTGGACAAAAATGAGGCATGGGATCTGGTTGAGTTGCCAGAAGGAAGAAAGCCTATTGGAAGCAAATGGGTATTCAAGAAGAAGTTAAATGCAACAGGTAAAGTGGAGAAGTACAAGCCTCGACTAGTAGCGAAAGGTTATTCCCAAATTGAGGGCATCGATTTTGGTGAGATTTTTTCACCTGTTGCAAAATTGACTTCTATTAGATTTCTTCTATCTATTTCTGCTGCTTTTGATCTTGAAGTAGAACAAATGGATGTAAAGACGGATTTCCTACATGGAAATCTTAATGAAGAGATCTATATGAAGCAACCAGAACGGTTTGTGGTGAAAGGAAGAAAGGAGCTTGTCTGTAAGCTGAAAAAGTCTCTCTACGGTTTGAAACAATCTCCCAGAATGTGGTATCAAAAATTTGATACTTATATACTGGGACTTGGTTTCTCAAGAAGCAAAGCTGATCACTGTGTTTATTTTAAGCTAATTGGTGATCATTTTATTTATGTAATTTTGTATGTTGATGATATGTTGCTAATTGGAAACAACAAGGAAATCATCAAGGATGTCAAGAATCAGCTGTCATCTGAATTTGACATGAAAGATCTTGGTGCTGCAAATTTCATTTTGGGCATGGAAATAAAGAGAGATCGTGAAAACAGGAAACTCTGGTTAAATCAGAGAAAATATGTTGAAACGATATTGAAGAGATTTAATATGCAGGAAAGAAAACCAGTGAAGGTGCCCATTCCTGTAGGTGTAAGGTTATCTGCAGAACAGTGTCCCACGACACAAGAAGAGGTAGAGGACATGTCTCATGTTCCCTATGCTAGTGCAGTTGGCAGTCTGATGTATGCCATGGTCTGTACTAGACCAGATATAGCCCATGCAGTGGGAGTTTTGAGTAGATACATGTCAAAACCAGGAAAGGAACATTGGACTGCAGTAAAGAGGGTCTTCAGGTATTTGCGTGGCACTACAGATTCTGCAATTTGCTACCAAGGAAGACCCGGTCTAAACAAAGAGATAGATATACAAGGATTTGCTGATGCTGACTCGGCTGGAGATCTTGATCACAGAAGATCTACAAGTGGCTACGTTTTTAATCTATTTGGAGGAGCAATCAGTTGGATGAGTAGAAGACAAGCTGTAGTTGCACTCTCAACTACAGAAGCTGAATACATGGCAGCTACCCATGCAAGTAAGGAAGTTGTATGGTTGCAAAGATTGTGTTCAGGTATTGGTTTTGTTCAGAATGCAGTAAAAATTGGTTGTGATAGCTCAAGTGCAATATTTCTAGCAAAGAACCCTGCTTATCACTCAAGGACAAAGCACATTGATGTGCAATACCATTTCGTCAGAGACATGGTTGAACAAAACAAAGTGTTGCTGGAGAAGGTTGACACTTTGGTAAATGTTGCAGACTCTTTGACAAAGTCCGTGAGTACTCAGAAGTTCTCTTGGTGTAAAGAGAACATCGGCATTGTTGCCCTGAATTGTTGAAGTCATAAATTTCTCCTGTATGTGAAGAGAACAACAAGTGGGAGAATGTTGGGTATGTTATATCTCTTCACACGATCCCTGCGCGTAAAATTTTTTGGGTTGCTTTTTTGCTTTTTCGCGATTTTCGACCCATTGTACTCTATCTAATCCCAGTAAAAGGGATTAGGGTTGAAACCTAATTTTGGGTAAACGAATTAGGGTTTTAGATGCTGCAGAATACCATTTATTGTATTGTACATGTAAAATAAACATATAATGAAAAAGGAGCTGTGCGGCTCTAAGTTTTGCTGGTTTTTTTCCGGTTAAGGGTTTCCAGGTGAAAATCTCTGTGTAATGTGTGTGCCATTGTGTATTCTCTGTTAATGCTTAAGAATCAATACAAGTCTGTATTTCACTGTCAAGGTTTAAAAAATTACATGCTCGTGGTGTCGTTTTGTCCAGTTTTCCTCAAGAGCTCGGTCGCTGTCGTCTGAAGTTGGTGTTCGGATCGACTCATGATCGGAATTATGGTGACTCTGCTGATCCTGAGCTGATACTCGATCCATAGGGCCCTCTGGTGGACCTCCAGCATTAATTTCTACAGAACTAATGGGCTGTCGCCAAGCCTCCGGCATCTCGTTCACAATAGCCTCCAAATCTGTCATTGTCACTTTATACCTTGTCTACAACCATTGTTGATTAACATCATGGCGAGCTTGTATATGCATGACACTTGGTCATATTGAAAATGCCATGACAGGTGTGAATCGTGCCACAGTGTCATTAGATATTCGTGGGACCTGTATTGATGCATCACAAAGCATTTCTGAGTACATCCAAAACTGCATTTGGCACTCCCGGATGCGCTCGAGCTCTCGCACAAACCATATATTCTGATAGCATGCCCCTCGTCATTCCGTTGTAGCTAGGAAGTCCATACCCTGGTAGGTGTCGGGCTCTTTCCATGCAACTAGAGCGATCAACAGCAACAGCCAACTATATGAGAAAGCGGCTCAACCCACTTGGACATCTGCGACGTCCTCCATTAGCTGGTTCAAGAGATATAAGGACCAGTTCATCTACACTCCTTCTGCGCAAGCAACTATCCCCGAATTACATTGGTTAGGGCGACCTCCCCTATTTACTTTACAGCACTTGATCTTAATGCCCGCGAGTACCGCCTAATTATTGCATCTACTGGTGCGATACCCATGCCCATCCGATTCCAATTCATACTTTTGTGCCAACCGACGCATTCGCTTCTTCTCGTTGGCCTTACGTTGAATAAACTGTGCCGGATCAACACCATTCTTAGGTAATCCGGTAATGTGAAAAATCAAGTCAACAGTAACCGGGACCTCTCTATCCAACCACAACAAACCGCCGTGGAAACATGACAAGAGCTGCTTTACACAAGAGCCAACTTCCACTAAGCGCCCAAAATGTGACATGTTAATTAGCCCTAACAAGCCGGCCTACTGCAGTCTTCGTGCCCATTCATGTATCTGTGGATCCGATGAATTGCGTGTCTCAGTCACATATGGTGTTGATGCAATTTTGGGTTGGGCCACCATGTCGTGGTCCTCATAACGCATGCGCATCAGTCATGGCCCAATGTCCACCGAGCATGTCATCCCAGTCGGGAGTGTGGGCATCTTCACATTGAACTTCGGTTTCAGAGTTAGCTTACGCAGGGGGCATCCAGCCGAACAGGAGGGATGTACCCAAGGATATTACTCAAGGAGTGTCCCATCCATGGTGGAGATGGATGAACGGTGCAACTGGACTATCCCACCTGCTCCGGAGCTTCGCTAGCCACCGTAGACCGAAGCAATCTTTTACTCTGCAGAGATTCAAAGGGCTGACCCCCTCAATGCTTCTTAGCAACACTTGATGCTCCCACCGGCATGTTGGCAACCTCGGTGCCAAGATCAACAGTGTCCAAGGACACAGCTTCTTGCTCTACAAAGACCAGAACGAATGGAGACTCCACTTCACTGCTAATGTCCACTGTCTCTGGTTCACCTGGCATACCTCACCACTCCAATTGGCTCAAATCACTATAGTGTTCCACAACAACACGAATTTCTAAATCCCTGGTGTCTTATGTCCGACGCTAAACCATACTTATAGTATTTACCCAAATCTGTCATAATCATGACTAAATCATGCATTAACTCAACCAAATCCTGTATTAATGACGCAAATCCATCGTCGATCCTGTCCATCGATCGACCGGATCCGCCATTAATGCCCATCACTTGAATAGCGTCGTTAATTAACTGTCTCAACTTTTGGCATTTATTACTGATTTGACCAGGTCGTAACCCTGTCATGTGTCTTCAACTGCTCCAAACTTGTGGTACAAGCCTCCCTGCTTCGCATACCTTCTTATGTTGGTGCGCCATCGGCCACCAAGCAACCTACAACAATCATCATCATTTCTTCTTTTTTCTTTTTACCAATGCGACTTAGACATCGCACTGCTCCAAGCCCAAGCGATAGGGCTTCAACTTGTGACCATTTACCAGTTTGGGGAGCATCCCCCCATCCAACTGCTACAACTGAACTACTCCTCCTGAAGTAATACTATTGATGCGATAGGGACCCAGCCAATGCATCTGCAACTTGCCTGGATGTTTCATAAACTTACTGTAGTATAGTAACACTAAGTTGCCTTGCTGAAACTACTTACTTTTAATGTGGCGATCATGCCATGCCTTCTGGCGATCCTTCTCCACTCCTTGGTGAAAGCCAGTGATAAATCGATCCTCTTCCAGCTCCACCAATTGTGCTAGACATTCGTCTAATGCTGCAACATCATCCATGCTCGTAATAGCCACAATTCGTAAACTGGGAACAATGTACTCCATAGGCATAATTGCTTCCTTCCCATATACCAGCTTAAAAGGTGTCTGACTGGTCAACCTTTTACATTTGGTGCGATAGGCCCACAATACCGCTGGAACTTTCAGATCCCAGTTGTCGCCGTTCGCATTACACACCTTTGTCAACGCATGCTCCAACACTTTGTTAAACACCTCCACCATTCCATTCACCTGTGGGTGATAGGATGTACTCTTCTTATGTTGTATCTGCAATTCTTCCATCAATGCACTGATAGTGCGATTCAGAAAGTGGCTACCTTGATCACTCAGCAATATCTTAGGGCAGTCGAATCGAGTGATAATGTGACCAAACAAAAATCGAGCAGCCATTGTGGCAGAGCAATCAACTACAGGTGCTGCCTCAGCCCATCGGGTCAAGTATTTTGTCGCTGTGATAATATACCACACACCTGTGTGTTTCCTTGGTGGATGGATCGGTCCGACAAAATCCACAGCCCATTTTTCAAAAGGTTGCAATGTCACTTGAGGTAGCAGCGGCATCTCGTCGCGTCTGGATGGCTTGCCAGTTCGCTCACAAACATCACAAGACCGCGCATAGTCTATCGCATCATTATGTAATGTGGGCCACCAAAGTGCTGCATACAGTATCATCCGGGCAGTCACCCGACCGCCATAGTGTCCGCCCACAACTCCACCCTGTGCTTCGGCCAATATCTGTGCTTGCTCATGCGGCAAGACGCATCTGCGCAATATCTCATCGGCACCCAATTTATACAACTCTCCCGCGATCAGTTGAAAGTCAGCATCCTTGAAAACCAATTGCTTCTTCTGAGTAGTGGTAAAGTCATCGGGCGCGATGCCGGTCACCAGAAACTGAAGGATGTCATCAAAATATTGATCAGCAGCAGCAACGTGAAACAGTTGGGCATTCAGCAACCCATCTTCAATATTAGTCGGTTCCTCCCCTGTATCAATCCGTGACAAATGATCGGGTGCAGCATTCAACCGCCCCGATTTCACAATGACTTCGAAATTGAACTCCTGAAACAAAAGTAACACAGACTTATTGACCAAGTGTTTCAATGCAGAATGATCAGTAAACATTTTAAAGTGGCCATCCAACAAATAATGCCTGAATTTCTGCAGCGCATAGACCATGGCCAGACCTTCGCGTTCTGTGGTAGTGTAATTGCGTTCTGCAGAGGAAAACTTCCGACTGACAAAAGCAATGGGATGATCAATGTCACCTTCTCCTAGTTGAGCCAATACAACCCCTAATGCAACCGATGAAGCATCAACATGGACATGGAATTCCTTACTCTAGTCCGGAAAGACCAAGATCGGTGTCGACGCCATCTTCGCCTTGAGCGTTTCAAAACTATCCTAACATTATGGGCTCCACTAGAATGCCGCGTCTTTTTTCAACAACTTTTCCATAGGGGCAGTAATCGCAGCATAACCCCTGATGAACTTGCGATAGTATCCTGTATGACCCAAAGTCACGCGCAACTACTTAACAGTGGTCGGGGGTTGCAACCCCAAAATAAGCACAATTTTGGCTGGATCAACCAGCAATCCCTGCTTACACATAATATGACCCAGCAATATCCCAAACGGGGCACAGAAAATACATTTCTTCAAGTTCAGCGATATTTGGTGCTGTCAGCATCGCTCAAGCATTAACCATAGATTGGCCAAATGATCACTAATCAATCCATAAATGGTCCAATCATCCATATATACCTGCATAAACTTCTGAATAAAATCTTTGAATGCGGCAACAACGACCTGGGAGAATATCGCGGGTGCATTCTTCAAACCAAATGGCATGACCGTGTACTAAAAGCAACCCCATTTGGTAACGAAGGTTGTCTTAAGGTGATCTTCCTTGGAAATGGGAATCTGATGGTAGCCAAAGAATCCATCAGTGAAAGAGTACATCTCCTGGCCACCCACTCCTTCAAGTACTTCATTAGTAAACGGGGTCGGAAAGGGGTCATGCAAGCAGGCATCGTTCAACTTCCGCAAGTCGACACAAATGTGCACTTCGCCTGTTTTCTTGTCCCGCACCACCAAAGGATTGATCCATTCGGATTCTTCCACAGGTTCAATAATACCAGCGTCCAACATGCGATCAAGTTCTGCCTTGACCTTTTCTTTATGTCACGGATTCAGCCGATAAGGTCACTGTCAGACTGGCTTAGCATCTGGTTTTAATGGAATCTTCATCTCTTCTAAATCACCCAGGATTCCCTTCATTTCGGAAAAATTCGTGGGAAACACGTCTTGAAATTCATGCAGTAACTCGGTAACCTTACTCATCATCTCATCATCCCAATAATCCCCAACATTAGCAAACTTGGGAGTAGCTTTGGTACCGATGTTCATCTTGCGAAGCTGCAATGGTTGACTAAACGGATTACTTGGCGCAATAGGTGGGACCATATCGTGACTTCCTTCAGATTCGGGAATGTAAACATTATGGTGATCATCATCGTCCTCCGGGCCACCATTAATGTTGAAGCATTCCATGAGAGGCTGCATCTGACAGTGGGTGTGCAGATCAACAGGGTAGGCCGCCAGAACAACCTGAAATATCACGCCGTGGATGAGCTGTAAGGCGTTATGGACATCAGGGTTGGCATCCGCAAACGTGAACGTATGAGTGAAACATATCGTCAACTCCCCCCATGTTGTAATGTCACAGCGCAACTCGGCTGCAGTGTACCACAAGCGTGGTATCTCCTCTAAAGTATGGACAAAAGCATGAACCCACTCATCTCTGGGTCGCGCTACCCACAATCGTTGGCACTCAATCACATGATCACTAGGATCCGTCCGGCCATCATAATTGCTAGTGTGATAAACTTCAGTATTGCCAAACTGAACCATCATCAACCTTCAACAATGTGACCAATCTTTAATGAATTTCTTATGTGTCTCCCACCAGCGTGCTGGAGCAGCCTTCAGTGCTTCCTCCAAGGCCAGCAGTCACTGTGGTTCTGGGATGCGGTCTTCAAACTCTGCTACAAAGGTGTTTAGGCCAGGAAACCCCTCATAGATAGGCGATGTGATCATTTCTATAGCAACACGACACAAGGATTGCGTAACTAAACCACATTTCCAAACTGATACTTCATGCATGCGATTCTGCCAGTGTTCCAACGCATCATCAGAGTCGAAAGACGCAGAGCTCTCACTGCGCCACTCCAACTCACCGTGGACAGTGGGATGAATATAATCTTCTGAAATTTTTAATGCATGGTCCCATCCAACGGTGTCATCAACTCTTACAAGTTCAACATATCGGCGTCCTTCAGCCGAATCCAATGGGGCTATGACTCTGAAATCGCGATTGTAAAAGGTCATCATGCGCTTCTTGAAGTTGAGTACAGCTCCACTATCGTTAGCCCATCCGATCCCCAAGAGCGCTGGATAAGAGCTTCCTCCCTCAACCACTTCGATAACATCAAAATCAACATAAGTCTTCATGCCCTCAATATCAATCGTGAGCCGCGAAACTCGCCCAATGGGTGTTACCTTGGCATGGTTAGCCAACCAGAGCTACATAGGAGACCAGCTCAATGGGGGACTCCCCATCTTCTGCCACACCTGCTTGGTTAAGATGTTAACATCCGAACCAAGGTCAAGAATCACAGAGTCAACATCATAGTCACCAATCTGAATATTCATTCACATTTCCTTGCCAGTCTTCCATCCCTGTAAGGAGTTTACTGCCGACTCTTGTCGTCCTTTCGAAAATCGCTGCAACCATCCCTCAATCTCAACCAGGGCAGCTGGGTCTCGTGCCAATGACAGACAACTTTCAAGGAAATTCTGCAATGTCCCTGGGGGTGGTCGATCGGCATCTAATGTGGCATCAAAGACAGGCGGCATATCGCAAACAACAGCCTTACTGTGGTCTTTCTCCAACGTGCGACGTGCTTCCAGGAATGTCTCTCGCTCCGTATCAATGTCGAAGGGTACCATCTTCTGACTAGCTAACCGAATCAGTGGGTGTGAACCATCTTCTCCAGTCGTCTTGCCTCCATGAGTGACAACAGCCACTGAAGCATCTTGTGGTCGTGGTTCTGCAGAAATGGTCACAATATTTGCAACGTCTAGTTCTGCTACAGATTCCCTGGTTGATTGATATTTTGATTGGCGTTTGGCGGTGGTCACGGGGCCTAGTTTTGTACTGGTTGTTGTACCGAGTTCTATACTGGTTGCTATGGCTGGGCCTGATTCTGTAGTTGCCGAGCGTTCCCAGCCTGCCATTGTGCAATCAACTATGGACAATTCTCAACCGTATGATCATTACCAAAACAAAACGTACACTGATTCTGTAGCAGTGGGTAGTCGCGCTGATAATGCCCCCATATCGCACAGTGGTAACATTGAATAGGTCCATGACCACCTCGGCCTCCTCCTCCATGACCAAATCTGCCACTGCGTCCGCCCTTGTAGCCTTCCTAGTAGCCAACCTGCTGCTAGTATTGTTGCTGCATTGGTGCTGCTGGAATCTCTTGCCCTTGTGGTGCATACTGCGGTTGCTATACGTATTATAGCTGTGGGGGAGTTGTCTGCATCCGGGTGTATTGTGGCATGAACTGCTGCGGTTGTTGTTGTTGTGGTGCAAACTGCATCTGCGGCTGCGTTAGCGGCTGGGCTACCTGCGGTTGCATTTGTGGTTGTTGCACCGTGCATGGATCGTCCTTGACGTAGAATGCATCGCACATCCTCTCCTGTATCAACCCATATGCACGGCAATCCTTGTCATCGTGACCCACCGACTTGCAGAATGTGCAGTAAAGATTTCGCGGGGTTGTGACCATTTTCTGCATATATGGGCAATTATCGTGACTATGCCAAAAAACATGACAAACGCGACACCACGGCATACTACTGCCATTCAACGAGTTTGGCGCACCGGACACCAAATAATTATGGAAATTCGTACATTTATCCTTTGTATGTCCTTCTCTTTAGCATCGCGTACACCATACTTCATCACGCTGTTCCTTGTTCTTCTTCAAATCTTGCAACTGTATAGTCAGGTTAGCGTGGTGTGTCTGTATTTGCGACATCCCGGCTGCATTATCTCCAATCGGTGATGCTTCCAATTGCATTGCAATCTCTAGAGCTTCTCTCGATGTCGATATGTTCTGCTGCATCAGCGGCAATCGAATGTGGGGTAACAGTGCTGCAATGAACCATTCTTTACGTTGGACAACACTCATATCGAAACTAACATTTGCCATCAGCATCTTGAATCGCTGGTCGAAATCCCATACCATCTCATTGGGATACTGCTTAATTTCCTTCAATTCAGTAATATATTGAGCCTCCGATTTAGGCCGTCTAAATTCAGAAATCAGTCCATCCTGAATCTCATCCAGTGACTTCTCTGGGGCCCCCGTAGGGACTAAAATAAACTTCATGAACCAATCTAAGGCATGACCTCGTAATGTCGTGGCTAACTGTCCTTTCTTAGCATTGGCATCAGTGATTTGTTTCATGTTCCAAACTGCTTCACACAAAAACCAGTACTGTTTCGGGTTGTCTATCGCAATTCCATGGAACAACGGTAACTTAGCATCATCGCCCTCCATCTTGGGCATCCTTCCTCCTGTTGCTGCGCTACTACTACCAATTAACTTCTGCGGAACTGATGAACTTGGTAGTGTCGAAGTAGTATTTCTTGCTGGTTGAGAGTTAGTGAGCGGAGGTGTGGGTACGTTGGTGTTGGGGTTTGGTGCTGCTTTTATCCTAGACGTAGTCTGGTTATCCCTATCAGGACTGTGAGGTCGCTTCGTCCCGTGTGGTCTTCCTTCGCGGTTTTGCGGTTCGATTGCAGCGGGACCTTCTCCCGTCCTCTGCCTCTTCTCTTGTCGAAACCTCGCTCCTCCTCTTGTAAGATCACTTTCTTCATCGGCTTCGCTCACAGTCTCCTCATGGTCTGCACCCATCTACCCCTTTACCATTTCATGTACCATTCCCCAGCAGTCGCGGTACCCACGGCCTTCGCCCACTAGGTTGTCTACTGATCAAGGTGCATCTTTAATATACCATTTTCGTAGATTAGCATCTTAATCGACAGTTGGAGCGATAGCAGAAACCTTCCCTTCAATCCTCGGAAGAAGTATCTTTTGGATTCGCTATAGGATTTCTTTGTGTCGACCGCGAATTCAGTGATATACCCTTCCAAGATGCTATCAAGCCAAACTTCGACAGCCCGCGATCCCTTATTATCGACTTCCTGCAGTTCCAGGATTAATTCCGGGGTCCAAACCGTCGGCTCACCACCCTGGAAGTTCTTCTTTTGAAAGGTCAGCTTCGACGACCATTCATACAAAATGACCGGAAATTCACAGAAAAACCATTCATGCAGACCGTCGTGAATATATCTCCCTAGCCAATGATCTACTGTCAATCGCGTGTTCTAACATTCTTCTTCAGCAAACTCCTGCAGCTTCTGATCGAACCATTTATGTATCTCCGGCTTCATCGAGTGCGACAACATGACCTCCTTCTACTCTGCACACGGTCCTGGCAACGGAACCATTTGTTGACCAATGCGACCTTAGTCGACAAAGGTTCACCTCACTGTCAATGCATACCGCAATCTCCCTGAGCACCGGCCCGGGCAGGTTTGAGCCCACCCAGTAACATCCGCAAAGTGGATGAGGTCTTACCCGAGGCGTCCAGGAAGAGAAGACGGAACCATGTTTTTGCCGAGGGAGGAGGAGAGTTGTGGCTGCATGGACTGACTCTATTGCAGTACTTTAACTAGAAACATTAAACATTCGGCAAGGAGTTATAGCATATCACTTCATCATAGCATTCAAGGGGTTATACCATTTACTTCATTGCAGCATTTATCATGACATTCTACATAGAACATACTACTTAATCACAACATTTATCATCAAGGCAACAATAAGCAGACATTGCATTAAACAACATTCATAAATCACAACATTGTGCAAAGTTTGTACCAAAACATCATTATATTACTGTCGCGAAAACACCTGCAAAAACACAGATCTCGTATCCCATTTGTCTTCTTCCTCTCATGCATGCCTCTCTTTAACACTTACAACTCTCATGTATTTATAGGGTTTTGCCCTTACAATATTTGTCCACTTACAACTGACTCCCAAACCGACACTATAGACAATTGACCCAATATCTAATTGACTTGGTCCAAATGACCTCAAAAACCTGCATACCACGGTATACTGACTCACTATTACATAATGTATGGTCCAAGTGACCCAAAACCCGCCAACTGCGGTATCCTCTGGCACAAAATACTCCTTTCGCACCCTCTTCTGGCGTGTCGTGGCGTCAGCGGTACCGCAATCTTTTCCCATCAAACCGCGATCTTTTTTATTAAATTGATGAAATCAATGCATATATTAAAAAAAAAAAAAAAAATGCATTGTTAAAATCAATGCAACTAATTAAATCAACATACATCTTGTGTTTTTTAAGAACATTTGTTTGTTGTCTATTGGTAAGTAGTGAGATGATTGAACTTAAGGTTCAAATCCTTTCTATTTTTTCTATTTCTTATGTCTGTTATATTCTTTTTTTTTTTTTAATATTTTTTTACTTCTTTATTTTATTTCTTATATTTCTACTTTTTATATCAACTATAATATTTTTTATTTTTTTATCTTTTAAGTATTATTGAAATCATTGCAACCATGTTTTTTTATTAAGGTTCAAATCCCTTCTATTTTTTTATATTTCTTATGTCAGCTATAGTAAAAAAATATTATTTATTTTGTTTCTACTTCTTATAGGTTCAAATCCAGAACCTTAAAGACGATATTTACACCTTTAAATTCCAAAACATTATTCCATAAATACTGGTAGCCTTGCATGCGACTTACCCTATTCTTAGGCGCTGAATCTCCAACGGAATTCTCGTCCTCGATCCACATATGTATTGTGAAAGTCGTACATACAGATTCAAAGCTCTCACAACTTTTTGAAAGAATTTTGCATGAGAAGGCAGGGTACAAGCAGCCATGGCCGAGAAAGCGATTTTGCATGTACTTGTTGTCTTGTTATTGCCATTCATTGATTCAGCCTTTGGGGCTAAACGTGCAAGAATAAATAGTCGGCTCTCTGTGTTAATTTTGTGTACAGAGAGTTCTCGTTCTGCTGATAGATGATGAATGCTGCTTTACTATTATTAGTAAATTCAGGAGCATCAGACTGATGTTGAGTGATGAATGTGATTTGATTATTGAATATTGATTTTTTTGGATTGAGGAGTCTGAGAGTCACTGAAGTTGGGCTTAACTTAATTTTTTTCTACTTACATGGCTGTTTTTAAAGACTGAATGTAAATTAGTCTTCTGGTATCCAGAATGTAAAATAGTCTTCAGTCTGTAATCTACTTTAATGGACGTTTCAACTTCCCTTTTCGTTTCTTATTCTTAATGTTTCTTTATATATGAATTTTGCTGTTATATTTACTGGGATCGGAGAGTTGGATGTTTTGTCAATGCAATGGATGTTCAATGCCGAAACCATAACTGGAATTTATGAATTTATTGCTCTGGCTGTTGCAGTCTTATGTGGTGTACTTGGGAGGACAGCATGATGAGACTCTGGAACACGAACTGGTAGCTGATTCTCATCATGAGCTTATGGCATCAATATTAGGAAGGTAATATTTAATGAATTCTTTATTGATTAAATGAATGGAACAATGTCACGTGGATTGTAAAATGTGCAATACTCCAATAATTGGGTTCTCATATATGGATTTTCAATGGAAAACTTCAGCAAGGAGGCAGCCAAGGAAGCCATATTTTACTCTTATACCAGATGCATGAATGGTTTTGCTGCTCTTCTTGAAGATGGACACGCTCAGGCTCTCTCGGGTGAATTATTTAGTAGCATTAGTTGACCATATTTTCTTTCTCTGTTTCATTGAATGAATGAATGGCTCTTCAAGCTAGTAGATCCAAAGAATTTCGGATTTCTAACTGAATGAATGCTGCTACTGTTGGGCTTCGTTATTCAGAGCTCCCACAGGTATTGTCCGTGTTCGTTAACCAAGGAAGAAGTCGGCACACAACTTCTTCATGGGGATTCCTCGGCTTAGATGAAGATGAAGACTCTGAGACTGAAGTAATTTCTTCACCATCGCTATGGAGAAAATCTGATTTCGGGAAGGATGTTATCGTTGCTAACCTAGATACAGGTGCCCCTCTTTAATATCCATAGAAATAGCCCATTCTCTCTGTCTCTCTCTCCCTCTGTATATGCTCTTGATCAGACAATACTAAGACGAGCTCCTTTGATTTCTTTGGTTGGTGTTGCTGCAATTGCTATAGGGGTATGGCCTGAATCTGAAAGCTTCAATGACACGGGTATGGGGCCTGTTCCTTCTCGATGGAAAGGGATCTGCCAAACTGGCCCAGATTTCAATGCAGCTCAATGCAACAGGTGCCTCCATTAAATATCCATTTCATGAATCAGTGTATTTTCCAGTTGTATTGATCGTACTGTTTATAGTTTTTTGTCTATATGTCAGTTTTATGGTTTCTCAGAAAAGTCCTGGTTGCAATGTTAAAAGAAAACCCTATTTTTTTTGTTTATAAATTTACAGAGGATAGGATTTTCCACTACTTATAGTACTATTACTGAGGTCCTTTTCACATATTATGAGCCAAAGGTTTTTGCCCAAGGCCACGGATTTTATCAAGTTGTTCACACTAATAGATTTCAGGCCTGTCTTTACATGTTTAAACAAAGACAGGAAACACTCTGACTTTCATCGTCCATTATTGAGTCAGTGAGTTTTGGAGTATAGGTTGCATTTTCAAAGAAGTACAGCTCCCATGTCGTGTATTGGCTACTGAGGATTTCCTAAGTGGTGAATTTTGTCTTTGTGTTTGTGTTACTTATTTTTTATTTTACTGATAAAAACAAAAAATAATACATGCTTCTTACAACTCGGATGTATCCTTATTTGTTCTTTTGCATATTCTTTATAGTCTAATCATTAATGTGGTTATTGTTTCTCATTGTTGCAATGTATTGCTAAGGAGAAAAACAATCCTCTGCCTCTTTGTGCTTGTTAGTTTGCTGTTGTCTGAACCCAACTTCATTGTAGGATATACCCGCTTAAAGAATCAGGACCTTTACTACCTATATTCATAAAGTCAAGGTTTCACACTCTATAGTGTCTTGTACAATAGGAATTTGATCGGAAAGCAGCCGTCCTGAAACTTGCTTCATAGAATCAAAGTTTCACTATCCAACATGTTGTTTGCATGGAGCCAGATTCTTCATCAAGGGATATGAGGCTGTAAATGGGCCTTTGAATACCTCTGGAACAGGCCAATTTCATTCTCCCCGAGATAAAGATGGACATGGTACTCATACCTTGTCTACAGCAGGTGGGAGTTTTGTGAAAAAAGCAAGTATAACTGGATATGCAGAAGGGATTGCAAAAGGAGGAGCTCCGCATGCTAGAGTTGCAGCCTACAAAGTTTGTTGGCCTCCAATGCCAGATGGAGAATGCTATGATGCAGATATTCTTGCAGCATTCGATGCAGGGGTAAATGATGGAGTTGACGTGTTCTCTCTTTCTTTCGGAGGTGACCCTCCTCTTCCTGATTATTTTCAAAATGGAACTTCAATTGGAGCGTTCCATGCAGTCCACAGAGGAAAGGTAGTCGTCTGTTCCGCTGGAAATTCTGGTCCAACTCCGGGGACAGTTTCAAATGTGGCACCATGGATCATAACCGTGGGAGCAAGCAGCATTGATAGACAATTTCCTTCAGATGCTATTCTTGGAAACAACAGGACATACATAGTGAGTATACCTAGTTCTTTAAATCTGAAAGCACATTTAAATCATCATATGGAATCCATGTACAAAACTCTTCCCCATAAAGCCTCAGGAACGAAATTTACCCCTAGAACATATAGACACTAAAATAGGCTGACAGGTTTATATCCTTTTCATTCTGTTCACATTGCAAGTTGTTTTCAAACCATTATCAGTTTTCTAATGGCTGAAACACATGCACTGATATCAGAATAGTTCAAAGTGCTATGAAGGTCATTTTCTACAATGATATTTTCCAGAGAAATTGTGTTTATTGAACTTCTGTCCTGTAAATTGAAAAATTGAAGTATCGCGTTTTTCAAGTTTAAGGGTTTTTTTGTTGAACCATTAGAAGGCATGTGAAGGGCATTGAAGTCAACAAATCTGATCCCTTGCATTATTCTAGAAAAAATCATTTTATGCCTCTGTATATTTGTGTTTGATGCCAGGGAGAAAGCATATCTGACTTCCAGTTACCAAAGAAAAAAATGTATCCTCTGGTATCATCAGCTGATGTTACAGCTCCAAATCAAACTGAAACTTCTGGGTATGCTACATAATTACCAATTTTAATAATTTTAGTAATAACTAGAAGCTCGATTATCAATATGACATTTTCTTTCCAAATAAGGAACTCGGATTAGTATTAGTTCTATGATGATGAGTTTTAACAGTTTTTATGCGAATAATGTTACAGACAACTTTGCTTCATGGGATCTCTAGATCCCCGCAAAGTTAAACGAAAGATTGTTGCCTGCCTTCGTGGTATTAATGATAGAGTTGAGAAAGGCGAAGTAGTTCGTATGGCAGGGGGATCAGGCATGATTCTCTGCAATGCACCCACAGATGGTAACGAAGTTATGGCAGATTCTCATGTTCTTCCTGCTACACAATTGAATGCAGTTGATGGGGAAAAAGTCTTTGACTACATCAATTCTACAGTGTAGGACATCTATTTACTTATATTAAAACTACATTAAAAAAGGTTATAGTCAATGAAGGTCCTTACATGCAAACCCTAATTTGCCATAAAATTGTGTTCATTCAGGTCCCCTGTTGCTTACATTTATCCTGCAAGAACTGAATTGCATACAAAGCCAGCTCCAGTGATGACAGCCTTTTCCTCTCAGGGACCAAATACTCTTACTCCAGACATGCTCAAGGTCATAAACCAATCCCCAAAACTTATGTGTTTATATGATGATAATCCATTGTATGGTATTGCAAATTTTCACAATGAGTTTTGAATTGTTACTATAATGCAGCCTGATATTACAGCTCCAGGGCTGAATATCCTAGCAGCATATTCAATGGCAGCATCACCCACTGGCCTTAAATCTGATACTAGGCATGTACCTTTCAATCTTGATTCTGGCACATCTATGTCATGCCCGCATGTTGCTGGTATTGCAGCTTTATTAAAGGGGGCACATCCTGATTGGAGCCCAGCAGCCATCAAGTCTGCCATTATGACTACAGGTATATATGTTTATCCATTTATTCACACACAAAATTTTACTATTTATAGGAAGGATTTTTCACCATGGCTATAAACAATGTTTATTAGAGATCCACATTCTCATCATGGCTATACTTATCAGACACCAACAATGTTCCACATTCTCACCATGGCTATGTTTATTAGAGATCCACATTCTCATCATGGCTATACTTATTAGACACCAGCAATGTTCTCACCATGGCTTGGGAGCTAGAATGGCTTGGGGAGGCATATCCCATAATAGTAAAATACAGATAGATAGATATCCTATGCTAAATTACTCACTTTGATTTATTTTTCTGTTTTATTTTCTTGTGTAAACCACAGCTGAAAGAATGGACAACACTAATGAGGCAATTAAGGATGCATCGCTGCAAACAGCAGGTCCTTTCAACTATGGTGCAGGTCATGTCAATCCAAATGTGGCAGGAAATCCTGGCCTGGTCTATGATCTATCTATCAAAGATTATTACAGATTCTTCTGCAGCTTAAACTATAATTCAACACAGATCAAGACCATTACAGGAAAGGCATTCTCTTGTCCGGCACGCCTACCTAAGATACATGACCTCAATTATCCTTCCATTACGGTCTCGCAATTGAAAGGGTCTGTGATTGTGAAAAGAACAGTGAAAAATGTGGCAGAGGGACATGCAACTTATAGAGCAAAGGTGAGGTCTCCTCCCGGAGTTTTGGTGTCAGTTAAGCCCAAAGAGCTTGAATTTTCTAAGAAAGGGGAGGAGAAATCATTTAAGTTGGCACTGAGAGCCAGGAAAAATTCTTCAGGGGACTATGTATTTGGGTCCCTAACATGGAAACATGCTCAATATTTGGTGGTAAGTCCGATTGTTGTGGCTACAGTGACTGTCAACAGTTCTTGAATAACTAACTAACCAATTATTCTTTGAAGATGGCCATGACAAAAATCTCTAGAAAAGAAAGAGATTCATATTCAACATTTCTTGCCATTTTGATGGAATATTATTGCTTATGAATAAGCCGATATTAAACTGAAATTTATTGCTTTGGCTAAATAAAGTTCAATCTTTCTTTTGGGAATATTTTGGTAAGGATTTTGTGTTTTCATTGGGAATAATCCAAAGTTCGTTCTGTTTTCTTTCGTATCGTACCACATGTAAATTCAAAGTTAAATTCAAACCATGTTTCTCATGGTAAGAAATAAGTAAAAGAAAAATCATAAGCATTTTCTTTGCCATTATCTCATGGCATTATATCATGCTTAAAGATTTAATTTATAAATCCTTTTTACTTTTATATTAAGAAAAGTTGAAATTCAATTTCTCAACGTGAAAAAAAGTTGAAATTCATTTTCCCAACGTGAAAAACTAAATAAACATTTTGAAAGGCATACAATTATTCATATTGGTATGTTATTCTTATACCTTGAATTTTATTCATGTTACTCTGCGGTGTGGTTATGTTCGTTTGTGGATTCCGACTCGGGACACAACCTCATGGTTTGTGGACCTTTATGTTGGTTTATTGTTTCATAGCTTTGTTCAAATGTTTCGTTGGGTTTACTCCTGGTTTCTGGCACCCCCATTACCCTACAGTTGTATTTTCTCCCCCACTCATAGTCAGGTTCTAGGGGGTTATTTGTTTGGTTCTACATCATCATTGGTCTCGGTTGGGTGACCTTTGTCTTTGTTGTGTTTTGTCTGTTGGTTTTGTGGGGCTATATGTTGGGCTATCTCTTGTAACTCACAACTTAAGTCTCTTCTCCACCTAGTATAAGTCTTACTTCATGTCAATGCTTGGCCTACAATTTATCCTCTGTTTGCACTTTCTAGAACTCTGTGTCTCCTTCCTTGAACCCATGGCTAGTAGAGAATAAAGATATCTTGAACCCGTGGCTAATAGAGAAGAAAGATATAACAACTCTTTACACAAGTGTGAATGACTTTTTGATGAAGGGAAAGAGACGATGGCTCAAGGGATGGAGAAGATGGCAGAGTGGCAGAAGGGATGGGAGCTCACCTACGATAACAATATGAAGAGTGTACAGATGGAATTGGACATTTGCAAAGGGAAGGTAAGTATTTACATGAAAAAACGGTTCTTCTAGGAGCGAGCATGGAATTGGGATGGGGCAGGGCAAGATTGCCATTGCTGCAAATTTTCATTATGCTTTCTATTCAATACCAAATAACAAGGTCAACGGCATCCATGAACTTGGAACTTCACATCCATGAACCAACTAGCAAAGTTGATGATAATAGCAAGGTTGAGCTAGGAACTTCACATCCATGAACCAAATAGCAATGTTGATGATAATAGCAAGAGATAAATGAGAAAAGGAGTATGGAAGAATTTGGGTGTGTGTTTGAAGAGGGTGTTATTCATTGCCCTCAGTATCCAATTGGAATCAAAATCTTGTGACATAATTGTTTAAAGGCTCATCTCTTATTATTGCATTGAGCATTTGGCTGCCTAGAAATGCTAGTCCATTGCTAGATACAAGTTTGACATATAAGTCCATCCTTACAACAGACCCACCTTGAATGTTATGTGAGATTTGGGGTGAAGACTGCACCAAAAAACTATAAGGATTTGTGAAAAATAGCAATGGACTTGTTATTATTGTGCTGTCCCTTTTTCTTCCAATTCTTCATGGTGCAAGAAGAGAGGAAGATGATGGAGGCGATCCAAGAATAACAACAAAGGAAAATAACATGTAGTAGAATTGAATAAGAAGCTTGAGAAGGCCAAAGCAAACACTACCCATGGTGTTGACACATATGATTTGCTACTCTTTCAAATATTATTAACAAATTGCAAGCCCATTCATGGGTTATTAATAGAAAATTGGAAATTTTGGAAAATCAAAACTATGATATTGGTATTGATAACATTTCATACAATTAGGTTTCGGAGGACATCATGACCAAGTCTACTAAGATAAAGAAACAAAAGGACAAGGACAAATTTCGCTTGAGCACAATAAACAAAAGCAAATAAACTTGAGCATTAAAGATATGAATGACATGAATGTTGTAGATTTAAAAATGGTTGTAACAATAGCTTCTTATTTTTCCAAAGAAAAAAAAATATTTTCTATAAATAGGAGAACAAAAGAATACATTTGCAAATTGCAAAGTGCAGAATATAACATGTCCTTGCATTATACTATATCTAACATAGCACGATAGAGAAAACCACTTACATACATAAGTACTTCTAACTAAGAAGCCACAGATGGCCATCAAATCTAGATGCCATAGACACAAGCTTTACTAAAAATATCAATGCGCAACAAGTACCACAATATCTAGCAATGTTAAAAAAGCAGATAGATTATATAGTCTCTTGGTTGCAAAGAACTACAAAAAATGGTTCATGGTACCATTATGTTTTTTTGCAATTCAGAGCACCATTGCAATGTTTTTTGAAATCGAAGACTTTAGAGGCAGCTACCAAAATATCAGCCAGAAACGTTTTTTAATATGAGAGCCATAGATTTCTTAGGCTGGAAGTCCATTCATTGGAGAAAATAAAAGAGACATTGTGATTCATCTTTGCTTAAGAGAGTGAAACTAGGTAGATAAACACATAACCAACACATGTGATGGATGTTGATACCATTATACAAGGTTAGGCAAGGTTTAAAGACGAGAGAGCCTAATGGCCTGTTGTTGACAAAAGGATGAGCCAAACATGCCAATATACCAATTTTTATGGTAGAAAAGTTAAAATGAAAGAACATATAGGAGATGAATTCAAACATTGCATTACAAATGTAGAAGACATTTAGTTGAAATTAGAAATTGATGCAATGAACAAGAAGAACAAATAGCATCAACATATACCACAGTTTGAAATATTTGTAATTATGTGTAATAGTAATATATACATGTATTTATATGTCATATGAAATATGTAGGTAGAAAGTCTGAGGACAGTAGACAAAATGATATAGATGATCTAAAGGTAAAAGCCATATAAAGTTGGTTTTATACATATTATCAAACATGCAATTTGAAGTTTGCAAAATCTAAATAGCATGTTGTATGAAGAGTTAACTAGATATAGTGAAAAAAAAAACTGTTCTATACCCTATCACTGAGTGCTATTGATTTCTGTTATGATGTTGTATGCATCAAGTGTAAAAACAGCTTGCACAGAGAGTCTTCGTAGGTGAAAAAATGTTGATGAAATGCTACTTTTGTATTGCTCGCATGTAGTCATTGCAACTACTGGGAAATGTTGTTGCAGCTGGGGAAATTTCATTGTGCAAGCCAATGTTCCATTTTAGGTTTCAATAGCACATTCCAGGCAATGCTCATGCCTGGATGGTGTGTTTTGTTGACAGATTATGCAATCCGACGAGTTGTTAGGGATCTGCTTGTTGCAATTATTGCATACTTTGCGGAATGGAGGCGTGAAGGCATTTATTTGTTTTCAGTGTTCCATGTACCTGCATAATTCAGCTGGTCAATCTCATATTGAATAAGAATTCAAAGATGTTTGCAAATGTGGAAATCTATGAAGCATCAATGAATTTTGTTATAGTGCAATAAACTATTTATAAGAAGTTTGCAATGATGTGCAATAAAAAGTGATGCTAGAAAGGCAATAAATTGAAGCACATTAGCGACCTTGAAAAAAAAAACATAAGCAAAGATACTATTACATCTATACATGGGTCTAAAACATTCCTACAATTAGTTGATTCTGGAAAAACATAAAAGAACAAAAGCATATAAAAGCCAACTATCAAATGGTAGGGAAAAAAAGCAGTTGAGAAATGAAAGTCAAAATTGTCATAATTGCAACCCCAAACATAAGAAATTGACCTGTTACATATCTAATAACAATCGACGGCACTATTCAAAAGTTTTACTTTGAATGGAAAAATTATTGCACTACCGAGCTATATCAAATGAGCTATATCAATTAAGTCGCACATGAGCTTCAGGAATTCATTTCCTAGATACATGCTTGAAAGTATGTTTGTTCCTAGACAAAAATTTTCAAATGTAAGTTCACAACAACAAACTAAACCAGGGTCTTCAGCTCCATGAGGAAGTGAGCTAGCAAGCTATAGAAATCATTATCCCATTTAGGCCCAACTATATGCTTGTCAGAAAAAGCTCACTCACATCACATTTTTTACATCTGCAGACCACTTTCAACAACTAAATAAATTGGGAAAATTTCAATTTGTATCTAATTAATCTATACTTTGCAATGCATTCTATTAGCAACTCAATCAAGCATGTATAAAAAATAATGACCACCTCATTTTGCTCCATAAATCAAGGAAGGTTCCTATACTAGAATCTATGGTTTTTGTTTAAGGTAAAGTGGTGTAAACTAGAATGCCTAAAGAAACCAAACAAAAGGCTATCTGCATCAAACATAGGTTAGGATCTTGGCTCCAAATACCCATAGGATCTTGGTAATGTCAAATAATCATATACATCTGGGTAAATGACTATAATAATCTCCAATTCTTGGACAACGCACAATTTACTTATACAAGTGATTCCTTAAATGGGATAGAAGGCCATACATAAAGTCAAATAAAGTTGGAAGCAATCGTGCACACTTCACGGCTTTGTTAATGTATCGCTTGAGATACTTTAAGCAATTTACTTTAGCTTAGTTACTCTAATGCAACTATTTTGACACATTTTTTTGTCTAGAATAGCTTCCCGTGTAACAGAGGCCTTCGGGACCCTTATAGAATTATATTTAATAGTTACATAGGTTAACTATTTTCAAATAGACAAACTACAGGGAATTTAGGCTAGCGAATTTGTTCCTAATTAAACTTTGACTCTTATTGATATAAGTAAATTGAACTAACAATGCCATTTGCTTAGAGGGCACAAAGATTTATGTTTTCAATTGTGAACTTATGTTCCTACCCTAAACAAAGAGGCATTCAAGGTCAATTCAACAAGATTCAATGAATACACAATCTTTGGACAAAATTAAAGTTTTCTTGGCTGATTGTCGAGACATTATGTTTGTGCTTTTATGCACGAAACATTTATCATAAAAAAGATTGTACTTTTTTCACTTTATAAATTTCTTGGTTGAGAGTCCATGATGGTTTATGGATAAGTACATGGTCCTCATCTATGCACAGTGAACAACATGTTACACAGGTTTACCATTTTCACATTATGTTATAAGAACTTGCACTCCATATTTTATGCATTCATTGGATCAATGCAACTATGAAACCAAGAAATCCTAGTGAACACTGCTGCCACCAATGCTGAAAATTGAATTAGAAACTAGCAAAGGTGAACTAGCAATGCCCAAGAAAACCATAACTCTATTAGAATTTAAAGATTAAGATCATGAATTATGAACATATATAGATGCCTTAAACAGGGGAAAATCCAACACCTAGTTAGTGGCATTGAAATAATAGGAAGCTAGTGAACACCATTCAAGAAGTAATGGGTCATCATTAGGGCATTATGCCTTTGCTTGTATGCATTATACACACTCTGTGCATTAGACACATAACTGAAGTTGAATAATATTAACATATAATATATGGATGAATGATAGACAACGGTCTAAGTATTCTATAAACAAATAAACAAGAGTTGCAAGTAGCAATGTCTATGACATTAGCTTGCAGCATAGATGCATGGCATGCATATGTGTGCAAATTTAGAATATTATATTAACATATAATATATGGATGAATGATAGACAACTGTCTAAGTATTCATCCATATATTATATTAACATATAATATATGGATAAATGATAGACAACGGTCTAAGTATTCTATAAACAAAGAAACAAGAGCTGCAAGTAGCAATGTCTATGACATTAGCTTGCAGCATAGATGCATGGCATGCATATGTGTGCAAATTTAGAATATTTGCAGATTCAAATAATAGGAAGGCAGAGAAGAGTCCAATAGAAGTTTTTACCATGGATACAAACGAACCTATCTAGCAGACTTCCAACCATCTTGCTATCATGTATTCAAGTGATCCTATCTTGCTATCATGTATTCAAGTGATCCTGTTAATGAGAAACCACTACTACAATCTACAAGCTCATAAGCGCAAGATAGAAAAGCTCATTCCTTTTGGAAATCCAACAAATCTCTAACACCTAGCTTTAAAAAATCCAGAATCCAATTATTTGTTTCTAGGATGACATGAAACTTTATTGTATGATGGGTGTGAGTGTAATGGATATTGAGACTTGCAATAGTGCAATAGACAATTTCATCATCTTTGAAGTTGCAGAACATTTACAGTAAATAACACAGTAAATAGGATTTGTTGTTTGTTGGAAGAAAATCCACTCAAATGTAGTAGTATTTTAGAAAAACTAATGCTGTTGGCATGTATCGATTGTCCTTGGGATAATATAAGCATGCTATACCATACAAACTCTCAACTTTTTATCTACAGTTCAGAGAAAGCATTGTATTCTATAGTAGATGTGCTGTGATTTTTAATGCCAAATTACTATTGTCTGCAACATGATCCCTATACCATCGTCAATAATATATGCATCAACACTTATTTGAATAATGCGCTACTGGAATGGGTAGGGAATGGTTATAAAAATGCTCTGTAGCAACAGTAGTAGGTTGTAAAAATGCTCTACAGCAACAATAGTAGGATAGGGTGTTCGGATTTTGGTGGGTTGAAGACATAAAAAGAAAAACCTGCTAGGATTATGAGTAATTATATATATATCTTCGATCGTGGTCAGGAAATACCTGCAGGATCTTGAAAAATAAGTGTTGGGTTTCATTAAACTGGTATCAACGGAAGACATTACCCAGCTAGTGCACTAGTTTCCCATCTTCCTAGTGGTTATGGAATCATATACATTTTACTGTTGAGAATGGAAAGAGTGATCTGTGTAGATTCATCTCGTATATTTTGTAGTCTTAGTAAACCCTTTTGGTATAGAAGGATGATTGATAGTCATAGCATCTGGGTTGTTTTTAAAAAAAAATCCCTCCTGAAGCTTATGGAACAAACACAACTCCATGCTTTAAGCTTATGGCTCAAACAAAACTCTATGCTTACTAGACACCCATAGAACACAACTCCATGCTTACTAGACACCCACATAACAAAAATCCATGCTTACTACACAACCACATTCTCACTGTGGCTTGGGAGGTTTTCACTGGCCACAAAAGATCACAGCGGCTTGTGAGGTCCGCACTGGACGCAAGATCACCGTGGCTTGGGAGGTCTGCACCAGCGTCATATGAGGGTGATGTGCTCCCTTTCATATGAAATGGGTTAAAAAAAGTGGATCCCACAAGCACAAACCCTATATAGCAGGCTAGAAACCCATTTTTGGTTTGTGAAATGTTTCCAGTTGTCTGAAACTTGGCTTGGGAGGACTGCTCTGGCCACACGATCACTGTGGCTTGGGAGGTCTGCACCAGATTCATATGAAATCGGTTCACAAGAGTGGATCACACAAACCATTAAAGCAGGCTAGAAACCCATTTTCAGTTCGTTAAACGTTTCCAATAATCAAAAACTGTTTTGGAAACTGCTTAGCGTTTCCCGTCGTTTCTGGAAACATATGGTTGTTTCCAGAAACTGCTGAAATTTCCAGGAATTTTTTGCTTTTTTTTAAAGCTCAAAAGAAGAAAAAGAAGAGAAGGAGATCCTATAGAAACCCTAAAAGTTCCTACTAAGCCAAACATGTAAAATAAAATCCACTCATAGTGGAAAAAGGCCTCTTCTAAGATCTGTTTTTTCAAAAGAGAAAAGCACACCAGCAAACAAAAGAACATTATAGCAGGATTTCTAGACGGATTTTGTTTGAAAAAAAATGTTCCGCTTTTGGAAACCATTTCCTAGTGTTTCCTCATTTGGTGTGGTTTCCTAGGTAGACTAACCCAATGTTTTTGATACTTCTGGACCCTTTTGGTACTTGCTTATGGAAACACATTTCCTGTCGTTTCTCATTTCCTATTTCTGATACTCGGAGACACGTGGGTTGCTTTATTAATTTGGTTTTAGTGGTATAAAGGTCTGAGATTACTTTATCTATTTTTCTGAGAACGAAAAAGAAATTTTTCTGAGGAAATGCCTGACAATCATCTATGCTTGATGAGAACTTGATCAAATTGATTGAAGATGTAAATTGCACTGGGCTTGAGAAGCAGAGAGTTGATGTGTTTATCATAGAACTTCTAAAAAGCACAATGCCCATGACTCCATTGTCTAAAGCTTCTCCAGGAAAAACAATCAGAATGTCCCTTCTGCACAATCAGAAGTTGTCTATAGAAGAGATGATCTAGTTGTCCGTGATGCTAAGCTCAAGCATGCATCAGGCAGGCAAGAAATAAGTATCAGTGGAATTTTACAAGAGCTAATCCAGAGGCACAAGATAAACTTTTTTTTGTTGAAATTAGGCTTGCTAAACTACCCTGAATGCATGCATGACGCAATGCCATTTTCTTAGAGGACACACAGATTTATGTTTTTTATTGTGAACTTATTTTCCTACCCTAAATAGAAAGGTATTCAAGGTCAATTCAACAAGATTGAATGAATACACAATCTTTGGACAAAATTAAAGCTGTCTTGGACGATTGTCGAGACATCATGTTTGTTCTTTTATGCATGAAACATTTATCATAAAAAAGATTGTAGTTTTTTCACTTTATATATTTCAAGGCTGAGATTCCATGATGGTTTATGGATTCCTATTTCAACTTAGAAGATCAGTATTTACAGAGCATATTTGCCAATCTAAATTTCCTACTTTATTGATAGTTAAATACCAGATCATAAAACAGAAAAGTATTATAGAGGACATATTTTCCAATCTGAATTTGTGATGAAGACATGGCTCCTGAGCCCCGGGCATGCCCAAATCCGGCTCAACGCAGTCACTATACTCCCTTGCAGTGAAGCGAAGCAAAAACCTAGAAGCATAGATACAAGTCTACAAGAACACATGGTTTCAACTGTGCTATAGAATCTTAGATATGGAAACAGACACAATCAATGGATGCAGCCATATATATAGTTGTCTATATGGATCAGCATAGATCCAAACCCTAGGCTCTATCAAGCGCCGAGAGGGATCAAATCTCCCTAGGTGCAAACCTATCCTTGAATAGCTCCTTGAGTGCAATACCGGAGCCACCTAATCCTAAGCTCTAAAGTCTCTAGTTTAAGTCTCATATTTACTTTTTACTTTGTATTATTCTCTTTTGTTTATGTCCAACATAATATTTATTACTTTTTACTTTGTATTATTCTTTTTTGTTTATTTTGTATTATTTTGTTACTCGACAAACACTCTAAAATCTCATATTTACAATTTACTTTGCATTAAAAGTAAAAAGTAAAGTCTCTAGTTTAAGTCTCATATTTACTTTTTACTTTGAATTATTCTTTTTTGTTTATGACCGAGATAATATTTATCACCTAATCCTAAGCTCTAAAGTCTCTAGTTTAATTCTCATATTTACTTTTTACTTTGTATTATTTTATTTGGTTTATGGCCGACATAATATTTATTACTTTTTACTTTGTATTATTCTTTTTTGTTTACTTTATATTATTTTGTTACTAGACAAACACTCGACAAACACTCATATGTTACAAGATCTCCCTCATACTGGGATGTAGAGCGCCCCTCAGCGCAATAATATAGCCAAAGCGTTATTACAGTGAGCAAAGATTAAGCTGATATGTTTTGAAGCTATTTTAAAGCAATCTAAAATAAGAGAATCTGCACTTGCCTTGGTCTTTGATTGCATGAGGGAAACCAAGTGTTCCTTTGCATAGTTGTCATTCAACACATCAACAAATGTTGCGTGAGAAACATGCAGAAGATGGGAACCTATCGCACTATTTCTAACAATGTTCTTGAGCAGGTACATGGGTGGAACCTCCGATACTAATTATTGTTGTATCTTGAAGAAAAGGTTCTTGTAGCTGTCAAGAAATTGCAACTGCAATGGAATGAAATTTGTTGTTGGTTGTTAGTTAGAGGATTGAAAGAGAAAAATGCACTTTCCAATTGCCGAGTGCAATAGAGATGCATAGTAGCTATGAGATCAAATGGAAGCATACCATTGTAGTATATTGTATCTTTTCCCCATCTTTAACACAGAGCTCATAGTTCCTCTTGTCTTGTTCACATGAAATAACAAGTGTTGCAATAGAACCAATAGAGTAAGCATTTGTTGAGATTGACAAAGCTTGTATTGTTGTATCCGGTGCTAATTTGCGTTGCTGGAAAACCCGTGGAATTGTTTCCACAGTAGTCTGCTGGTGCAGAACAATGCAATGTTTTGCATCTACTCTATCATAAACCCCTTTGCTTCTAGTTATGAAATTTGAGATCTGCACGCTGCTTCCAGGGGTGAAATATTTCATGAAACGTGAGACACGGGTGTTGTTCATGTTAACTGTCACTATTAACTGACTATCTTTGTCTATAAGATCAGCATGTGCCAACTCTATTTTGTTTGGTGAATTTGAATTCCCGTTGCATGTTGGTCCATATAAGGCAACCACATCGCCTTCGAATACATTTGAATGTGAAGGTGAAGAAAGTTCCATAATAGTGCATGATGTGGTTGGCATTTGTTTTGCTCTACAAGAAGCATGAAAATTGAAAACTATATTCAGATACATGAATTATAGAAATAAAGGGAGAAAAGAAACAGTGATTCATGCCGAAAAGAGTGAAAGAATGCTTGTTCATGGAGAAATCAAAGTGGTCTAACCTTTTTGATCCATCAATGGTAGTTTCCTAAAGGGTTCCAAAAACTCTTGTTTAATTTGCAATCACATCAATATGGTCATAAAGGTTCATTTTACCATCTATATTTATGTACTCATAATTTAATAAAGACATTGTTCAATGATAATAGGTTTAATAATGTGTTTTGTTAGCTATATCGATCTTAGCTTTGAATTTTGGAGATGTTTTAATTTTTCTCTTAGAGAGAATTCAAAATTAAGTCTAAAATTAAGTAGAGTGAATTATATAATGTTTGATAAATTCAAGTTTAAAATAAGAAGTAGTTTAAATATTGGATAATTTAATTTAAATATGGCATCGGTTTTTTATTTTGCAAATTCTGAATTTAACCATCTTTTAATGGTGATTTTGATGGTAGAAATGGATTCAACACCATCAAAAACCTGTGGGGCACCCAAATTTTCAAAATTTAACACTTGTAATCAGAATTTTTAAAATTGTTGCTAGATATTTTCAAAATCATACAAAAAAATCAAAATTTTCAGTTCCAAACTTTTAAACTATAAGTTAAAAGAAATTTACATTCATACACTACTACTAATTGCATGAATTGATCTCATAATTTATGAAAAAATAAATATAATAAAGATAAAACAAAATCAATCTTTTTTATATTTAATTAAATTTAATCCATAAAATTATAAAAATATAATATCACTTCCTTCTGTTTTTTATAATATGAAATCACTCTCTTCCTCATTTTACCATAATTACGTCGAAGGTGTTCTTTCAATGAGAAACTATCTCTAAACACTATAGTCGATTCCTCGTCATTCGAGCGAATCCAAATCTGCCACGTGTATGTGCCTGGAAGCATTGTTGACTTTTTCTTCTGTTGTTCACGGTTCTTTCGTGCTATTAAAGTTAAAGTTCTGGAGTTAAGTAACATCGCGCGTAGGATTAAAAAAACTAAAACGCCCCTTTTTCCGGTGGCTTTTTAACCAATTCCAGAATAAATCCGGTCTGAAAATTATAATTTCGGCAATGCTGCAATTTCAGCAATCAGGATGAGTGGTCTTAGACTAAATGCGTGATTTTAACACTACCCAAATCGTCAAAATTGTGATTTGAGAAACGAAAATTGCGATTTGGGCAATTCTTGATCTGTCGGATTTCGTCGACTCAGGGCGTTTTGGTTATTCCTTATAATGCTTCGTAACATCGCACTTGTTTGTAGTCGACGGTGAAGCAACCACAGGGAAAAGATGGATATATGGATATACAGAAGAAAGGTTGTATGTTTGTTAGAGTCCCAAGGTCTATTAATGTCTCGCCGACAACAAGCATTCCTTCCAGCGTTGGCAAGATGGTCGAGAATATGAACGGGATCATCTTACTCAACAAAAATCTCACGGCTTTCCCACCTCCTGAAATTGGAAGTTTAAGAACCTAACGGTCTTTGATTTAAGCTTCAATAAGTTTGTTGATTCTCTGCCCAAAAGCATTGGGGGAATGGTGAGCTTGGAGCAGCTAGACGTTGCACACAACATGTTTGCTAGTTAGATTCCTTGCACTGGCTGTGTGCTCCCCAGCCTGATTAACTTCACATATTCCTTCAACTTATTCACTGGCGAGGTGCCCAATTTCCTTTCTCTTCCAACCAGAGGAGTTAGTTGTGTTCAATGACCAAGCTAACTGCATTCTTGGTAGGCCTGCTCAGTGTTCTTTTTGTCAATGTGCTTCATTCCTTTCTCGTCCTCTGTTCCTTTTATTTGTTTAAGTGTAATCTAGTTGTTTTTACTCCTAGGCCTGCATCGCCACCCCCAACACATCCATCACCAACTGTGTCATTTACACAATCTCCTTCGCAACTACCTCCATCTCCACCTCAAATTCTGCTACCTCCAACACCTCCATCGCCTCCTACAATGCCTGTTTTTTCAGCACCATCACCTCAAGAGGGGATATATCCTATACATATTTTCCCCTCCCGATGCATCTCCTACACCACATTCACCACCACCACCACCACTCTCTTCACTTCAAACCTTTTCCCATAAAACCTCCTAGTCTTGCACATTTTGTATATATACTCGATAGATCTTCAAAGATGTCAACTAAGCGAATTTTCTTTGCTTGGCCACATGTATCAATGTCTAAAAGCAAGTTGCATGGAATGGGATTGGTCTCTTGGTCTTTAAGCAATGGCCAAAAGTGCACATGCGAATTGTCAATAGAAAAATGCATTAGAAAGATTGTATTTGCAAAGCCATTAGTTGGCTGGAATCTTTGTGCAAATTTATTTGTTTGCATGCTCCAAATGTATATGTTGATATTGAAAAATTCAGTTATCCATTGCAACGCAAATCCATTGCCTTGGATTCTTCCTTCTCTACATGCCATTGACAAGTTTATAACAAAGGATGCTAGGTTGGTAATACATTGCTCCTCCATAAT
Organism: Larix kaempferi; assembly: GCA_027924585.1. NCBI lineage: Eukaryota > Viridiplantae > Streptophyta > Pinopsida > Pinales > Pinaceae > Larix > Larix kaempferi. Next base: position 2,171,194 of record BSBM01000636.1, on the reverse strand, counting down.
GCGTTTATGATGCAAATGTTTTCCGAAGCAACTAACTGCTCTAATATCATTTGCATTGTAGTGATTGCAAAATGTTTGTGCAATTGCTTTGCGCAAAGAAAGGGCTTCAAAATTTGGCAGCATGTTGCAAATTGACTCGAACAATGAGTCATGGAAGTCAATAAAAACCATGTAGACTGGGAAGAGATGTTGTTTGGACAACTCCTGTTCAATTGATGCCATGTCTATTTGTACATATTGATCATTGTTTGGAAACGGACATGTGGGTCATGCAATTTACATATGTGGAATGCCTATTATTGTTCTATATGACAGCAATGGCTCGAAGTGTCCAGAACATGTTACTTGGTCATGGAATAAAATATCAAGTCCATGCTCTCCATAATTTCCTTTGAAACAAAGGCATCTTTGTCCTTTTTCAAATTACCAAACCGAGACCGAGACATCCAACCACTTTGAAAACCATTTGACACAAAAGACATCACCCCATAGACCAGACTCTAAAGAAGTGTGCAAATATGCAGCGGAAAGAGCCATTCAATGAAGATATGCATATGAATCATTGACACCATGCAACTCTTGTAAAAAACAACTGCTCAATTATGTCTTCATTGAATGCAATGCCTATGGATCTTTGCGACTTAAACATGTCCTGAAATGATTTAATATCCATTCTCTAATTTCAATTGATGAATATCGAAAATGTAGTAGCACTGCAAGTGTATCAAACAAACAATCTTTTGGATGGTAATAAAAATATTTTAACCTGAAAATTTGATGTCTAGCCAGGGCGTAATCAATTTTCTGCACATGAAGGCCATTGACTGCAAAAGCACATGACCTATCGTGGAAGGTTTCGTTGCAGCAGTTTCCTATTTGCATTTCCATTTTAGCAAATGGAAAATGTGTCTATAGAACAAGATCTATAGAATAGAGCATAACTTGCTTGTGTTTTCTATCTTTGCAAGTGGTCGATGCAACAAGAGAAAGATCTCCTTTGACCTGGAAACATGAATGTATCAAAGGAAGCACAAGTAACTAGCAAAAGATATATGCTTCTAGCAAAATTATATCACAACCTAGCCAATAAAGGATGAACATTAATAATTTTTCATAAAGATTTTTTTTGAATTTGCTGATTTGAAAATGACATTTGTTTTTATTTACAAATTACATGAATAAGCAAGAACGTGATTACTAGGAAAATATATCAATATTTTGACTTTATAAAGAGCACATGCATATCTCGACATGCATATCTTGACTTAATTAAGAATACATGTATCATAAACATAATAAATAAATTGTCACTCCAAAAGGTACCTATGTACAGAGAAACCTTGGTATTATGACTAGGAGTTGACTGTTATACTAGGAGACACACCTGCTTAGAAGCATGATTGCTAGAGTCTTGGAGAAAGGCACTTAGCTCTAATACATACATCTTTTAGTTTGGACACAAGAATTCAATATGCGTAGATGGAGGAGCATACTTAACGAAGGGGCATTGGGCATAAGAGGACATTTGGAACATGGCTAGAAACATAGGAAGTTACATAAGGGGACTCGGAGAATAACGCACCATGTAAAAGAGAGTGTAGGGATAATTTGTTGGATAAGACCAGGGTGTTGAGTCCAAGGGACATCATGGTTTGAGGGTGCACTATGTTGGGGTTGGATAAATTTTAGTATGACACATATCATATTTGTAATGTAAAGTATTCCATGTGCAAGTGTGTTGTGGAATTAGGTCCAAGGCTACATATGTCGTGTGCTTGTTCTATGTCCACCTCCAACACCTATTCTATGTAAAAGGATTCCACACCTATTCTATGTAAAAGGAAGAGAGAGCCTTTGGCAATGGTATTCCATTGATAGTATTGAGTAAAGGTGTTGGCGGTTGTGTTGATGCAGGAGATGAAAACCATGTTATTGCTACAGTAAAAGCCAAGGATGGTCAAAAAAGATTTGAAAAACCAGCACCAACACTATTGCAAAAGGCCTATGCTTATTTGATGCAAAGAGGCCTAAGATTCATGCAAATTGCATGGGACGTTTGCAATATTCCTAAATGTATGCACTATTCCCAAGAGTGAAGGGGGATTTGGCTTGATTGATGTTGCACCTTAGGTGTATTTTGGAAGCCAAATGCGTGGTGAGATGTTTAGAGGTATCAATGTCATGGCAAGTTCTTTTTCGGCATAGGGTACTTTCAACACAACATATTGGTAAGGTTTGTGGGGTTTTTGGTCTATGTGACATCATCTCTCCCCCCTCCCTATTCAAGGTAGGTGGATCCACCTTGTTTTGGAGTATTTGGGAAGCCTAGACATTAGTGTCTGGGTTGGTTCGGTGGCAATGGGAGGGTAGTTGGGCTGGTAGGGATCTCAATTCCTCCAAATTTGGAGTTGGAATGATCAAGAGATTTGTATGGGGAGTTGTTGCAATAGGACAAATGATTGTATGCAAATGAAAGTCAAGTGAGACACAAAATAAGAGAAAACGATGTAAACGTGGATGCTTAGGCATGCAAAATTGCTCAAACGCATGACACAAACTAGACACAAAGGATATCTATAATTCATAAAAAAGACACAAAATGGACACAAGGAGACACAAATGAGCCAAAAACAAGATGAAAGAAGGATATTATGTTTTTCTTTCCAATTTGCATAAAATGGAATGCAAAAAATTCTAATGGAACCTTGTATCTTAGTAGTCTCTATAAAGTTATCACCTTATTATGTGTGTAATTTGAAGACAAACATAGATCTAGTTGCTTTCCATATTGGTATGTAGAGCAATGATGATGTATAATTTTTTGTTGAGTGTACAAGATATTTGTGTGTGGAAGTTCATGATAATTCAAGCAAAATATAAGAGATTTGCAGACATGAGAAGAAGATATAAAGGATTCAAAGCAATGGAATGGTTCACTTTAGTAGTGTTAAAGTAGTGTAAAATTATTATATGTGTTATCCAAACTATCATAGATCTAATTGCTTTTCTTGTTGATATGCATAGAAGTGGTGATATATCTTTTTTGTTGAGTAGATGAAATATTTGTGTGTGGAAGTTGATGAGAACTTAAGGGAAGGCAAAGCAAAATATAAGAGGTGTGCATACATGAGGAGAAGATATAAAGGATTTAAAGTAGGGGAATTGGTAATAGTTGATTTTAGTAAAAATAGTTACATCAAGGGGAAGTAAAGCATGTTGAATGTGAAGAAGATTGGACCTTATGGAATCATGAGGAGATATAAAGATAATGGTTATGAAGTTGAGTTGACATAAGAAATTGCTATTTTATCGATCTTTGATGTGAAGGACCATAATGCTTTTGCATGCTATGGAATATATGAAGTTGAAGAAGACGAGAAGGAGAATGAAGGACCATATTGGGTAGCACAAATGCGAAGTAGAGAGCAACTAAAGATAGAAAGGATTTTGGAAGAAAAAGTATTCAAAATGCAAGGCACAAAATACAAAAAATACTTAGTGAAGTGGAGAAGCAAACATGATATAAAGAACACTTGGATCTTACAATTGAAGTTTCAAAAATTACACACATGTGAGACGATAGTTAAGAAAGACATAAGTGGTTTGTGTGAAGAGGTGCAACACCTTTTCAATGAGGATATTTTTATGCATGAGCATCATGATGAATTTCCAATTGGATAAATATAGAAAATGGTCAACACCAAGAGCACATGAGAAGAGTTGGAGATGGGGAAGCACAAACAAAAAATTAATTTGCATATGCAAACTTCAATTAACACAAAGAGAAAACACAAAGAGTTTTAGATGAGTGAGCAAAAACAAGAAATCAATGTGCATATGCATATGGAGTGATTGGAGCAAATAAGCACACACATAAGATGACAATGTTTGGTGTGCATAGGATAAGTTGAAAGGTTAGATATGGGAATTCTAAGAGATAGGATCATGTTAATGAAATTGAACCAAGAAATGATGAATATGGACCATTCCAACATGATGATTGAATTCATTGGGATATCAAAGAAGAAAAGAAAATGATGTATATTGACGGAGGAATATGGGTAAGTGATCATGTAGACATTGTAGCAGCAAGCAAGTAACAATCTTGAATCTGGGTAGATTTATGTTTGAAACATATGTAAAAGGAATGCTGATGGTATATCAAAGGAGGAAAGCAAACGATGTATATTGACAGAGGAATATGGGTAAGTGATCATGTAGACATTGTAGCAGCAAGCAAGTAACAATATTGAATCTAGGCAGATTTCTATTTGAAACATATGTAAAAGGAATTTTGATGGTTTTACATGGTTGAATGCTGGAAAATGTTGGTCAGCTAGTAGAAGAAGCAGTCCCATAGTCTTTTGCAGGCAACTTCGGGCGATTCCTATGACAGTCCTAACATATATCTATATATATTTCAATCCTTAAAGATATAGTACAACCATTTATCATTATCGAGATGCAAAAAATATAAAAGGAAGCACCACAACATATAAACAAGAGGATTGGTCTTATGAATGAAAGCTGGTCGCAATAGACACAGGAAAATGCTATGTGAAAATAGTTTTGAGTCAAAAGTGCAGACTGATAGGAATGATGAGCTCAGTTGGTTTCAAAAGACCAAAAGATATTCCATAGCTTAAAAATTAGAGATGATTTTATCAAAACATGACTTCTAGCTGATTTTTCATCCGAAAATGCTCAAAACTTGTGCATCTTGTGGCTAGAAAATTTCTAAGTAATTAGCATAAAAAACAGTCCTAAAAATTGAGAAAAATCAACATTAGGCAAGGAAGAACATAACTAAAAATAAACAAGAGATTTGCGAATAAGTCCAAGGATTCTATAAACAAACAAACAAGAGATTTGAGAATAAGATTAAGCATTCCAATATTTTGCTAAAATTTGAATCAAATGCATTCAAGAAAAAATATGCATGAAAACTCTTCAAGCATGGCTGGAAATTATTCAAAAAAGTATGCAATAAATATCTTGCTTCCATGCACCATTTCCAGCATGCATATCACCATCAACAACTGGAAAATCATATGCAAGCACTACACAACTTGAAAAAAAACATTATTCTATGCAATTCCCAGAAACCATGACTTCTAACAGATTTTACTTCTAACTGATTTTTGATCCAAAAATGCTCAAAACATTATGCATCTTGTGGATGGAAAATTTCTAAGTTATTAGCATAAAAAAACACTCCTAAAAATTGAGAAAAATCAACATTAGGAAAGGAAGAACATAAATGAAAATAAACAAGAGATTTTGGAATAAGTCCAAGGATTCTATAAACAAACAAACAAGAGATTTGAGAGTAAGATTAAGCATTCCAATATTTTGCTCAAATTTGAATCACATGCATCCAAGAAACTAAAAAGTTATAGCAAATCAAGGGAAATTAGTGAAACAACCTCAAAGTGATTCTTTCAAGCAAACTCTTCATATATTTGTGAACTCAATGAGTCAATATTTGTGCAAACATGACAAGATGGCTACAACAATTAGCAAAATCAACCACAGACATGTCTAAAAAGATATTTCGATCACAACATATTGTTAGAGCAACAACAATAGCAAGAAGGCATACATGTCAAATTTTTATGACAGAATTTATTAAAAAAAAATATATTTTTACCTTTAAATATGATTTGAGCAACTGAACTCAATGTTTTAAGAAGTATAATATATACTAGTTAACTGCTCTATTGGTATAACTTCCATGGGAGTGACATTAAATATTAATGCTCTATTGGTATGATTTCCATTGAGTGACATTAACTATTGATTACATAAACAGTTAGTCCAACATATAAATATCATGCATCATATTTGTGGTCTTCCCAAAATAATGTCAAATTTTTTTCTTAAAATCATAAGCTCCGCCTTCATGCATCATATTTGTGGTATTCCCAAAGTAATGTCAAAGTTTTTTCTTTGGTTTATATATATTATTGAGTATTATATTTATTTGCGTCGAATTTTGATCATAAGGTGGAAGAATAGGTTGGCTTATCATTGGACTGAAAGGGTATTAATATTAATATTTATTGTTTTTGTCTTATTTGGTTGTAATATTGTCTTGGGTATTAATATTAATATTTATTTTATTATTTATTGTTTTTGTTTTATTTGGTTGTAATATTGTTTTTTTTCTTTGGTTGTTTAATTTTGATTATTTTTATTTAGTTGTTTAATATTGATTTTTTTTTTCCATCAGAAAAAAATTGTACTATTGCTATTCAGATTGAATCAAATAGTACAAAGATAGTTTGTGAGAATCGAAGATACAAGATATCATATCAAGATCTAGATCTCAAAAGAGCAACAATTTAACTACTATACAAAATTAAAATAGCCCACCAAAAAGATTTCACAAAATGATATACATCATCCCAAGTAGGGGATTCAACCTAAAAGAAAAATAAGTTACCCCTGTCTAGTAGACAGGAATCCATCCACTCTTCCCAAAACAAAATTCCTTCAGGTCCAGCAAAAGCATCTTTTGAAAGTTGATCAGCATGAGAATTGTGAGTCCTGAAAATATGCTCGAATGAAATCTGATCCTGCTTTGCAATCTCATGACGAATTCGAACACACCAATTTCTTAATGCAATAATATTTAGATTGTATTCATTTGAGGCCCATTTGATTATCACTCGGGAATCCCCAAAGAATTTGAGATTAACCAGTCCAAAGGTATTTTCCACTTTAAGAACAACCCAAAGAGCCAATAACTGTACTTTCATATTGGAACCTCTGCCACCATTAAGATGAAGAGAAAAGTAATGATCTTCATTGATATAAATGACACCACCAGTTGCACACATACCGTCTTGAGCGGCACCATCAAAGAATAAAATTGGTTGAGATAGCACAAAGGAGAAAGAGCTATCACTCACATGTTTCTTACAATGTTCCTCCTCAGGGTAAGCCTGTAACATATTAATAACAGACTTTACACAATGCACCACAGCAGGCACCTTGTTCTGAAAAATCACTTCATTCCTTGCAAACCAAATAACCCAGGAGATAAAAATAGGAAGGAAAAGTGGTTTTTTGAAATCCCTAACCCAATTGAGCAAACTTGAGCCAAAGTCCAAATCTTCCCAGACTAAATCCAAGTTTAGTTCTTTACAGCACAGAGACCAAATTTCTTGAAAAAAGGAGCACTTCACAAATAGATGGCCGACAGATTCAGAACTTAAATAGCATAAACAACATCGACTTGGTCCATTCCAGCCACGCTTGAGGAGATTATCCCATGTCTTAAGACTACCATTGAGAACATGCCATAAGAAACATTTCACCTTCAGAGGAATAGACCATTTCCAGATTTTTGAAAACCACCACTGTCTAGAATAAATACAAAGATCTTGAATAATCCTGACATAAGCAGATTTCGCAGAAACAAACCCTTCTTTTGGATTGCCTTCCCATAATAATTTATCGGGGTTCACCGAAAGAGCAATACCAACCGATCTTAGAGCCGTAATATAATGATCCCATTCCTGTGTGTGTTGTCCCGGGAGCTCCAACTCTAAAGCACTTAACCAACCATTATCTGATCGGTGAAATTGATCGAGTATTTGAACTTCTTTTAAATTTTTTCTACCCCATAGCATTAAACAGATTGATCAGATTAGCTGAAAGTCTAAAATTTTCTTCCAAACCAAGAACAGGATCCACACCGATAAGTATATTACAACCATTACCTACCTTCCAGCAAATATCCTTGGCAATCCAGTCATAGACTTTAAGAAAACCTCTCCAAACTGGAGACAACAAACCAGAGACCATCTTGGGTTTCCTCAACCAGCTAATAAAATTTGTTTTAATATATTTGAGATGGAGAACCTTCGACCAAAGAGTATTACTGAATAAACCTTGCCATAGACTCTTCAATCTAAGAGCTTTGCTAAAAATATTGATGTGTTTGATGCCCCATCCTTCGAACTTCTTCGGCCGAGCAAGAACCTCCCATTTAACCATCACCAGTTTAGAACCATCGATATTACCAGACCAAAGAAATCTGAACATAAGCTTCCTGAGCACATTTAGAATGTAGACCGGAATCTCTAAAAGAGATAGCCAAAAAACTGGAATACTTGAAAGAACTGCTTTAACTAAAACAAGTCTTCCACCAGATGAAAGAAATCGGAAAGTCCAGTGGTCAATTCTCTGTTCGAACTTACGAATAATCCACCTCCAATCATTGACTTTATAAGCATTAGGTTTTAAAATAAAACCTAAATATTTCAAACCATCGACAATATCTTGACATTTATAAGGTAAGATGGATTCAATTACACATCTTCTCCCAACTTCCACATTATGTTGATAAAAACATGATTTTGAAATGCTAACCTTCATCCCAAAAACCTTGCAGAAAAAATTAATAATATTCGGAAAAACCTTCCATTCTATAATAGAATCAGTGCCAGCAAGAAGAATGTCATCAACAAAAAGGAGGTGCGAAAGAAAGCATCCATCACCCATCTTGATACCTTTAATCAATCCCATCTCTTTGGCTTGTTGAACGAGCCTACTAAGACCATCAATAATCAGGAGAAATAGAAGGGGTGACAGAGGGAATCCCTGTCTGATCCGTCTAGAACACTGAAAAAAAGAGGTGGGATTACCATTAACCAAAATAGAAATGCTTGGCGTTGAAACACAGGCCATTATCCAATTTAACACAAGGGGAGGAGTACCAATTTGAATCAGAATCAACCTGAGGAATGACCAATTGACACGGTCATATGCCTTCTCTAAATCCATCTTTAATATCAGAGCCTTTAACTTCTTTGATTTGATAGTGTGTAGCAGTTCTTGGGTAAGTCCAATCGAATCATAAATTTGCCTATCCTTTAAGAACCCAAACCGTTCAGGAGTTATAACAGCAGATAGAGCATTCTTCAATCTCTGAGCAATAATTTTTGAAACAAGTTTATAGATGAGGTTACATAGAGCAATGGGACGATATTCCCCAAATGATACTGGTTTGTTACTCTTGGGAATTAAAGTAAGGAATGTAGAATTTAAAGCTTCAAAAATGAACCCATGAACCCTAGTGAATTCCACAAGACGTTGAATGTATTTCCCCATAATATCAAAGAAATGCACATAAAATTCCATTGGCCAACCATCAGGACCAGGGCTTTCCTCCCTGGAAATGTTTTTTAAAGTATGCTCAATCTCATCTAGAGAAACCTCCTTCACCATCTCCTCAACTTCCCTTTCATCAAAACATCTAGGATAGAGTTTTGCCAATCTGATTTGGTCCAATCGATCACAGCCACCTTCTTCTTTGTAAATATTGCAAAAAACCTCACAGCTTCAGAGCTTAAGGATTCCAAACCCTTAATAGAGTTCCCATCTTTATCATTGATATCCCAAATCAATTTCAAATTCCTCCTCGCAGAAGCATAAGCATGAAAAAATTTTGTATTCCTGTCCCCATGACTGATCCACACCGCTCGGCTCTTCAATCTCCACTCCCTTTCTTCCATCAAGAGGATTTCCTCCTTTTTTTTCTCGAATAACTTCAGAACTTCAAAATCTCCCTGATTCAAACAACCATCAAAATTCTGCATACAAGCATTTTGAATACTATGTTCCAAATCCTTCAGTTCTGCAACATCAGACTTCTTTCTAACCTTTATCCATTCAATAACCTCATATTTGAGCTTCATCATTTTATGACAGAAATAATCTACTGGATTTAAATTCTCAATATCAAAATTTAACCAGAATGATTTCACCATCTCACAAAAATCCTTCTCCATAAGTCATGAACTATTAAATTTGAACGAATAACAAACCTTTTGTCCATAATATTCAAATTGAAAAACAATAGGCCAGTGATCTGAGAACTTCATTTCATGAACCCATGTTCGAGTCTTCTGAATTATACTTAAAAAAGAAGACTTCACCAAAAAACGATCTAGTCTCTTGTGAACAATGGCATCACCCTGCCTACCATTTGTCCAGGTAGGAATTAATTTAGCTGGAACCATATCCACCAGATCAAACCGACAAAGATAATCCAAAAAATAGTCTGCCAACGGATCCATTCTGGCTACAGATCCCCAGATCTCTGAGGCAGATTTTGTGAAATTTAAATCGCCTGCAATCACCAAATGGGATAAATTAAGAACCCTAGACGCAGCTAAGGCTTCCTAGAAATCCCATCTGTCATCATAAGGAGCATAACAATTAAGGATGTGAAACTGTATGTTCAAACCTATATAAGTTCCTTTCATCAGAAGACCCCAAGGAGTAGAAAACACTTTGAAGGAAAACAGAGTAGGGTTCTAAGCCACCGCCAAACCCCCAGAAAGCCCATTGGAACAACTAGCCGCAACTTCCCAACTGGGAAGAAGGTCACCTAACTTAGAGATCGCCACCGTACTTAAACACATTGTTTCTTGAAGTAACACTATACCTGGACAAATAGCTGCATAAAGTTTAGAGAAGGCCTTTGCCCTAGCAACCTTCCCCAACCCTCGGACATTCAAAGATAAAATGGACATTAAGAACCCGAGTCGCAGGGTATCCTTACTCTAAGACCCTCATCTGATGAATAAATAGTAACCCCTAACATCAAACGATCAGAAACCAGAGAGGGGATAGTATCCACACAATCATTAACCCTACTCCCCTCACTCTTCTTTTTACCCCTACGAATAGTAACGCTTTGAAATTTAACAGCATGAAGAGGAATTGCATCAGAACCTGCTAATGGAGATTTGGAATAAGAAGGTACCGGGGTAAGGGTTTTTAAAACCCCATCAACTTTGAGCTCACAATTATCCCCAACCCCAGAACCTTCAATATCATCTGGAAAATATTCCGGAACCTTATGACTCACAGAACCCAATACATTAGCAGAAGGGGACAAAGGCATGACAGGTTCCTGGGTTTCTCCACATAAAACATGACACTCAGAAAAATCCACACCAACATCAACCCTATCACCAACAGAAGCTAAATCAGAAGAAAGATTGCGAACAACTGATGATTTAACCAATTCTACAGGCACAGGAAGACTCCCGACAGAAGGCACATGAGACCCATGTCTCAAAATAACATCCCCAGAAGTAGTACGAACATCTAAGTCCTTCTCTGTGACTTCCATGAAAGCAATATCATCTTTAGAAACTTCTGAATAAACAGTATCAGGAACAGGAACACACTTACCAAGTTCAACAAAGGGAGTAGAAAAGTCCAGGGTACCGTTCATTGCTGACCTTGACTTTGAAATATTAGGGCATTTCGCAAGAATGTGACCAATTTCCTTGCAAGCATAACAGCAAAATGGGATTCTGAAAAAGTCAAGTCTTTGCTTCCAGCTTCTATGTCCCCATATAACCTCAACTTTTGCCGGAAGACCAGAATCCATTTCTATTTCCACCATTACCTTGGCGTGTCTCCTATCCATGCCAAATAGTGATTTCCTATCAATACGAATGAATCGTCCAACTGAATTTTCCAATCCAACAATAATCTCCTCAGTCCAAAGTTCAATTGGCAGACCTCGAATCATCATCCAGAGGTGCCGAATTCTTTATTTCTCCGTAAGAGGATCAAATGCAATATGCCAACATTTCAAAATTAAAGAGCCTTTTTTGAAAAGCCAGGTGCCCTCCAAAACCCTAGACATCATGGCTGCATCCGGAAAGACAAAGAGAATCCAACAGTTCAATAGTAAATTGACCCTTGGAGCCATACCAGTAACTGGCACCCAATTAACCCTAACCCATTCCAGAATTTCATCCTTCATACCAGAAGAAAATTCAAGGCTCCCAACTAAGGCATGCTCAGCAAGCATTGCTACCCTATCAAGATTTGCATCTTCTGCAATAACAATCCTGGAAAGTGTAGATTTGGCTTTGAAAGCTTTCAACCTGCAACGAACCCTAGCCTTTTCCCCAAAGAAATTAGGGTTACGTTTCTCATTCGAATGCAGTGCAGACGAAGCCAGCAAAATACAAGGTTTTTCCAAAAGTGGAACAGAAGATGCCCCTCGAAAGTGAAGAGGAGAAGCCATAAGGACCCGTGACAGGTTAGGTGGGGGAAACCCACAGCTGTCCCTCCCAAATTGAAAAAGAAGGGTCCCACGGACACCTGGATTCCACTAACACTGCCTAACAATAATCTGAAAAATATCCCTAGTTGGAGTGAAAAATAACACAACAAGCCAAAATGTAGCCCGAAAACCACAAATAGACCAACACCAAAAAGACCGTGAGCAAAAGCCCAAAGGTGCCAAACAAACAAAACGCCAAAAATAACAGTCCGAGAGTAAATGGAATCAGAGAAAACAAATTTTAATCTTCATCGTACGCCATTATTCCCACTTTTTTTATACTTGGCTGGTACTAGACTGGTTCTATCGAACCAGCTTGACTCCAAGTCGATGAAGAATCAAAATCCATCGCTCCGGTCTCCAATCACATCCCAGAACTACAGCAGCGCCTCGGCCCTCACCCACAAAACCCTAGTTGTCTCCATCCAATCACCGCATATTTTATTTCTACTTCTTATTCATTAATATTGATTATTATATAATAGTTATTTGGTTGTTTAATTTTGATTATTTTTATTTAGTTATTTAATATTGATTATTATATAATAGTTATTTGGTTGTTTAATAATTATCATTATATAATAATTATTTGTTTATATTATTGAGTATTATATTTATTTATTTTTTTTTATATATTATTTATGTATTAGTGTTTATTTTATTATTTATTATTTTTCTATTTTGAAAACAGACTGTCCTTTATTGAGTATTGTATTTATTTGTTTATTATATTTATTTGTTTGTTTATATGTTATTTATGATTTAATATTATTTTATGATTTATTATTTTTGTCTTATTTGATTGTAATTTTTTTATTTTGAAGATATATTTTCCTTTTTATTTGATTGTTTAATATTTTTATACTTGTTTTTTATTGATTAAGATTTGTGAAAGGATTATTATTATTTTATCTTTCATGCCACAATCATAATATCTTTAAGTAAAGATAAGCTTTGTTCTATTGAATTTAATCGGTCAACTAAATTTCTTAAATAGTGAGGTCTTTATATAACAATGTATAGCCACCCACGGATTTGAACCCCAACCTAGCTAATAGTTATGTATTTATATTATTAAATATTATATAATAGTTCTAAGAAAACTATTACACAATATTATATTCAATTTAATTATTTGTTTTGTATTTATTATTTTATCATTTTGGCTTATTTTTATTTATTATATTATGTATTTTTTTCCTTTTTATTTATTTGTTTTATAAGTTATATATATATATTTTTAAGGGTTTATAAGTTATATTATTGTTGATATTAATTTAGATACTTGGTTTTGTTTTAGTTTTGTCATTAGTTATTATTGTTTACAAGTATTTTTTTTTGTTTATTTAATTATATATATATATATATATATATATATATATATATTCTTTCCTTCTTTTTAGGTTTAGTTTATTGTTTTATTTTCTAGGTTTTAGGTTTTTCCTCGTGTTTATTTTCTATTTATTCTTAATTGGGTTTTATTTTTGACCTCTTGCATCATCTATTCAACATTTTTTGAGCTTTCTTTGTTCAAATTTTACTTTTGTTTTAATGATGGACCAAGTATAGCTACTTTGAAACGTCAATTTTAAAACTTCTAACATAGTGAATTCGAAATTCCCTTCAATAAATCACACACCCTGTGAAAGCCTCTAGCGATAGATTGTTAGGTTGTACGGATCAACTATCTATGGTGATATTCGCAGATTTGAGAAGATCATATGCAAGCATGACAAAATGATTACCCATCTCACATTTCTGAAGCATTGCATGGATAGCGATCTCATTCTGAACTCCACAATTATTAGACATCCTATTCGTAACAGTAGGAACACCAATTTGTTTATGAAATGTAGTTTTTCTTTACTCATAAGTGAGATCAGATGGACCTAGTTCAAGATAGATAAACTAGTGCGCATAGCTCTCTACCTTCACTTAAACTAGTAATGAGGGATAAAGAATAATCTTTAGGTAATGATTAACTGTGGTTCATTCTATAAAGAAAAAAAATATATAACGATCCATAGCCAATAAGAAGTGTAAGAAAATCAACAAGTTAATGAGGGATAAAGCCATGATTTCCAAATTCATCTACAATGATTCCAACCCATTAGTTGATGTTTGCAATACTTCGGATTTTAGGTTTAACAGTGGCAATAAAATTAGGTTTAACATTGGCAATGAGCATGTCCAATATCCCATTCCAAAAATAGATCACACTCAATGCAGCCATATGGTTATGGTTAACAGTGAATTTCCCCTTAACATTGACATCAACCTTAACGAAAATTTCCTTAATCGGCACGATGGCGCAAAAATCAGTGATTTTTGAAAACCACTCCTTCACTCCTTACAAACTAAAAAGCGTTCACAGATCAATAACTAAAATTTAATAATTAATCTACACCCACAACATCCATGAAATTTAATTAATTATTAATATACTAGTATTATAATACTATAGCTTATAATTATCTAAAACATAAACTATTAATAAAATCAAACTAAGTAAGACTTATACTAATAATAAAATCAGACTTAAACTAATATGATCTAAAAACTTAACTAATAATATAATTAAATTAATAATAAAATTAAAATAACTATAACTTATACCTATAATAAAATTAAACGTAAAATAATTTTTCTAAAACTTAAAATATTTTTTCTAAAACTTAACTAATAATAAAACATAACTAGAATTAAAAATTAATTTAAATCAAAGCCATACCTAAAATTTTGATAAACTTAAAACAAGACCTCCTCTCAAATTAACTTACATCACATGAGATATTACCCTAATAATTAAAATTAAAACTAATAATAATTATTTATTTCTTCACTAATTATAAGATTAAACTGAAAATTAATTAAATTAAAAACCAAACCTAAAAAATTTTATAAACCAAAACCGACTTCTCAAATAAATTTACCTCACATAAGAACTTACCCATCTATATATATGTGTGTTGGGCAACTTACTCTTTTCCCTCAGGCTTCGATAGTCTCCTAATGATGACGCCGGAGTAGGAGTTGAAACATCAAGAGTTTCAATTTTTCCAATGCAGCTCCTCCTCTTTTTCAATACTTAACTTTACATTAATGATGACTCTCACCATCATCCTTCCCAAAAATTTAGAGTTATCAACACCGTGACCTATCCGGTTTTAAGAGTCTCTTATAGTGAGTACCTAGATGAAGAAAAACTTCACCTAATCAACAATTTCAAGGAAATAGGTTATAAGAAATGATAGGTTGAGGAAGCATTTCATAAGGCTAATATATCCCACAGACCTCATGATATTGGTGAAGCCTCTTTAGATGAGCATAAGGTATTGCTCCTTTACATCCAAGGAACTTCCGAAAGATTGTCAAGATTCTAAGGAAGAGACATATTAAGACTATTTTGCAACCCCCCCAAACCATCAAGAACCCTTTCAAATAGGTAAAAGACCTCGTAGATCCACTTCTACAAAAAGGAGTACACCGTATCCCTTGTTCTTGTGGTCTTTCATACATTGCTGAAATAGGTAGGTATTTCAGGTAAGGATTAAAGAGCATAAATCATCCATAAACCATAATCATGTTAAGTCCTCTACTTTAGTTGACAATTGTAGTAAGACAAATCATCACATATTTATTAATAACACTAGAATCTTAGCCAGGGTGGATCATTTATCGTGACGAAGAGTGAGAGGGGCTTTAGAAATTGTGAAAGACAAGAATTGTCTAATTAGAGATGAAAGTATGAAGCTAAGCAAGTTGTGGCTTC
This sequence comes from Larix kaempferi, assembly GCA_027924585.1. Lineage (NCBI taxonomy): Eukaryota > Viridiplantae > Streptophyta > Pinopsida > Pinales > Pinaceae > Larix > Larix kaempferi. Next base: position 2,155,319 of record BSBM01000636.1, on the reverse strand, counting down.
CGATCCTTCATATAATTCCCTAAATAACAATCTTCCCTTTATCTAGCGTTGCTTTCTTTGTTATTCCCTTCTTTGTTTTCTTCCCTTCAAGCTGTCAACCTCCTTTTCTTTTGTTCTCTAATCTCTTTAGTTTTTTAGTTGTTTGAAATATTTATTTATTAATTTCATTGGATTATTGTTTGGTTTAATTTTATTTATTTATTTGAATTTATATATATATATAATCCATGCGGAGTTTCGAACCAGTGAACTATCACAAGGAGTGCCTTTTTTTTTAAGAAAAAAAAAAGGACTTTCAATCTATTAATAAAGTGGCAGAATTACAAACTTCATCATTACAATCAACCTGGTGCTGCCAGAGCCACCACTGAGTACCAAACAAACCCATTACATCCCTTTTAGTGCTAGCAGAGACACCAAATAAAACCATTACAACCCCCCTGGTGCTGACAGAGCCACCAAAAAATAACAGAGAGATCCAAAGCATTCGTTCTGGTTCTAGCAAAGCCACCACAAAAACGCAGAAAGACCCAAGACCCCAAACCCGACGCCGAAGCTGCACGGGTCATAGAAGAGTCTCCAAGGCCATGACACAACAAAATGGGGGGAATGCAGGCTGAGCCCGACAATTACATCAAATGAACTCATAAGACTCATAGCAAAGAAACCATAGCAGAGGCCATAATAACAGAAAAACAAAACGGAATCCAACCTTCACCCTGTCAAAAACCATAAATACTCATAGTAGCCGCACCAAAAGAACCAGACATAAGCAATTAGCCGGATGGACCAGCCTCATCTTCAATGATAACCACTGGGGGAGTCACCACAATCTCCTTATCTTCAATGATAATCTCACGTGGATTCTCCACTTTCTTGGACCGAGCCAGAAAAGAGATACCCACATCACCATCCAGAGCATCTAGCTTCATATGAATCCATTTACAATTCTCAGCAGTATCCTGACACAGGTCCTCCAATTTTTTAAGATGTGGGGAGCCAGACAGAGCATCTCCCCTAGTTTCCAGGCACTACGCAATCAGAGTCTTTTTTACCCACATGGTAACGGCAACCCAATTATACAGGGCCATCCTCCCCATCGTGTTTCCTAGATCATGGATCCAGTTGGCGATAGCCACTGCTTCCTCAGGCATTCTCGCCTCCCCCACAAGGCTCCAAAGGTCTGTTTCAATTTCCTCTATCTCTTGCTGCACACTCGGTGGGAAGAAACGTCGAAAAAATACTGTCGTTGCAGCAGTGTGCCACTATTCATGACTGGGGCCAATCTGCATAGGAGCACCCCCTCTCACATTACTGTGCTCCCCATGCAAGCGCCTTCCTCTCCTCATATTCCTACCTCTCGGTGGCATATTTCTCACCCTACTGCACTCACTTCGCACCTTTAAAGAGGACTTATAATAGCTCTACCCTACACAGACTTGAAACAGGCGACAAACTCTGTGACTATAACCATTCCTTCCTTCCTAATTTAAAGGAGAGTCGCCCCCTACCTTCATGCCCTTCCTCATCATGTCCCAAACTTTGTAATGATGCTACCTGTCCTGATCCTTCATCACCACCAGCCTCCACTGATCCTGATTGTCCCTCCGGATCGTGTGAAACCGATCTCCCATGTCAGTCTCACACTTTGAATCCCGGAACTTGAACTCCTCAACAGAGACGAGATCCCCGGAACACCATACAACTGTCCTTGCAGGCGTCTTACCATAACACCATCTGTCCTAACAATCAAATTTAGGTACCATCATTTCTGTTAATATTGATCGGAGTACAGGTTGTATCGTCATCTTTTGATAGCATTTTATCACAATCACACTCGGCGATCTTAAGGCAATTAAGACGGCATGTATTAGCAGGTAAGTCTAATGCATCCCCCTCCCATCGCTCATTGCAATTAATGGAACCTTTGTTTGCCAGCGCATCCGCCAAATAGTTGGCACTCCTTCTGACATGCTGGAAGCCAATAACTTTAAAAGAGTTTATAAGGTTGTGCAGATAGGTAATACGCCACACAAGTCGCCACGAAGTTGCCAGTTTGGAAACCTAGGTACCATTAAGCAGTTTGGTGGAAATCTGTATCAGCATATTTGAGTCACCCTCCACGATAATACTGTTAATTAAGTTTCTCAATCCTTGCAACAGTTCTTCACACTTCGCAACATTGTTTGTTTCACGTCCAAGGTGACCATAGTAGCTGAATAGAACCCTTCCCTGATCATTCCGCACTGCTCCACCAAACCCTACCAAGCCGAGGCTACCCTTGGAAGCTCCGTCAAAGTTCAACTTTAACCACCCTTGTTGTGGCATCGACCACACAGTCAGACTATTCTGTTTCATGTTGTCACTACTGTTTCTCCTGATGAACTGAGGAATCACTATGATGCCCCAAGTATGGAGAATTTGTAATTCATTATTCGGGATGCTCAAGTCTTGTTCCGTCCACAAGGTTAATTTCAAAGTTTCTGTAATCCCCTATTGGATATGACCCCAAACTATTTTCCACGAGATTTGTTTTTCCTGGAAAAGGTGTTTATTGCGTTCCTTCCACACCTCCCAACGGAGAAAACCAGGAAAAAGTTTCCAAATACGATTCAGAATTCTCCCATGGTAAGGCTCCCCTCTCCACTGTCTCACTGTTTGTTGCGGTATGGTCTTTACCCTCTCCGATCTTTGGAAAATCCTAGCTCCTTCATCCCATATAGCCGCAGTAAAATGGCACTGATCTAAAAGATGCGCTATAGTTTCACTGTGTTGGCCACAGAGGATACAGATGGATGGACCCTCAAATCCCCGCTTCACAATGTTATCCCAGGTTAAGATCCTACCTCTTATCAGCAGCCACACGAAGAGAGTTATCTTAGGCCATAATTTGCCCTTCCATAGGTCTTTCCACGTATTATCTTCCACCCCAAAACCAAAACTGTTCTGAAGTTTGTAAGCTTCTTTCATCGAGAACATTCCTTTAGGACTGTAACCCCAACGATGAATATCCCTCCCCTACTAAGCTTTTATCTTCCTGTGGTTAATAATCCCATGGATCTGCCTACCTATATCTTCCCCATAGGAGATCACAAGAAGTGTCTTAATAGTACACTCATTCATAATTTATTTTATACATCGTGGACATATATTATTTATATCCTTTTGCATTTATTTATTTTGGATTTATTTAATTACTTACATTATATTATTTATTTGTTTGATTGTTACCTTTTTATTTATTTATTTGTTTATATGTTTTTTTATGTATTAATATTTTTTTTGTTGTCTTAATGGGTTGCAATTTGCTATTTTGAAGATGCATTTTCCTTTTTACATTATTGGTTTAATGTTAATAATGTACAATAGGTATTTGTTTCAATTATTGAATATTATATAATAGTTTCAGGTAAACTATTATATAATAATATACTTGGTTGTTTAATATTGATCATTATTATATAATAGGTATTTGTTTCCATTACTGAATATTATATAATAGTTTTATGTATAATATTATATAATATTATATTCAATTTATTTGTCTATTTTGTGTTTATTATTTGCATTTATTGAATGTGTTTATTTGTATTTATTTATTTATTGTTTTTTATTTATATGCTTAAACGTTATGTTATTGTTACATTTATTTAGATTTTTTTTTGTTTGGTTGCATTTTTTGTCATCATTTGATTATTATTTATTTAAGTTTTATTGTTTATCAAACTTTTTATTTTTTTATTTGGTTTTTTTCATTCTTTCTTGTTTCATTAGATTTTGTATTTAATTTTATTTCTATGGTTCATTTTTTTTTCTTTTCTTTTAGGCTTAGTTTGTCATTGTATTTTCTTTAAAATTCTACTTTAAAACTTCAAACTTAGTGAATCCAAAATCCCCTTTTATCCATAATACACCTTGAAATCCTCCAACAACAAAATGATAATTTTTATCTAGATTTAATTATAATTGTCATAAATAAATATTTTTTATGTTTAAAAACAAATTAAACCTTTTTTTAAACTATGCATAAGTAATACATTGTTATCTAGCCAAATGTTTTATAACTATTTTAAGTTTTATCTTTGAATTGTATACAATTATTAATTAAAATATTTCTAAACTATTAGAAAAATTATTTACAAAAGGCAGGTATAAACAGCTTTGCTGTTAATTTCACTTGTTAATAAATTATTTTTTTCAATAGTCACTTTACGAATTAATTACTCAACGTCACTTCATAAAGTTACTTTTGCTTGGTGACATTAAATAGTTAATTAATCCCTTTTTATTCATTAATATAGCCTACAGAAATGAATTAGGCTAATATGTCGTCCTTCTAGAGTGCTCAAATGGAAAGGGACATTACAATCCTCCCTTCCCGAGATTGTTTGTACTTAGGAAATTGCAAATTGGGATGCTGTAGAATCTGTTCTCCCTCCCATGTGGCATATTCCACTGGCATATGCCTCCATCTAACAAGATATTCCTGGATTACTCTATTCCTCAACTTTCTCTCCCAAACATCCAATATCTCATAAGGGTCTACATTCAACTACCCCTCCTCATCTAACAGAGGAAAATCTGAATTTGTGACCTAATGTCCCAATTCCTTCTTGAGACACAACACATGGAATTTACGTTGTGAATCTTGCTTCGTTCTTGAAGCTTGAGCTGGTAATCCATCTCTCCAACCCTTCAGACAACTTTGTAGGAACTGTTAAAAGGGGGCTTCAAATTCTCTACACCACTTTTCTTTAGTGAGGATTGGTGGTATGGTTGTAATCTCAAAAATACTAAGTCCCCCACATCAAAATTGCACTCTATCCCATGTCTATACACATACACCTTCTATTGATTTTGAGCCACCTGTAGATCATCCTTAAGAGCTCTAACGATGTCTTGAATCTCATGTATCCAATATTTGGCCTTGGGAACCCCGCTATCCCTGAATTCCATATCCACAAATGGAGTGTCATAGCCATACAAAGCTTGGAACAAGGTCATACCAATGGACATATGGTAATTGGCATTGTAACAATGCTCTCCTAAGTGCAACCACTTGATCCATGCTAATGTTGTCCTGAAACATAATTCCACGGGTATGCATCAACCCATTTTTTCACAATCTCTGTTTAACAATCCGTCTAGGGGTGATAACTGTTGGGCCTAGTTTATTGTGCATACCATGTTTGGTGGAGATAGTTTTGGTGTAGACAGAGGCAAACCGGAAGTGGTTCGACGAAGCGGCCTATAAATAAGAAAAAATAGTTATATTGATCAAGTCAAAAGGGCGGAGTTGAGTCAGTTAGTTAGATTTTGTCCACTTTCATTAATGAGTTGGTGAGTCATTTAGTGGGAGCAGGGCAAGCTATGTGCACCCTATAAATATGTAATAGGAGGGAAATTTTGGGGTTGTTGTTACTATTGTCAGTCGATTAGAGAGCATGTTGTTGGAGTTTGTTTTGGGTATGTAATGAAGAATTATGTTATGTATGCCGAAGATATTTTTAAAGAGCCAAGTTGTTGATCTGCAGGATGTGTGCCTAGATCCTTGCTAAAGTCAAGAAGAAATCTGTAAGTCATAAACATGAAGTGCTTATTTGGATGAGACTCATAATACAAAGGCGAGCGCTTCCGTAGTTTTTCCCAGGATGGGTTTCCACGTTAAATTCTGGTGTTCTTGTGTGATGCAATATGTGTTTCTTTCCTATGTTAATGATTTATATGAGATAATTTGTGATAATTAGGAATGTTATGTATATGAAATAGAATATAAGTTATATGAAACTGACGATGTTATGGATTATGTTGAAGTGACCAATGTGTCAAATATCTGAATCTGTTGACGTTATAGAATTGTTAATGTAATGGGTTGTTTAATGAATTATTTGTCTGTCAAGCTATTCCCCTTCAGCGCTGCAGAAACCTGGTTTCTGAAGCTTCCATAGGTACTTCGGGTGAGACTCCATCTACCTCGAAGGTGTTGCTGAAAGGGACTAAATTCCCTTTCGGGCCAATATCTGTGGTGGTGTTTGATGGTGTTGCGTTGAATGTTTGAACCCTGGTAGAAGTAAAAGTGCGCTAACAAATGGTTCTGTTGTGAGGACCAGGATTTGTTTCGAAGGGGAATGTTGTGGAATCCGACTAAAACAAAGATCTAAGATTGGGTAGACCGACAACAACTGAAGGAATTTGCGAAGAAATAGAATAAGCATCTTCGGTTAGACGCTGAAGGTTGGTTAGACAAATATATTTTTACTGATATTCATGAGGCTTTCTTTGGTGATTTTCCTATGATATTGCATGAATGGTTAGCAATATTGACTGAGAAAAAGAAAAAATTTCAAGGAGTTGAGCCTAGGAGTTGGAATCCTGCATTGATATAGCAACTGAAAGGTGTGAATAACAAGATCTCACGTGCAGTGGAATACTGGTTGGATAACATACTGGAGGGGTACATTACCGAATTTGTTGTTGACACTATCAAGTAATATAGTGCAGCAGAGCGAGAGTTCTTTGAAGGTCCATGCGGTAAGTACCTCAAATCATTAAACCTTTCGATCAAGAAGTTCCTTTGTGAAAAAGGTGTGATGTAGATGGAATCTGACGAGTAGAGCGATTGCGCGCGATGGGAATGGGTATTGCATGGAGGAAGGTATGGGAGAATACCTGCAATGAGATGAAATGATAAGGGGAGAAGAAAGTGAGACTGACGAAGAGTGTGGGTTGCGATGAAGTGGGAGAATATTTTGGTCGAAAAAGAGAAGGAGAACTGCTATAGGGAGAGAGGGTTGCAGTGCGACTAAAAGAAAATTCTACGAACCAGTACCAAAACTTGACAAAGATTCTTGCGATGAGGAAGAAGAGTACTATCTCATTGCTGAGGAAGAAGAATTCATAGATCCGTCCTAGACCCCAGAATACGACATACCCACGACCCCACGTACATCCCTAGGATCTCAGGTAAGACGAAGTAATTCTTTAAAAAAATTCCAATCTAGTGAGAGTAGTGGCAAGAGTCATAATAGTACTTTGACGAGTGGGAAGAAATCAAGTAGTGGTCCATTAATAGTAAGTCACCTGAAACCCCAGAGGTCTAGAATGTCTAGGAATGACATTAAGCTACCTATTTTCAATGGAAATGGGTTAGAGGACCCAAAAAAACACCGGTTTTTATGCAAGGCAATATGTACTGTAAAATAAGTACAAGACGACAATGTTAAATTGGCACAGTTAATCACAACCTTTAGGGTTCGTTCCTTAGAATGGTTTATGAATTTTTTCAATATTATTGGTAATCAACCTACAAATACCTTAGAAGAGGTTAAGGCTGGATTAAAGTTGAATTCAAGAAACCAAATTATGAATAACAATGTATTACTTAATTGAAGGAGATTAAGCGAGCGTCGAATGAGTCTGTTTGGGACTTTGACTAGAGGTTTAAAACCTTGATGGTTCATGCAATCTTTCCAATGAATGAATTACAACATAAGGAGTGGTTCATAACCACTTTACTACCTCACATAAGAGTTACACTCATGCAACAGAATATTCTGACCCAGACAGAAGCCTTGGAGTTGGCCATGAAGTTGGAAGCATCACCTGTCGGAGAGACTGGAGTTGGTATGGCTCAAATCCATTCGCACTTGGCGAATTTGTCTATTCAGACTCAAGATACTAAGAAATGTGAATATTCTTGGTGCACTATATGCAAGGAGGAAGGCCATTATAAATACCAATGAACGTCATTTCATGATTATCTTAATGTTGGTAATCCTATTATGTTAAACGCTGGGACATGTGTCTAGTGCAGAATTGGTTCGACTAAAGGACATTGACCGTAAGAGTGCTGCTTGTTATAGAAGATGGTAAGTACCCCTCATAACTTATGGTGTAAGTTTTTTCGTTCTTTCGGACATGATGAGAAGAATTGTTGAGCATATCAATTTCTCACTGAGCATACTTCTGACACGTTTGTTATGAAGGGAGAGGATCAGGTCGAAAGAAGCAATGCACAATTCAATCAACTATGAGGTGGATTCATAGGATGTGGACGAGGAGGATTTTTCCAAGGGAGAGGACAAGTTATATGCTATAATTTTGGCACTCATAGACATTATGCTAGAGAATGATTGAATCCTACTTCAACCTGCACGTATTGTAGGGCATTAGACCATACCATAGAGGATTGTCCATAGCTCATAGCAAAGTGACAGGTGAAGCAGAACTAGAACCAAAATGTACAAAATATTTTAGTCTAGCCACAACCGAATCAACATACGGTTCCTGTGGTAATAAGAGGTGGATCCATGATGATTGGAGATAAGGGTAGTTACAACAATCAACTAGATGCGAGAGTGAGTCCAGTAGCTCAGAAACCACCACAATTTTACGCTCAGAAGGAGAAAGGTATATTCTTTGAGGCTCGTGATAAATTTCTGAAGGGTGCATCAACATCCTCCTCGCTACCCATTGTCGAAGAGGGACCTATGTATGACATGCCACTTTGCTTTGACAGATCTGCACCAAAGAAGAGACTAACAAAAGGTAAGTACTCTCCATAATTTTCTGAAAAAATTGTTTAACTCTAATCAAAGATGAGAATGCACTACGAGAATTGCACAAGTTAATTGGGGAATCTGAGGAAGAACTAATATAAAAAATATTTGTCAATCATATAAAAAAAAGAGTAAAAACTTGTCAGGAACTGTGACTTAATACGCAGATTGGTGACTATGAGATGGATTTTTTTATTTTAGATTTGGGCTTAGATGTTAATATTCTAAAAAAAAATACATGGGAGAATATGGGGAAGTCGAAGTTACAATGGTCACCTATTTAGTTGCGGTTGGCCAATCAGCATACATCAGACTTGAGTGAATAAGATATACCAGAAAATAATCGCACTTGTCTGGCTCTGATAATAATATGTCTGAGAACTGGCAATTACCATAGATACTTCCAAGAGAAGTATACAGACTTCTGTGGTGAATATAACTGCTTCCACACACATCCGTGTCTCAAGTATTGATGTCTCTTTTACTGACAAACAAGAGCCTGTTCATATTAATCTTCTTGATAAATGTCAGATTGATTGGGTTATCAAGCAAAATTACAAGTATGCTCACTTTGGTGCTATCAAGTTAGGCCTTGGTCCATTAGTTCGGCCTCGTTTGGCTGTATCATCCCTTTGTTGCATTGTAGATACACGCCATAGGAAATCCTTCGATGTTGTTATCGGTGGTTTCACTGCTCCTCTTCATGATGGTCCTGCCTTTGGCACTGTATATCCTAAGTTTTCTGTGAGTTTAACTGAGCCACATATCTATACTTTGCTTAAAGCTTATATCTTGCCTAAAGGTTTTGACATGGAATCTGGTTCTAAGATTATCCAACTCAAAGGTGGAGTCTGTGTTCGGTTTGGCAATAATACTCTTCCCCAACTTCGAACTCGTGTCCATCAGAGTTCTGCAGACACCAGCGTGGTGGAAAGAGAGAAATCCAAAAATGCTACGCCAATTACAGTTAATTGGACTGGCATTAATTATCCTCAATCTTGGGAAATGAAATACACCTAGCTTAGAAATCAAGAAAGGGTTGCTGCTTCCTTTGCTTCCTAGCCCCTCATCTTCGATGAAGCATCCAGCTCCTTCCGTGTTCCCAATGAACAGCCAACCCAAATATTTGGTCCTCCTTTGATCAAATCTACCTCCATATCTTCTTACAATAATGCCAGATTACAAGCTTTGTCGAACCAAGTAAGTAAGGCTTCTACTTCTGAGCCTTCTGCCCCTGTAAATACCTCTCCCTCTGAGATAGAGCATAAAGGTCATCATGCTTCCTGTCAGGCATTCCAAAAAATCAAACAAAAATTGATTCACCAGCAAAAGTAGAAACAACCGGAACTTCCTTCCCTAGGTATGTTTTCCGTTTTGCCTTCATTAAATATGATGTCTCTTCCAAGAGAAGGTTCATAGCTGGAAGTTGTTAATAGTGGCCAAAGATCCTTTATCCCTGGTAGGAATTTTCCCGAGTCTGGTTTTAGGCAGTTCACATCAGATGGACAAACTAAAAGAGAGTTTATACTTTATAAGTCTTCCAACCAAGATCAAACTGTTTCTGATGAGATTAAGCTTCCAAATTGGGGAAATTTGCAACAGATTCATTTTGCACGAAATCTTGATATGCCGTGAAACTAACACAAATTAGGATACAAGAATATGAAGAATTGCTGCACCTTGTATTAGAAGAATAGATCCACAGTTACAGTACTATGTTACAGCTCTTACAATCAAATGCCGAATGACCAACCACAAGTTCATAACACCTTCTTACATTTATACACGGATGGCATAATTTCGTTCCACAAATATCGGGCAGCCATGAAGATCTATGATCTTTTGGTTGCCGAATAAATGAAATTGAATGAAGTTATTGCACTCAAGCCTCCACTATTACTTTGTGCTGTTAGCAGACAAAATAGATTCCAACTGATTGGAATAAAAGATTCTTGGACGTTTTATCATGACCCAGTCGCAGCTGGCCTCGTGGAAGGGTGCTCGAGCTATCTCAATGATATATGGGCTGAGTTCAAGAAGGGACAGCTGGTGCCACAAAATCTTTTCCTCCATAGGTTCAGCAAGCTGCCACACATGTGGTTCTTCAAGGCTCTGAACTATCTTTATCAAATCAATACTTGTTAGCACAAATTAAAAGATAAAGTTCATAACCATAAACATATTAGGCATTAATAAGATAAAGCAATAATAGATTATACCTGATGAGATCCATGCTTGACTTGGAAAGATATGGTCTGGGTTATGGAAAAGTGAGGCAAAATAGGGAAAAAGGTGTTGATAAGCATAGGCAAAAAGGGGCTATTTTGGGGCCCAACACCCACAGCTATATCCTTTTCCAAATGCATTAAAGTTTTCATCTCTGGCAGAACTCTCAGCAACTCTTCTCCAAACATCATTTTATACACCTCTGATAAGATGTAATTCATGTAATTGAACATATTATCTTTCAAAGAGTTCGTAAAAACTATTTGTGGAAAACGTAACTCTTTGTGACTTGAAAACATCACCATCTTCATCAAATAAGATTGAAACCTGAAATGCCTTGTATTATGAAAATCCACCAACTGAGAATGAACATTTTTAGCTATGAATTCCTCATATTTGAGGCATGGTATCTGACTGTATTCAATTTCTGGAAAACCAAAACTCATTCTAAACAGTAGACACAACTGGGTTTCTGTGACCACTGTATCACTGTCAATACCTAAAAACTGAGCAATTAAGGATACGACTAATTGAGTATTTTCATTGAAAAAATTTACATACAGTGGGTAAGGAGTATCCTCAATCTCGAGGTTAGGCTTGAGACAACTAACTAGAAATGTTGTTTGTTTTCTGGTGAGGATTTATGGTAAAGGGAAACGACTAACTCTTCGGTAAGGCTTTCCAACTCATGGGATTGTGACACAGGAACTTCAAGGGATTTTCTCACAACAGCAGGCTCGATAGGACAGACAATTCTAGATTTTGGGACGTTCATGATAACTTTCTAAGCTTGTGAATAATTTGACACACAGTAGGAAACAAACTCAGGAAATGATATAATTTGGTCTAGTCAAAACAATATGAAAGAAGACTGGAACACCCTGTGCACATCCGTTCCCTCCTTATACAATTTATTTAGCCTGGCCTTTATTTATGAAATTGATAATCTAATTGAAGGATAAAAAACATCCTTATCCCTATCTTCTAGGGCATCCTCTACTCTGATATTTTCAATATTTATGGTCTCTGCCATTCTTTCATTAAAAACAGGTTATAAAACTGACAACACAGGTTTCAGAACCTACCTAACACTGACAAGCCCACAATTTGATGTGTTCTGTCACTTCTTTGCTGCACACACGTCCAGAACCTTCTAACGCTGACACTCCACTAGACAAATTTCAACGTTCACAAGTCTTTATCCTTTTTATAACCCAACCCCCATTATTTCTCTTGCTTCTTTATTGGCATGATTTCATCTCATCCGTTGATCTTCTGCGCTATAACCCGAACCATCAAATTAGTCACCTTTTTACCGTCTTTTTCTTTAACATGTCTTACAAACTCTCTCTGCTGTTGGATTCTACCCCGACTTGATCTTGAACGTTAAATTTTGGTGTTATAACCCACAAAGGTGGTTTCGCACAGCACCTGGGCAGTTTCCTTTACCACTTTTTCCATTTGCGAAATGTTCTAGTGCTGACACGTGCACGTCAGTATCCTATTTCGCAACCACTTACCCCCTCAATTTTTTGTGGCACTTGGCGTTGTAGACTCATTTTGTATTGTTGATCTAGTTGATATCCTATCAATCAACGATGGAACTTGTCTGTTGTTTAACCTCTTTTGCTTTTATCACAGCTGATGGAATTTCCTCTATGTCCCCTGCTTGTTCCTCAACGAAAAAGCATTTCATCTGTCGATATGCCCTAGCATGATCTGAAACGTCAGATCATCGATCATACCCACGCTCTTTTGACAACCATCCTCCGCCATCAAATCTCTTTCAAATTTGATCTTAGCTGTTGATCTTCGATAAGGCAGTCGACGAAAGCGGTTTCGCGTGGTGTGTAAGTGGTTTACCATACCACCCTTTCTATGTGCGAAAAGCTGAGGTGACGACACGTGGTAGGTGGTTTGTAATTTCGCAACCACCTACCTCTTCACTTCTTCACGCATCTTCGCACTGCAAAAATGTTGTGGATCGTTGATCTGACAATCGACGGTCGATCAACAATGGAACTTGCTCACTATTTAATCTTCCTTTCTTGCACTTCTCTGACAAGCTCTCATATGTTATCTCGCGTGCTAATTTCCTAGCGGAATGTCACTTTTTCCTTTGATCTTGCTTGTTGCAATCTGGGCCTTCGGATCATACACCATTCTCCAACCATTTCCATGGGTGTTTCGGGAGATGCCTTCCACCATTGGATCTATCTCGACTTCTAATCTGATCCATCCATTTTTACTCAACACCTAAATCCGCTTCCTTTCTCCTTTTAGCTCTATTTCAACTTTAGCCACTAGTCATATGACAAGTTTTCTATGGGATTTAAGGAGTTATCTTTACAAAATTTTTATTATCCATGTCTCATTCAACTTTGTAAAAACACTATGTCAACAACTGGCTCCAACTGGGGATGCTATCCTCCCAGTGAGGTAGCAAAGAACCTCGTAGACCTAGTGCCTGATTATTGGGCTATTCTTAATTTCTGACAGGATCCAAACTAAAACAGCACACACTTCTGAAAACCAAATTGTACAATTTTTTTTTTTGCTAATATAGTATATACAAATATAAACAAGTTATATACAACAACTTCTTTTATTCTACTTGTGTTAAGAAAGATAGTGTTTGAGATACCTCCCATTTACTGGGCCTCCTGCAATGAATTCTCCATTCTGGTCTTGTAAAATGAAAGAATTATATCCTTGATAAGCATAAATTATGTATGGTCCCTTCCACAAATGTTCAAATTTCCCATGCTTGTCTTCATTTCTAGCATCCCACTTTAAGACCAAATCATAAATCTAAAAGTCTCTTTCTTTGATTTTCCTGTCAAAATTATTCTTCATTATTTCCTGATGTGTTTGAGTTTTATTATAGGCCTTCTCCCTCATTTAATGTAACTCTATCATTTGATTTATTCTTCTTTGCATGTGATTTGGTTCTTCTGCAACTTCTTGCAACAGCTTCATGACTGGTAAGCCTAAGGAAATAGGAAAACCACTTTAGTCCCATAAACTAATTGGAAAGGAGATGTACCAATAACTCTCTTTGTGCTGATCCTGTCTACCCACAATGCATATTTTAGTTTGGTATGCCAAGCTCTCTTGTTTTCCTCTAACAACTTCTTTATGATTCTCACCAAACTCTTATTTGAAGATTCTGCCAATCCATTACAGTGAGGATAATATGCAGTTGAATGTTTTAGATGAATATGGTACTTATGACAGAAACTAATCATTTTCTTTGATCTAAAGGCTTGGGCATTATCTGTTTTTATTCTTCTTGGACATCCAAACCTTGAAAGAATGTTCTCTTACAGAAAGTTAATGATCACTGTTTCTGTAGCATTTCTGGTCGGGATAGATTCAATTTACTTAGTAAAGTAGTATGTTGTAGTCAAAATCCATTTAGGTTGTACTGAAGAATTTGGAAACCCCCACTGTTGAAAAGGTTCTTCGACCGAGATTGGTTTCAAAGGTAAAGGTAAAAGTTCCCTTTTCCCATAAAAAATTTGGCATTGGTGGCACTTTGAAATCTCTTTGTACACATATGAAAAAATAGTAGGCCAATAGAATCCTGCTCTGAGAATTTTGTTCGCTGTAGCTTTCCACGAATGATGCCCTCCACACACTCCTTTGTGAAACTCCTCCATGACATGTTGTGCTTCATTTTACAACAAACAGCTCAACAAAATTCCTCCTGGATCTTTCCAATACAAATATTCATTTAGTATGCAAAATTTCGCTGCTTTCAATTTTAATGACCGTGATCTCGTTTTATCCAAATCTGGGGGTGCTTGTAAATTCTGTAACACATATACCATATTACTATACCAAGGAGACAAAGAGAAATCTTTAACCACTGGCAATTCTGGGACTGTTTCAACTAAGAGATTAGATATAAAATTTATGTCCAGGGAATCACAATTCGTCTCAGTCATTAGTTTTGCTAGACCTTTTCCTTTGATCAATTTAGTAGGTCTAATGTCTAGGTCATATTACAACAAGACTGCAATCCATTTTTCTCTATTTCCTCCAGGGTCCGGTTGAGTAAGAATGTCTTTTACAGTTGCAGATGGAACATATGCAATAGTATGGGAATGCAATATATAAACTCTGAAATCTTTCAAGGATTTTATCAATGCATAAGCTTGTTTTTCCATTATATTGTACTTCAATTCTGCATCTCTCAGAATTTTGCTGAAAAAAGCAATTGGCTGTTCCATGTTATCTTGATTTTTCTACAATAAGACCCCAGCTATAGTATGTTGTGATGCATAGGAAAAAAATGATAAAATCTTTTGAAAAATCAGGACTGATTAGAACAGGAGCTTCAGTAAGAGCTTTCTTGATATCTGTGAAGGATTTCCTGGCTTCAATAGTCCACTTGATTTCATTATTATTTATTAACATATCTGAAATATTTCTTAAAATTTCAGCAAAACTGGGTACAAACCTTCTTAGGAAATTTAGTCTGCCAATAAAAGACTGAACTTCCTTCTTACTTCTTGGTATCCCAATTTTATGAATTCAGGATCAATTTTGATGCCATCTCTTGATATGATATGCGCCAATAACTTTCCTTTCTTCATTGCAAAATTTGACTTTTTAGGATTCAAAGAGATGCCAAATTTCCTGCATTTCACAAATACTTTCTCTAAATGTTTCAGTTGATCTGCAGTAGATTTTGAAAATACAGTTATATCATCCATGTACACTACTACAAATGTTTCCTTCTCTTCAGCAAATGCAATATCCATGGCTCTCTAGAATGTAGCCCCTGCATTCCTTAATCCAAATGGCATCTTCGCATACATGAAAGTCCCCCATGGCGTTGTAAAGGCTGTCTTCTCCCAATCCTCTGGAAGAACTTTGATCTGGTTGTATCCTGAGAAACCATCTAACATGGAAATCCTTTCTGCTCCAACAACCTTCTGTACAATGTGGTCCATTTTGGGTAGTGGATAATTGTCTTTCAGAGACACTTTATTCAGATTTCTGAAATCCACGCACAACCTTATCTCTCCATTTTTATTCCTCACATGTACTAAATTGGCTACCCACCTGGAAAATATTAATGACACAATAATTTTAGCATCAAACAATTTTTTGACTTCTTTTTCAATTACTGACAGTAATAAAGGATTTATCCTTATGAGTTTCTGTTTGAATGGATTTTGTCCTGGTTTGATTGGCATTGTATGCTGGATTATGGATGTATCATATTCTTTCAGATCTTCATAACTCCATGCAAACACATCAGAAAATTCCTTCATTAATTTGACATATTTTTCTTCTTCCTCTTGGGGCAAACTTTTGGAAATTTTCACTATTTTTGGTCTTTCTTCCGTCCCAATGTTTCAATCTTTAATTTCACCTTCTTAGGCTTCTACCTTGGGATTTTTTGCTACGTCATTCCTATCAAACAATCTTTCCATGGGTATAAGGCCTCTTGGGATAACATTATTCTTCAACTAGATTATTTCTTTTCCTCCAATTTCTCCTTTGAACTTCTTTGATTCTTCAGAAAATTCTCCCAAATTGGGAACTTCCTCCATATCTTGATCTTCAGTATCAATGGCAGTGTTGGAAAATTCATCTGTCATTTCTAGAACTTTTTTAATCAGAGAGACCCTGGTTGCAATTCCGTCAATGTGTGTTTCTATCCATTGGTTGAAAACTGCATCCAAAGTTAAGCAAAATCCCATAAGATGGGGCCAAGTGTGCGTAGCCATTGAGCTCCCAAAACCACATCACATCCACCTAAGGCCAAGGCAAACATATAAGAGTGGAGGTTATAATCTCCCATAGAGACACACACATTGCGACACTTTCCTTTGCAAAGTAAGGTGCCCCCATTGGCAATCATGACTTCAAATTTTGAGCAAGGATGGACAAAACAATCAACCTGTTTGGTGATCCGAGGGTCTATGAAGTTATGAGTGCTACCAAAATAAATGAGTATTGTAAGAGGAAGCTTCTTGAGTTAACCCTTGACCCACATTGTTTGGGGGGTGGTGACTCTGGCTAAAGCATGGAGAGATATCTCTGGGTGGTCGTCCTGAGATGGAGGGTCAATAGGCGGCTCTTGAATGTTGACCTGGTCATCTATTGTATCTGGAGCTTCTTCACCAATTTCAGAGGCAAGCGAAGAATCCACAACCAAGAGAGAGAGTTTTTAATCAACACATCTATGTCCCCGAGTGAATTTCTCATCACAATTATAACAAAGCCCTTTTTCTCTGTGTCCCCGCATCTCTGTTTCAGATAAATGTTTGATAGGAGTTGGTCGAGGAGCTGGTGGGATGGGAGGTCGATCAAGGGAACAAAAGTGGGATTGGAGCGCTGTTGGGTTGTGATTTTGTCCTCTTCCAACTTAGCCAACCCTGAGGCTTCCATCATTGTGTTGGGACAGAACATTTTGACCTCAAATCAGATTGCATCCTTTAGACCACTGATAAAACAACTCCTGTAGAATTCATCAGGCAATCCTTCTGTGTGATTGGAGAGTTTTTGAAATTCTGTTTGATACTCTCTCACCGTGCCAATTTGGATAAGTTTAGTGAGGGCTCCTGTGAAGTCAGCAAAAGCACTAGGACCAAATCGTTGCAAAAGGAGATGGAAAAAAATCTGTCCATTTTGGCTCTTCATGAGCCTTGATGTACAATGGTACCATTGAAGAGCTTCCTATTCCAAATGAAAGGATGCAAGTGGAACTTTGTTGAAATCAAAAGTATTATGTAGACTGAAATATTGTTCATCCCGATACATCCATCCAGTCGAATCAGTAACATTGAAGTGAGGAAAATCAAACTTCGAACCACGAAAATTGCTGGAAGAAGAGAACCCAATGTCGGCAGAAGAATCTGACTGTCGTTTATTGTTCATGGCTGAATGTTCAAGATGGAGGCCAATAAATTTTCCATCTAGATCCTAGAGTTTGGTTTTGAGTGCTGTAAGTTCTTCCTCCATGGTTTTTTCTCCTGCGAGGGTAACAACCATAACCAGTAGGTTTTTTGTTTTGTTTTGTTTTGGGAAGGGTAGAAAAACAAAAACAAAAACTGTTTTAGCAAAGGAAAATTTGGATTTGGGAAAAAATCGGATGGGTAATTTGGGTTTGGCTAGGTTTTGGACACTTTCCAATGGCAGGGAAGTAGAAAATGAGGATTTCAAAAGCGGGGTGAAAGAGTGAAAAAATTTTTCAGAGAGGGACAAAGAAGCAAAAATAGGAAAGGAACACTGTTGCAAAATTTGAAGGCGATTGGGTGAAAATCGAAGAAGTTATGGCAAACCCTAAAAATAGACAAATATTAGATTTCAGGATTTGGGAAGTGGAATTTGGGATAGGTTCCTCAGGAATGAAATATGCAGAATGGGATTGCATAGGTGTTAGTGAAGTTTCAATGGAAACATGGTTAAAATAAAGGAGATATGGCGGAAAAACAGAAAAGTAAGTTTTTTTTTTGTCCAGAATGGATCTGAAAAGGATTTTGGAATGGATCTGAAATGGCTGGATCTTGAACGAATCAGAATGGATCTTAAATGGATTTCGGTATGGATCTGAAATGATTGGATCTACAATAGCTATGGACAGATGTAATCTGCGATTTATCAGTTGGTAATAGATATGGACCCCAGGTATGCTCGGCTGCCTAACGGTTCAGGGGATTCACTCGGCCACCAATGCTGTTTGATGGCTTGCGTATTGGGGAAGTACTCTTCACTCCATGGTTCAGGTAAAACTGATAACCGCTTTTCCACAAATGACAGCTCTTGGTGTTTGTTGTAGAGTCTGATCTTCCAGTCTCATAGATGATGATTCAACCGTGTTTGTACCCCAGGTTTGGTTATGATCCTGGCACGCTCCCTGGGGGGTCCCCCCCAAAGAAAATTTTTGGGTTGTTTTCGCAAACAGTTTATGGGCCCATGGTTTTGGGTAACCCGTGGTATTTTCCCATTGTATTTCCCCTTTATAAGAAAGACATTGTAATACGGCTAGGGTTGATGTATTAGGTATTATGCATTGTAAAGATCTTTGAGATCGTGAAGAGAGACTGTGAGATAGTGAAGAGGAAGTGCAATGGATGTGCTGCAGGTTGTATCCCTTCATTTGCTGGATGGTATAATAATAAGGACTGGCAATTTCAGTGTGTGAGGAACCTACAACAATTAATTGATAAAATGCACAATATATTGGATCACAGAATATTTTTATTGATCACGGGCCACTTCGAGGGGGCAACCTCCTTTGAGCAAGATCAATACAGATAACTTCATGGTGCCTTCATTGGCCTCAACACACACTTATATACTAAATCTAGGCACAAATACTATGGGTCAAAACCATGGTCCAATACAAACTATGGATCAACAAATACTACGGGCGGTTTACAAAACATATGCACCCAACAACAATAACACAAGCTATGGATCAACAATTACTATGGGACGACTTACAAAGCATATGAATCCAACAACAATATACTAACAAAGTAAAGAGAAGGGTTGACATGGGTTCCTAACATCCCCTCCCCCTTAGAAAAAGCTTTGTCCTCAAAGCTTTAGATGTGGAAATTGTCGCTGAATCTCAAGGAGTGGTTCCCATGTAGCATCCTCTGGTTGCATTCCATGCCACTGAATTAAGACCTCTATGATAGAGCGAGAGTGAAGATGGTGAGTGCGCTTATTGAGGATGAACTCCAGCTCCAAAAGGATGGATCCTTCATTATCCAGTTCTGGTAAAATAGTTTGTCCTCTGATGTTGGTGCCAAGAACTTTCTTCAGACAAGAGACATGAAATACTGGATGAATGCAGGAAGAAGGAGGAAGTTCCAATTTATAAGCAACGAACCCAATCTTATGAAGAATCCTATAGGGCCCATAGAAATTTGGAGCGAGCTTATGACGCCCTTTGAGTTTCAGGGAGGATTACTTGTAAGGCTGGAGACAAAGAAAAACCATATCACTTGCTTCAAAACTGCATTCAGAACGGTGCTAATCGGCTTGTTGCTTCATGTGATTTCATGCCATGTGAAGATTTACCCGCAAAATGTGAAGAATCTAATCGTGGTTTCGAAGGACTGTGTCAACTGCCTGAACTAGAGAACTACTGGGGGTGTATGGAAGAAGAACTGGCGGTGCCTAACCATAAACTGCTTCATATGGAGTCATTTTAGAGGCAGTGTGGTAAGAGGTATTGTACCACCATTCAACAATAGGGAGCCACTTTTCCCATTGATGTTGTTGTTCAGAGGTGAAGCAATGAAGATAAGTTTCCAAGCATTTATTGATAATTTCAGTTTGACCATCTGTTTGTGTGTGATACCCTGAACTCATCTTCTGTTTGGTGTCAGTATGGTGAAATATTTCTATCCAAAAATGACTGGTGAAAGTCGCATCACGATCTGAGACAATGGAAGAAGGGATTCCATGAAGACGAAAGATCTGGTCTAGGAAAATTTGAGCGAATGAGGAGGCTATATAGGGATGGATGAGAGCACAAAAATGACTATATTTGGAGAGGCGATCAACTACAACCAAAATCACTGTCTTCCCTCCAGATTTAGGAAGCCCTTCAATGAAATCCATAGAAATATTTGTCCAAATCCAGGTAGGTATGGGAAATGGTTCGAGCAATCCCAGAAGAAGTGTCGTTTCACCCTTATTGCGCTAGCAGGTATCACATTCAACCACCATCTGTTGAATTGTCATTTTCATGCCCTGCCAAAAGAAGTTACGCCGTGCCCGTTCATACATTTTGAAGAACCCAGAGTGCCATGTCGATGGAGAAGCATGGAGTTCATAGAAGACAGCTTGTTGAAGATCTGTGTTTTGGGGAAGCACCAGATGACCCTTGTATCTCAGGGAAGAACCATCCCAAGAGTGATGTGGTACAATAGAAGGGTTGGTGGCCAAGCGTTGGATGATTTGAGATAATGACGAGTCATTGACATAGCCCTGTTTAACATATTGCAACCAATTTGGAATAGGCATAGAAATAGCTGAAAGAGAACTTTGGTCATCAAATGTGCAAGAAAGAGAATCCACCACAATATTGTCCTTATCCTTGTTGTAAGTGATCTCATAGTCATAACCTGTGAGTTTGCTAACCAATTTTTGTTGTGCTAGGGAGGATACACGTTGTTCCAGGAAATATTTCAGACTTTGGTGATCAGTCTTGATGCAGAAATGATTCCCTAATAGGTAGGGTCGCCACTTCTGTACTGCATGCAAAATAGCCATCATTTCCTTCTCATATGTAGAGGCAGCTAAATTCTTACCTAAAAGGGCTTTGCTGGTGAATGCAATGGGGCATTCATCTTGAAGGAGAACAACACCAAGTCCATTGCCGCAAGCACACTCTCAATAGTGAAGGGCTTGGAAAAATCGGGCATAGCTAGAACAGGTGTGGTACACATAGCTTGTTTCAGTTTGTCAAATGCACACTTAGTAGCATGTGTCCATGTAAAAGCATCCTTTTTCAATAGAAAAGTTAATGGAGCGGAAATATTCCCATAATCCTTGACAAACTTGTGGTAGTAGCCAGTCAAACCCAAAAAACCACGAAGGCTCTTCAGTGTCTGTGGAGGCGGCCAATTGTTCATGGTAGCGATTTTGGCAGGATCCACACGAACCCCTTGTGCTGAGATAATGTACCCAAGATACTCAACTTCCTTATGTCCAAAAACACATTTAGATTGTTTGGCGTGGAGATGATGGTCAGAGAAAAGTTGCATTACAAGATCCAGATGCTGGAGAGGTTCAGCCCATGTTTTATTGTAGATGAGGATATCATCAAAGAATACCAGAATGAATTTCCGCAAGTAGGGCCGGAATATTTTATTCATCAAGGCCTGGAATGTGGAAGGAGCATTAGTGAGGCCAAAGGGAATGACCAAAAAATCATAGTGGCCATCATGTGTGCGGAAAGCTGTTTTAGGGATATCATCTTCATGAACGCGAATTTGATGATACCCAGAACGAAGATCCAACTTGGAGAAAAATTGAGCACCATGAAGCTCATCAAGAAGCTCATCAACAACAGGAATTGGAAACTTATCCTTGATGGTGAGGTGATTAAGTGCTCGGAATTCAATGTAGAGGCACCATGACCCATTATTTTTGCGCACAAGAAGAACTGGTGAAGAAAAGGAACTAGTGCTTGGGCGAATAATACCTTGCTTCAGTAAGTCCCGAACGAGCATTTCAATCCCTATTTTTTGGTGAAATGGGTAGAGATAGGGCCTGATGTTGGGAGGAATGCTTCCAGGAAGGAGCTGAATATGATGTTCCTCTGGCCTTGAAGGTGGAAATCCTATGGGTTCAGCAAAGACACCTGTATATCGATCCAGAATTTGTTGTAGATCCAAAGGAGTAGTGTAGACCGCTGATGGTTGCATCTGAATGGAATGGATATGAGCGATGACACCATGTGAATTATTCTTAAGGAGTTTTTCCATGCGATGTGAACTGATGATGCTGAGAGACCCTGGTTGTAATCATGTCAATTTGTGTTTTTGTCCATTGGGGGAGAACTGCATCCAAAGTTTGGCAAAATCCCATAAGATGGGGCCAAGTGTGCGTAGCCATTGAGCTCCCAAAACCACATCACATCCACCTAAGGTCAAGGAAAACATGTCAGAGCACAGGTTATAATCTCCCGTAGAGATACGCACATTACGACACTTCCCTTTGCAAGGTAAGGTGCCCCATTGGCAACCATGACTTCAAAGTTGGAGCAAGGATGGATAAAAAAATCAGCTTGTTTGGCGATCCAAGGGTTAATGAAATTATGAGTGCTACCGGAATCAATGAGTATTGTAAGAGGAAGCTTCTTAAAGTAACCCCGGACCCGCATTGTTTGGGGGGTGGTGATTCCAGCTAAAGCATGGAGAGATATCTCTGGCTGGTCGTCCTGAGACTGAGGGTCAATAGGCGGCTCCTGAATGTCGACCGGAGCATCCATTGTATTTAGAGCTTCTTCACCAATTTCATAGGCAGGTGGAGAATCCACATCCAAGAGATAGAACTTTTGTTGAACACATCTATGTCCCCGAGTGAATTTCTCATCACAATTATAACAAAGCCCTTTTTCTCTACGTGCCTGCATCTCTGTTTCAGACAAATGCTTGATAGGAGTTGATTGAGGAGCTGGCGGGATGGGAGGTCGTTGAGAACGCATATTTCGGAAGGGAACAAAAGTGGATTTGGAGCGTTGTTGGGCTGCAATATTCTCTTATGCCAACTTAGCCAACCCCAGGGATTCCATCATTATGTTGGGACAGAACATTTTGACCTCGGAGCGGTTGCATCCTTTAGACCACTGATAAAACAACTCCGGTAGAAGTCATCAGGAAATCCTTCGGTATGGTTGGCTAGTTTCTCAAATTCGGTTTGATACTCTCTCACAGTGCCAATTTGGAGAAATTTAGTGAGGGCTCCTGTAAATTCATCAAAAGCACTAGGACCAAATCGTTGCAAAATGAGCTGGCAAAAATCTGTCCATTTTGGATCTTCATGAGCCTTGATGTACCAACGGTACCATTGAAGAGCTTCCTGTTCCAAATGAAAGGATGCAAGTGGAACTTTGTTGACATCAAAAGTATTATGTAGACTGAAATACTGTTCTGCACGATAGATCCATCTAGTCAGATCAGTACCATTGAAGCGAGGAAAATCAAGCTTCGGACCACGGAAAATGCTTGAAGAAGAGAACCCATTGTATGATGAAGACTCGGACTATCGTTTGTTGTTCATGGCTAAATGCTCAATATGGAGGCCGAGAAAATTTTCATCCAGATCCTAGAGTTTGGCTTGGATGGCTGCAAGTCCTTCCTTCATGGTTTTTGCTCCTGCGTGGGTGACAACCATAACCAGGAGTTTTTTTTTTGAGTGGGTAGAAAAACAAAAACAGAAACTGTTTCAGTAAATGAAAATATGGATTTGGGAAAAAATATGAAGGCTAATTTGGGTTTTACTAGGTTTTGGACATTGTCGAATGGACAAGGAGGCAGAAAATAAGGATTTCAATAGCAGGGTGAAAGAATGAGAAATTTTTGTTGTTTTTTTTTTTCAGAAATGGATCTACAATGATATGAAAGGGATCAGAAACAGATAGATCTGCAACGGGGAGGAAGTGATCGGAAACATAGGGATATACAACGATGCAGAACTGATCTGCAACGACGTGAAACCGACCGACAACAGTTCTGGACAGAGGAAATATGAGATTTTGCAGCTGAAAATAGATATGGACCCCAGCTATGCTCAACTTCCTAACAGTTTAGGGGATTCACTCGGCCACCAATTCCGTCTGACGGCTTGCGTATTGGGGCAGTACCCCTCGCTCCATGGCTCAGGTAAAATTGATAATCACTTTGACACAAACGACAGCTCTTGGTTTACCTCATGGGTGGGAACTAGTTAATCAGGTAGGGGTCGTTGCCCTTTTCGCTGGCAGGTCCTCTCAATGGGCCAATTAATTTGGGGTTCCTATGGTACTCCTCACAATGAGTTTTAGGGATTATGCCCAAGTTGTTAGAAAAACAGGATCGTAGAGCAATAACAATAAATAGAAATGCAAATATAATCACAGATACACATTACAAGAGAGACACAGATATATCGTGGTTCACCCAACTTGGGCTACATCCACACTGAAGTTGCCAGTCCTTATTATTATTTCGTCTAGCAAAGTGAAGGGATACAACCTGCAGCACAACTGCTACACTTCCTATTCACTATCTCACAGTCTCTCTTCTAATCTCAGAGATCATTACAATGCATAAAACCTAATACATCAATCCTAGCCGTATTACAATGTCTTTATTTTATAAGAGAGATACAATGAGAAAATACCACGGGTTACCCAAAACCATGGACTCGTAAAACAACCCCAAAAAATTTCCTTCAAGGGCTTCGGCCCTGAACCCCCGCCGGCGGGCCGTTGGCCCTCAGACCCCCTTGGAACCCCTTAGGGGGGGCAATGCCCCCCCACACCCCCTCGCAGGGGTGAGTGTACAGTCCACCTGCATATCATATAAAACTGGGGTACAAACACGGCTAAATAATAATATCTTTGAATCTGGATATCAGGCTCCACAACCAACACAATTACTTCCCACAGTTAAGGGGATAGGGATTATTCCCAGATCCAAACCTGCAACAGATGCGATTTTTTTTTTTTGCAGAAATTTCACCCAACGAGCCCAAGAAAGTGCTCTGATACCAGATGTGAGGAACCTGCAATAATTAATTGATAAAATGCACAATATATTGGATCACAGTATATTTGTATTGATCACGAGCCACTTCAAGGGGGCAACCTCCTTTGAGCAAACTCAATACAAATAAATTCACAGTTCCTTCATTGGCCTTGACACACACTTATATATTAAATCTAGGCGCCAATACTATGGGTCAAAACCATGGGCCAATACAAACTATGGATCAACAAATACTACGGGCGGCTTACAAATCATATGCGCCCAACAACAATAACAAAAATTATGGATCCACGATTACTACGGGACGACTTACAAAGCATATGCGTCCAACAATAATATACTAACAAAGTAAAGAGAAGGGTTGACATGGGTTCCTAACACAGTGTGGATGTAGACCATCTTGGGTGAACCACAATATATTGGTGTCTCTCTTGTAATGTGTTTGTGTGATTATATTTTCATTTTTGTTTATTGTTATTGCTTTGCGATCCAATTTTTCTAACAATTGGTATCATAGCCAAAGGTCTATTTGGCAGATAAACCCACAGGAAACTAGGGTTTCTAGTTCGAGTGGGAGCAATGGCAGAAGAAGGAAAGTTTAAGGTCGAGAAATTTAATGGCCAAAACTACTAGTTATGGAAGATAAAAATGGAGGATTGTTTGTACTAGAAGGATATATTCCTACCATTGGGAGGAAGAGCAAAGCAGCCGACGACTATGAAGGATGAAGAATTGGAGGTTCTTGACAGAAAGGCATTGGGAACAATACGGCTGCCCCTGGCTTTGTCGATGGATTTCAATATCTCAAAAGAAAAGACAACAGAGGGTTTGATGAGCGCATTGGGTAAGCTGTATGAAAAACCCTCGACCTCCAACAAGGTATTTCTAATGAAGTGTTTATTTAATATGAAGATGTATGAAGGTGGATCTGTTGCTGATCATTTAAATGAATTTAATACGGTTACAAATCAACTAAGTTCTGTAAGTGTGAACTTTGATGATGAGGTTAGGGCTTTTCTAATCTTGTGTTCATTGCCAGAAAGTTGGAATGGCTTGGTCATGGCTGTAAGTAACTCTGTCTTTGGTTCAAACACCTTGATATTTGATGATGTTGTTAGTGTTATTCTTAGCGAGGAAATGTGAAGAAAAAGCACATGTGAGACATCAGGTAATGCGTTGACCATGGAGAGCAGGGAACCACTTATACTATGAAATGAGAACTCGACACAGTTCTCGTTTTTCTCTCTCCTAATTTTAGTAGCTATTTTTACCCCCGTTTCAAAAATGGTTGATACTAGTATCACACATTTTCATTTTGAGACATTTTTTGGGGCCTTTGAATTATCTTTGTTGTAAAATATTTTTAATTTCTATTTTCAAGTGTGTTTTTAGAAATTTAACAAAATAACATACATTTTTAAGCAATTTATAACGAAAAACAGAAACATTTTACGATTTTTTCTATAAAATAAGACATTTTTATGGACAAAATAAGGCATTTTTATTGACAAAATTGTAAACAATTCCAGAAAATAATGACATTTAAAACTTTCATATTATTTTCTGAAAAGTGACGATTCACAAAAATTCAAGAAAAATATACAAATTATTTGTAAAAAACATATTAAAAACATTATATGTAGAAATTTTATTTCTAAAATAAAGTCTGAAAGTCAAAACATTACTAATATGTCTTATAAAAAAATGATCAAAATTAACATTTTTTTCAAAACATGAAACTATTCAACAATATCATGCATGCCAAATTCTTCATCGACATTGGAATTTTCTGGAGCTTGACTTTCCTCAGGGACATCAATGCCCTCTTCCTTTGGGTCTTCTATGTCTGCAAGATTTCCAAAGTGATCCTTTTCAAACACCCCTCCTAATGGGGGTTGGGGCTCTTTTGACATCTTTGCCACAAGTGTTTCACTAAACTCTCCTTTCTTCAAACCAACTTCTTGCAGTTCATTTGGAAGAACTTGAACAGCCTTAATTCTTTGCTTTATGTAATTGCATTGGAGTGGATCATTATCAATGGATATGCAATTTCTTCCTTTTTGTAAGGAGCATGCTATTGTTGTACCTAATCACCAAAAACAAAAATAAAGTTAAGTCAAATAGCATAAAGAAGCATACTTTAAAACAATAAAATAATGAAGGATAAAACATACTATAAAACTTGATATATTATTTCATATGTAATATGAGAAAGTTTACATGAACCCAAGAACAAATCTAAGACCCAATCTCCTTCTCTTGAAAATATATCTATGAGATAATTAATCAACACTTGTGGCTTTTGATAGATGTTTACAGTCACTCCGTTCAAATCCCTTTTTTCATATGTTAATTTTTTTACCACGGCATTATAACTCAATATATGACTATGTTTTCCTCCACTCTTTTCATTGATTAAAAGAGATTCATAAGCCTCATCCTGTGTCCAAGTTGCAACATGTATGCTTTCAACATCACTCAGGAATGGATCACTGCCTGAGCTACGAACAGTAGGCTTTTGCCTGTAACAAAAATATAAACCAATTAATTAACTTATCAATAAATATAATTGATTTATAAATTCAAAATTTTGATAATATAGTGCAAATATATTACTAATGAAGTTGCTTCCTTTTTTTTCCTTTACCCCTGAAGGCTGTCAACAAGCCCCCTAATTGTGTGTCTGAATGGAAAACAACAAATCTCCATAGTGGTGATGTTGTGACATCTACAAATCCCGAAACCACTTTACTGAATGATTGGTAAGTATAAGGCTCACAATCATAAGTAGTGTTTCGGATATTGTATCCATGCGGAATATCTGCAATCACTAGTGCATACTCCTTTTTAGGAACAATATTTGCAATGTCTGCATAGTCACCTAAAATGAATTTATATTGCACAGTGTCAAGCCCATTCCAAATATAATGATCAAGTGTATCATCAAGTTCAACGTTTGCAAGACGTTGTCTCCTTTGTCATTCTATTTTGTCTCTTTGGATATGAATTTTGAAGGACTCCGGTACTCCATCTCTACCCCTCTTTGGCATCTTCAACTGAAAATGATCTCTATAAGTAATAAAATATAAATGAATTGAATTAGAAAATAAATAAAATAAGATGTATCATAGATCAACATACCTTCTTGAATGCAACAAAACATTGTTTTAAAGTTTCTATCGAGCTTGAGTCTGGATAGTTGCATTTGACATCATCCCAACTCTTCTCACTCAACATTATAACCATCTCCTCTTGTATTTTCATGTATACCTTGTGACTAGACAATGAAACAATAAATGATGTTTACAATCATATATAATAATATAACAGAATACCTAGAACATAACAAAAATGTTAAACTCAAAAAAATGCTCAACTTACTTTTCAAGTTCGCTGCACATTTCCTCCATGGATAATTCACCTGACTTTACCCGTGATAGTATTGTAGCTATTAATGTTTCATCCGTCACACCCTACATTGTTCTCCAAGGTGTAATAGTCATGTCTTCTAGAAGATTCTTGATGTTAGAACCTGCCTTACCACCGCTCCATGGAACAACTCTACCTTTTTTCACTTTTTGGTTTTTTATGCCAATATTCTCCCACAAGCTAAATATGTCATCAATCAAATCCCATGTTTTCCCAACTCTGAATTCCAGCTGGAAATAGGAATCTACAAATCTGAATGCATCACTTCCTCTGGAACTTTTTGGTGGCACAATATCATCTTTAATAGGGAGACCTATTTCCGTACAACACTGTCTCCGAAAAATGGCATCAACTCTATATTTTTCCCCGCCACATATTTGCACAAATTCACTGTGTATAAATCTCACCCTTTGAACAAATGTCATTGTCAACTTATATTCACTATCTGTGTTATGATCCCGTGCGAACAACTTTTCTTCAACATCTGTTAAACCAGCATAAATGATGCATTTAACTGTTTCAAAAATAGGGTTATTGGGATATTCTTGCATAAACTGTCTTCTTGCCTTTGCAGAATGATTCCCTCCAAGAACATAATATTTATAATGAAAACATCTTGTTTCATCAAATTCATCTATTGTAGGAACAACTTTCGGGTCAATAAGGACTAGGTAGTCAACCACATGTGCATAGGGATTGTTCCTCATCAATGCTTTCAAGTTGTGAATATGCAAGTGATGTGGTTTTCTAATTCTAAATTGATCTTGCCCTTATGTGGGTTTATAAAGTTGATTCACATTCAACTCAAATGTATGTCCACTTTTAACCAAATTATCCCTCTGCAGTCGAACTTGAATGGCATTTTGTGTTGTCTTGACAATGCCATCCTCTAGATCAACACCTGGAGTAATGATTTCCCTACTGCCACCAGAATTTTCACTCTCAGATTCAGTAATAACTTTGGTTTTAGCAACAACATATCTCCTCTTTATTTGATTTGAAGGGGTTCCTTCTAAATCAACAATGCCTTCAACAGGAGTCGAGGCACTCTCAACCATATTTCTTTTACGATATTGTTTGTTACTCTTACTAGCAGGAATAACAAGCTCATTTGCAACAATTTCATCATGTTCAGTTCAACGAGATGAAGATTTAAATATAACCCTTCTAGGTACCTGATTTGATTGTCGGATGCTCTTTCCTCTTTGTGCTTGTACTTCTTCAGTTTGAACATTTAACACTTGTTTTTTCTTCCTTGCTTCTGGCCCCTTTTGAATAGCGACACTAATGACATCCATAGGATCGGCCTCTGTATAATAAATTCCATTCAACTTTTTTGAAATCGAAATGGAAAAATCCTACAAAATAAAAACATTATCGTATTAAATCTATTACATTGTGATATCCAAGTTATAACAAAACCAGTTTAAGAATGATATCAATATTCAAACTTACTCTCCCGGTTTCAATTTAATCCACGGCCCCTTGACAAATATCTGTGAAATTTTCTTGAACATTATATTTTGCAATCTTCAAAGCATATCGAATTTTCGCAAAGGCCTTGGCTTGTTTCACCTGTGCATAAACAATATCTGTACCTGACACTACATATATATCTCTTAGCAATCCCAATAGATTGTAATCTGCTTGAATATATGGATCTGCAGAACAATATAAGAGAATGCTTTCTGGTTTTCCTTGATTTTTTTTCCTTCAGATGCCAATGATACTCTGTTCTGTCTTCTTCTGCTGCATGTTTCCATTCTCTAACATTCTTAATTCTTAATTCTTCAAAGCTAAGAACTCTGTCTTGAGTCTCAACATTCTCAGATGCCTCAACTATTTTTTTCGATGCAATGATTGCCACTCTTGATCCAGAAACGTTTACAGATATCTTTCTTGATGCCATTGTACCTATATCCAAAATGTAGAATTTTAAAATAAATCAACAAACATTTATAATATAAACAAAACCAACATCAATATTCACTATAAAATGTATTTGAAAAATGTTTTAAAAAATATAAAAGTATTTGTATATTCATAATCGTTGTTTTTTATGTTTTGAGATTTTAAAAAAAATGTAAACCTACACCCTATCCCCCAAAATATATAATAATTAATTTTAAAATAAAAATTAGACCTACCCCTACCACCTAACTATATAATAAAATTTTTAAAAAACAAATTTAAAACCAACCCTCTATCCCCTACCCCCCTTAAAATATAATAAAATATTTTTAAAAAATTAAGACTAACCCTCCCACCTAGCAATATAATACAAAAGTTAAAAAAAAAAATAAAACTAACCCCACTAACAATATAATAAAAATTTAAAACTAACCCTCCGCCCCCTTCTAAATTTTTTTTTACCATCAACCCCGGCGCCCCACCCCCTAAAAAATATTAAAAATTAATTTAAAAAAATTAAAAAAACCCTCCCCTACCCCCTTCTCCCTCCTCCCGGGCCGCCTGCTTGGGGGCCAAAGAGTGGCCCTCACGACCGCCCTCGATGCTGGGCATTGAGGCGGCCGCGAGGGCTGCCCTTTGGCTCCCAAGTAGGCGGACCTCCGCTTGCTTGGGCGCCAAAGGGCGGCCCTCACAGCCGCCCTCGGTGCCTTCCCAAGTGGGCGGACCTCGACTCGCTTGGGCGCAAAAGGGCAGACCTCACGGCTGCCTCGATGCCCGGCATCGAGGGCGGCCGTGAGGGCCACCCTTTGGCACCCAAGCGGACGACCCGGGAGGAGGGGGAAGGGGGAAGGGGAGGGTTTTTTAATTTTTTTTTTTAATAAATTTTTAATATTTTTTAGGGGGTGGGGCACCGGGGTTGATGGTAAAAAAAAATTTAGAAGGGGGTGGAGGGTAAAAAAAATTAAGGAAGGGGGCATGGGTAGTTTTGGTAAAAAAAATTTAGTTTCTATTTTAAACCCAAAGCTAATATTCGTGGAATAAGGGGCAAGCCTTGCCTCGATTAATAATACACGAATTTAAAAAAAAAATACATTTAAAAAAATATAAAACTAACCCGGAAAGTGGTAGAGCCTCCTCTGTTGAAAGTGCTAGAAGTTCCTCTCTGCAATCTTTCCGTTTTTCTTGAAAACCTTCCTAAATTGCTCCAAAGACTAAACAATCATGTATTAATAAGATAGAATAGGTTTAAGTTTACCATTCTTAAGAATGTTTAAAAACAAAAATGTAAAATAATAAAGCAATAAAGCAATAAAACAAACATTACTAAATTAATAAAGCCATAAAACAAGCATTACTAAATTAATAAAGCCATAAAATAATTATTGCAAAATTAACAAAAAAAACTCATTAATTTATTAAAAACAGAAAAAGCACTAACCTTGCAACTGTTACTAATTTGCTCCAAAATAAATGATGAATAGTAGGAAATCTAAATGGTTTTTATATCCTAGATTAGGTTTAACATTACTTTTTTACTAATGTGGGAAAAAAAAATGAAATTAGGTACTACATTATTATTAAATTTATATAAGATAGGTTAAAATTAAATAATTACTAATGTTATGAATGTTGGGTAAAAAAATGTAAATAGTTATTGTTTTGTTACAAATTGTATATAAAAAATGTTACGAGAAATTTTACTAGTCTTAAATGTCTGTGATAGAAATATGTAATTAGTTAATATATTATTTCAATTCTTTTAATATCATATAAATGTGCGCTTTAATTTTGGAGGGAAAATTTTGAACGAAAAATTTGGAGGGAAGTTTTGGAGGGAATATTTTGGGGGGATATTTTCATTCTCATAGCTATAAGATTGTCGGTGGACAGTTGCACCATTCTACTTTTTGGTGAGGACTGCGGTAAAATTTCTTTGCAGTTGAGCGATTAATATTTTTCTATAATTCTATCTTTTAGTGAGAAGTCATGGACTCATTTGAAGTAAATTCCAATGTTAATGAAGAAATGTATTGTTCATCTAGCCAAGATACTGGCAACGCAAGCAATGTAATCAAGCATGTTATTTGAGAACTTCCTAGTTATGGAGACTTGGAAGACACTAGTAATGAAGAGAAAGAATGTGATGATGATGAAGAGGTTCCTCCAAGTGGGGATCTTAAACAAAGCAAACAATATGATGACAATTTTCCTCCCAGCAAGGATTTTTGTGGGATTGATGATGATTTTCGTTCCAGTGAGGATTTTAATGGGACAGATCATGATCTTGGTGAGGAAGAAGACATCAATAATGGTGAAAACGATTTTCCTCAAAGCAAGGATTTCAATGGCATAGATGATGAGTTTCCTCCAAGCGAGGATTTCAATGGAACTGATGATGAGTATTCTCCAAGCGAGGATTTCAATGGCACTGATGATGAGTTACCTCCAAGCGAGGATTTCAATGGCAACGATGGTGACTATCATCCAACTGAGGATTTCAATGGCATCAATGATGATTTTCCTTTGAGCAAGGATTTCAATGACACGGATGATGATTTTCCTCCTAGTGAAGATTTTCATGGCACTGATGATGATCTTCCTCTGAGTGAAGATTTCAATGGCACCAATCATGATTTCCCTCCGAGCGAGGATTTCAATGGAACCGATGATCATTCTGTTGATGATGAAGCCACCAATGATGAAGACAATGATTCTCCTCCGAGTAAGGATGTTACATGCACCAATGATGAATACAATGATTCTCCTCCAAGTAAGGATTTTACATGAAACAATGATGAGAATGTTGAATCTCTAGAGTTCCCTTTCAGGGAAGAATTTAGTGGCACAAATAATGTTGATGGTCACATTGATCTGGAAGCAAGTGATCAACTTATTAGTGATCATGACAGTAATTTTCAGAATGAATTTGGTGATGAAATTTTCAATGAGGGGGATCATATGCATCACAATGAAAACATTCATCCTGGTGACGATGTTGTTGTAGACATAATGGTCCAGGAGATCCAGCGACAAAATCCAATGCAGAGCAGGATTAAGTGTAGGACTAGACCTTTTTATGTCAATCCAAAGCATTCCAGTTATCCAAGGTCTAGGAAAGAATTGCTCACAAGTCCAAGTTCCATTACTCATTTGATTTCGAGTGAGTGTTGCCACAAAATTTGTTTGAAAAGTTTAGGCTACAATTATGTCTTGGAGAGAAGGAAGGTGTATCTATCAATGAACAAAAGCATGCAAAATTCATATTTAGTGGGGTGAATGATTTCTACTAGGACAGGTTATGATTATCGCATTGGAAGAATTATGCTTTGTAGAAAGGCATTCAAACAGATTCACTCAATTGGTAATCTTCAATTATCAAGAATCCAAACAAGACTAGAAAATGATCCTACATTTTACATTGACGATTATCAAGGACGATTCACTGGGCCATCAACACACATTGCAATATCATGGATGCATGATTTCTTTTCCAAGCATGGAGAGAGTATGTTAAATAGAGAAACAATACACATTCCAGATAATTTCACAAGGCAGGAAATATACAACTTATACAAGGATTATGTTTAAGGTGGTCAAGGAAATGACAACTTCATCAGATATGCATATTTCACAAGAGTATGGAAAAAGAAGTTCAACAACGTCTGCATTCCAAAGAGGTCAATGATGGGGGTTTGCAGTACATGTGCTTCTCTTAAAGAAAGAAGGGATAGATCATAAGGGATAGAAAGAGGTATGTTTACAAAACAAAAAAAAATAGATAAATGTCAATTAGTGAAGCTAGTTAACAATTTTGTTTTGTTATGTTGTTTGTAGATTCCATAATCAATGCACTGCAAGAACATCGCAATAAACAATCAAATGAACGGAAAAAATTGTACAAACATCGCAAGAAGTGTTATGATGCTCCACATAAGTATGTGGGTTTGATAATTGATTGCATGGATCATAAACAACACTCTTGCCACATTTTGTCCGTGTGCCAAAGAATTTAAAGGAGAAGAATTTTATTCAGTTTCACTTGGTTGGGTGTATGGTTTTTAATGGTGAAATGATTCCAAGGGTTTACTTTACAGCTCCAAATATTCACAATGATGCAAATTTGACCATCAGCATAATTCACCATGTCATTACTCATTGGCCTGGTGATCTTCCAGAAGTTCTATATCTACAATTGGACAACACAAGCCGAGAAAACAAAAATCAGGTCGTGTTTAGTTATCTAAGCATGCTTGTTGAATTGAGAATTTTTAAAAAGG
The DNA here is from genome assembly GCA_027924585.1 of Larix kaempferi. NCBI lineage: Eukaryota > Viridiplantae > Streptophyta > Pinopsida > Pinales > Pinaceae > Larix > Larix kaempferi. The sequence continues at coordinate 2,120,684 of BSBM01000636.1, read as the reverse complement.
TAGAAGTTGGGTTCCTTCTTGTTGGGCATACGCATGATCATATTGATCAAATGTTCAGCCATTTTGCAAGGACATTGAGAAGGAAGAAAGTCGGGAGCCTACCATCGTTGATTGAAATTATAGGGAAAGCATACCATCCAGAGCCTACTGTAGAAAAATTGGAAGAAACAGTTGACATGCGAAGATTTCTGTTTGGATCGCATGGTGAATAAAGGTGCATTGAAAAGCTTAATGACATTAGCTTTCAGCATCAATTTCATATAAAATATTGATGGAAAAACACTATTATGGGGCAAGAAGTACTCAACTAGCACAGAATGGGGGCCTTCATCAGGTTTAGCATTTCTAAAATTCATCCCAAGTCGTCAAATGTATGCTTCAAATTTATTGTTATTGCAATCATATACAGAGATTCATAATGCAAGGCGACATAGTAGAGATGTTGATTCTTCTCAATGCTTGGAAGAAATCAAAAAGTCTATCGAAGATACATATGAGTACTTTGATGTTGCTGATTCTGTTTGGTGGGAGTCTATTTTCATGGAGCAGAGTGAAATAATTTCAAACTCTACAAATGGAGATATATTTTTGAAGACTCCATTTGCTTGGCCACAAAGTTTATCAAATGAAAATGAGGTAACAGATGTTGAACCTCGAGCTGTTGAATTTTCTCAAGTAGAGGGAAGAGAAATGTATATTGGCTCTAGAATATCATTCGCAAAGCATCGAGAGATGGGAGACCTTTATAGGGGCTCGGTACAAGATATCAAGGAGGGTTGCATGATTGCAGTTTTGGCTATAGATGATCCACGTCATTATCCATTCTGGATTGCAAAAGCTATGAAGGTCAATAAAGAAAATGAAGAAGTAGTATCAGTAGAAGTACATTGGTATGCAAGAGATACACACCCATTTGATGGTGTGTACAAGGTAGAGATGGTGGTTGAGAAAAAGGTTTGCATAAAGAGAAAAAGAAAGGGTCAAAAATTAAATTGACGCCACATTGACATCTTGAAATTAGAGGAAGTTGATATACTTGTTTATGATTTCAAGTTGACAAAGAAAGACACTCTCCATTCCAAGTCTATAGAGATTATCAAGAGGTTGCTGCCACAACAAGAAGTTGCAAGATGGGAGTCTGTTAAACCAAGCCATAGATCCTGAAGGAATATGACATCTGAAATGATGGGAATATACGTAGACTTAGATGGTGCACCATTGATAATAGAGAAGAATATGTGTCATCTATATCTTCATCAAGTCCTTCATTTGCAGAAAATGTAGATTCTGATGGGGTGTCAGAATCCATGGATGAATTTGAAGAAGCAGTTTAGATGCTTTTTATTAGTATGATTTTTGTAATTGAAACTCTAGAGGAGTTTTTGATGATGGGGTGTCAAAATCCATGGATGAATTTGAAGAAGTAGTTTAGATTCTTTTTACTAGTATGATTTTTGTAATTGAAACTCTAGAAGGGTTTTTAAATATTTATATGAACCATTTGTTCTTGTATGGTCTAATATATTATCTCATTATGAATTGCATCATACTTTATTTGTTTTTATATGGTTAGAGTGGTGAAATTATTAGAGATTTTTTTTTTTTGTTTAAGATGCAATTTTCCATAAAGTTGCAATTTTTCTCTTGAAGATTTTTTTTTTTTTTTTTCCAATTTAGCGTTGATTTTAAAGTTTTTGTAAACAACAATATGGGATGTTTAGGCCATGGCTCTATTTTTTACCCTGAAAAAAAATACGTGTATATTGGTATCAACACTTTTCTATTTGGGGGGTGTTTTTGGTGTTTTTTTTAAAAAATCATCGTTTTTATGGGTAGAGTTCTTGTTCATAGTATATAGTTCTCGTTTCATAGTATAAGTGGTTAGGGGAAGACAAAAGGAGAGAGGAAAGAGCCAAGGTAATCGCAGCAAGTCTAAAATGGGAAGATCCAAGTCCAGGATGGGAAAAATAGAGTGCTGGAACTGTGGAAAGAAAGGACATCTAAAGAATGACTGCAAATCTCTAAAGAAAAAAGGAGACGGACAACAGGAAACTACCTAGGAGGAAAATGTAGTAGGTGATGTGTTACCAGATGCTTTGATTCTTGCATTAGATAATACTAGTGATTATTGGGTAGTAGATTCAGGGGCTTCATGTCATGGTACACCCCATAGGAAATATTTTCATGATTATGTTCCAGGTGATTTTGGACATGTCTTGTTGGGTGATGATGAGCCATGCAAAATTGTTGGAATGGGTAAGGTATGGATAAAATTTAAGAATGGAATTGAATGGTTGCTAAAAGATGTTAGGCATATTCCTGCTATGAAAAGAAATATGATCTCAACAAGGTAGTTGGGAGATGGCGACTGTCTATCTACGTTTGGAGAAACGTGGTGGAAGATCACTAAAGGATCAATGGTGATAGCAAAAGAAGACAGGGTAGGTATGTTGTATTTATGTCCTCATAATACTGATCATTCTATCTCTTTAGCTTCCACAGGAATAGATACAACATTGTGGCATCATAGGCTTAGCCACATGAGTGAGAAAGGGATGCAGATTCTCCACTTAAGGAAGTTGCTGCCAGATTTGATGCAGGTAAGTTTGGAATTCTGTGAGAACTGTGTTTATGGAAAACCAAAGAGAGTCATATTTCTCAGGGTTGGGAAACATAAGAAGAATGAAAAGTTAGATCTTGTGAATACAGATGTATGGGGACCGACTTAGGTACAATCTCTTGGTGGCTCTCATTATTATGTTACATTTATTGATGATGAAACTTGGGTTTATTGAATTAGACATAAATCTGATGTGTTTGCTACTTTTAAGAAGTGGAAAGCTTTGGTTGAGAATGAGACAGAAAAAATGTTGAAGTGTCTGAGATTTGATAATGGAGGTGAGTATTGCTGCAAGGAGTTTGGTAGTTACTGTTCATACCATGGGATTCGTAGAGAGAAGACAGTCCCATGAACACCAGAAGAAAATGGTGTGTCAGAAAGGATGAATAGAACAATCATGGAGCATGCAAGGTGTATGAGATTGCATGTAGGGTTTTCCTTACAGTTTTGGGTAGATGCTGCAAATACTGCTATTTATTTAATAAACATAGGGCCTTCTAGTGCTTTGGATGGTGGTATTCTAGAGGAGGCATGGATAGGTAAAAATATAAACTACTCATTTATGAGAATGTTTGGTTGTGAAGCATTTGTCCATATTGATAAAGAAAATAGAACAAAGCTTGAAGCTAAATCCAAGAAATGTACCTTTATTGGATATGGGGTTGATGATTTTGGTTATAGCTTATGGGATTATGTAAATAAAAAAATCATTAGGAGTAGAGATGTGATATTCAATGAAAAGGTCATGTATAAAGATCAGTTGCAGGGAAAGAAATAGGACAAGGAAAACACAGAGTACGCAGTACTTGATGAAATTGAATAAAATGAAGTTCCAAAGGTGCTAGAAAATCAAGAACAACAGCAAGTACCTGAAACTCCTACAAGTGTAAGAAGATCTACCAGGTTAAGTAGACTCTGTGAACGATACTCTTCTTCAATGTATTATTTATTGATGACTGATGATGGTGAACCAGAATGTTATGAAGAAGCAATGCAGGTGGAAACTAGAAAGAAGTGAGAGCAAGGCATGCATGAGGAGATGGACTCATTGGCAGGAAACCAGACTTGGGATTTGGTTCAGTTTCCTGTTGGTAAAAGAGCATTGCAGAACAAATGGATTTACAGGTTGAAGGAAGAAGAAGGAAGTAAGAAGCGGTACAAGTCCAGACTTGTTGTAAAGGGGTTTGCACAGAAGAAAGGTACAGATTTTGATGAAATATTTTCTCCTGTTGTTAATATGATTTCAATTAAGACTATCTTAAGTCTAGTGGCGGTAGAATATTTGCATCTTGAACAGTTAGATGTGAAAACAACCTTTCTCCGTGGGGATTTGGAGGAAGAGATATATATGCAGTAGCCACAAGGGTATGAGGTCAAAGGGAAAGAAACTTTGGTATGCAGGTTGAAGAAGAGCTTGTATGGCTTGAAGTAAGCTCCAAGGCAGTGGTATTTAAAATTTGACAGGTTTATGATAGAACAAAGTTATAGTAGATGTCATTATGATAGAACAAGGTTATAGTAGATGTCATTGGGTAAGAAGTAGAAAGATAGCAGGTTGTATAGTGATAACCAGAGTGCCATTCATCTTGCAAAGAACTCAACATTCCATTCAAGGACTAAACATATATAGCTCAAGTACCATTTCATACGCTTTGTTATGGAAGATGAACTGTTGAAGCTGGAAAAGATACATACTAGCCAGAATCCTGTAAACATGTTCACAAAGGTAGTGACCAGAGAGAAACTGAGTTCTTGCTCGGTTTCAATTGACCTTCTAGCATGAAGGTGAATATGAGAATTTTTCCAAGTCCAAGGTCCAACAAGTACAGTAGTGGTGGAGTTGCTGTGATTAGTCTCCAAGTGGGAGATTATTGGTTGTGGAGCCTGATATTCCAGTCTCATAGATGATGATTCAACCGTGTTTGTACCCTAGGTTTGGTTATGATCCTGGCATGCTCCCCAGGGGGTCACCCTCGAAGGAAATTTTTGGGCTGTTTTCGCAAACAGTTTACAGGCCCATGGTTTTGGGTAACCCGTGGTATTTTCCCATTGTATTTCCCCTTTATAAGAAAGACATTGTAATACGACTAGGGTTGATGTATTATGTATTATGCATTGTAAATATCTCTGAGATCGTGAAGAGAGACTGTGAGACAGTGAAGAGAAAGTGCATCGGATGTGTTGCAGGTTGTATCCCTTCATTTGCTGGATGGTATAATAATAAGGACTGGCAATTTCAGTGTGGACGTAGCCCATCTTGGGTGAACTACGATTTATTGGTGTCTCTCTTGTAATGTATTTGTGTGATTATATTTGCATTTCTATTTATTGTTATTGCTCTGCGATCCTGTTTTTTTAACACTTGGTTTACCTCACGGGTGGGAACTAGTCAATTAGGTAGGGGTCGTTGCCTTTCGCTGGTAGGTCCTCTCAATGGGACAAATAATTCGGGGTTCCTGTGGTAATCCTCACAATGATTTTAGGGCTTATTCCCAAGTAATTCCCATAGTTAAGAGGATAGGGATTATTCCCAGATCTGAACCTGCAACAGATGCAAAATTTGTTTTTGGCATAAATTCCACCCAACGAGCCCAAGAAAGTGCTCTGATACCAGATTTGAGGAACCTGCAATAATTAATTGATAAAATGCACGATATGTTAGATCACATAATATTTTTATTCACCGTGCCTTCATTGTCCTCAGCACAAACTTATATACTAGTCTATGCAGCAATACTATGGGTCAATACCATGGAACATATAATATTACGGGACGACTTACAAATCATATGCGTCCAATACTATGGATCAATACTATGGGATAATACAAACTATGGATCAACATATAATACTACGGGACGACTTACACAGCATATGCATCCAACAACAACATACTAACAAAGTAAAGAGAATGGTTGATATGGGTTCCTAATGTTTCACTTTCATAAGTCGCAAGACCAATGCAAATGGATTGAGGAACATGTCAAAATGATATATAATTCTTCAGATGAGGGCATGCAAGTGACCTACCTCAACTTTGGGGTCAAAGGTGACCAACTATAAGTATAACAAGGCTCACCTTCAACATGCTATATCTTATCTAGTGGTTGACCATTTTGTGGAAATGACAATGAAGCCTACCTATGACAAGAAACTTTATCCCTTGGTTCAATTAGTTGCAACAAGTTGAACACCACGCTTAGCCATCAAGGCAATCCAATTCAAAATTTCTTCTTAATTTTCCAATTGGATCACCTAGGTTGAACCACAAGTTGGTCTATAACAACAACACTTGGATTTCATATACAAAACAAAAAATGGAATTGGCATTGCATGAAAAACAATAATAAGAGAAACCCATATAAGGATTTTCCAAAACAACATCCGCGACATCTAGCACTAAGTCATCATCGATATAGTCATCATCATTGAGATGTGAGGCAATGACTGTCTGATAAAAATGATTCCCCTATTCTTCTAAGTACGTTTCTTTCTCCATCTCTCCATCTACATCTTCTTCTTCTCGATCTTGAAAATGTTCTTCAGGAAAAGTATACTTTACGAGCCTTCCTCTTGGATCAAATCTAACAATAAATGACCAACCTGCTCTACTTGGTACCTTTGATTAAAATATCTACTCACATTGACTTGGAAGTACGTAGGGATCTGTATTTGGCTCATACCTATTAGAATTAATCATGGTAAATCCATTGTCATGATCAATAACCATCCTTTCATCACCTTGCAACAACAAACTATAGCACCTTACTTTAAAGAGAAGCACTTTGAAGGATTTAAAGTCTATATCCAATATGTCTTCCAAATAGCCATAGTACCTCAAATCCAATGTGACTGGATGTCTTTCATCACTATGGGAAATATTAGTAACTTGGAAAATTGCAGTTATCCCACTGTCACATGTTTTCCTCCTATCATCCAACTGTTTGGCACGATATTTTTCAGTTATTACACCACATAGCTCTATGATGTTTTACTCGAATGCTCAACATGTTATAAATGCATAGTCACTAATTGATTAATATATGTATAAGATTCTTTGGGGTAAAAATGGGATTTGAAATGTAAAAATGAAAGTGAGATATTTCTTACATTTCTATCTTTTGCACCATATGTAGGATCAATTTCCTATTGGGTCAGATTTGTATCATGATCCAAAAATATTTTCAGATAAAATTTGCACCCTATTCGATGATAAGGTATGGTAAAATTTTTTTCATCATTCTATCCATCTCTTCATCCAATCAAGATTATTTGCAATGTATAAATGAATTGCATCCCACTCTATACTACCTAGCTAAAGGACAAGAAAAGATTGAGTTAACCAACCAAGCTACTAACCAATCTACCATAAGCATGTATAGAGATATAAAATACAATACAAGATTTTACCTTTCACTTTTCTCCATCTACCTTTCCCCAACAACACCTCCCCTTTAAATTTGTTGGTGAAATTGATATCCCAAAGGAGTGGCACATCCATAACACCCACTGCTTGGGGTAAGTACTCACTAAAATATATAGTGGATTGATATAGCATGTCGCCTTCAACTATTGAAATCTCTGGAGGTGATCTTTGTCTAACAAATGTATTCAATGCTTTCAAGTGCCTCTCCACCAACCACATTTACCTTGTGTGTACAAGTCCCAATATTTCAATATCTTCCACTACGTGTATGAGGTAGTGTTCATGTGCATTGAAAAAGGTTAGTGGCAAATACTTTTGCATTTCAAACATTAGTTTGAGAATTTCTCTCTTCAAATACTTGATATCTTCTTTATGCATTTCTTTAGATGACAACCACCTACAAGTGCAAATAAATTTGATTTGTCAACATCAACATATATAAAGAAAGCAAAGCATATATTGACGATGTATACAATCAATAATTCAATTATAACTTTTTACATACCTCATGTACTTGCTAAGATCATAAATATATTTCTTTATGTTGTTGTCAAAGCTATTAGATAGAGCTAGAGGTAGAACATACTGCAACAAGGATGCAACATGTATTATTAACAAATAAGGTATATACCATAACATATAATTTGAATAGAGATAAAATTGTATTACTAACAAATGATGTATATATCATAAGATAATAAAGATTGGAAAACATCAAACCTTGATGAAGGTATGCCAATCATGAGTTTTGGCCCCACTGAAATCCCCTTGCTTTGTTAATATATTATTTATGTTCGAAGCAAAACCAGTGGGGAATTTCGTCTTTCATACAACCTCTTTTACAACAATGCTCTCTTGTTCTGTTAATAACCATGGAAGATTGGTGGAATCTCCATTACCATAGCAATGAGTCAAATGTTGCATTGAGTTGGATTCCTTAATGTCACTAATAACTTTAGCAATTTTTTTGCTTGTTATTCCTCCCATTTATAATTTTCCACAAGCACTCTATGGCATTTTTTCCAATATGCATTGTGTCAAACAAATGAGGTACTTGTAGGTGCTCATAGTATGGCAACCGATTGAATTGGACAAAGTATCATTTCAAACCTTATAGAAGTTGACTATGATGACCTTTGAGAAGTATCAATGGAAGATTATTTTTTATCAATCAAAGTAAGTATGAAAATCTAAAAATAAATACAAGTGACAAAGAACCAAGTAACTAAAACCAAGTGCTTATCATGAATCTTTTCAAATGGATTTTTCCATAGTTGAGACATCATTCTCCATGGTTTTCTCCCACTCTCTTCCTTTTCATTAAATTCATTTTTTTTCGATAATTCGATACCTATGGTCTTTATGGAGAAAATACGTAAGCTCGTTGTACCCCTCCTTTACTAAACTTCTTGAATGTCTAGATATTGTTCTTGGACCACATATTGGACATGCATATTTTCCCTTTGTTTGAATCCCTACAAGTTATGGAATGGTATTAATATATAAAATTCCAAAAATGATATAAATAGGTTGAATAATAAATGATACATAGAGATACATGAGAAAATTACATACCACAAAAATGTGTAAGCTCGAGTGCATCATGAATTTTCCATGTTAGTATTCCATGGAATTGAAATTGTTTTGGCTTATAGGTTTGGAGATGTTGTACATACTGACACTAACCCATAATTTTAAAAGTTCATATATAAGAGGCTCAAGATATACATCCATATCTTTAACTTGGTGCTTACCTAGTAGTTATTTGAAAATTAATATACATAATTAATAAGTTATTGTACATGCAATAATGGAAAAAAATGGATTGCTTAGATGGTGTTAACATTCTTAAAAATAAGTACCTAGAACAATTAATGTCAACATGATATGCTCCATTTTTATTTTCATCCACAAAGGAAGGTTATTGTTTATAACAAAAACTAGCCATACCGAGTAATTGGTTTTGATCTCTCCAAATGGATTGACACCATCATCTTCCATTAAAATTTTAACATTACATGGTTCTTCTTTAAAAATTGGCCATACTTCCTCGATGTCTCTAAATGCAGAACCATCTCCTTTGCATGACACCATCTTCACTTATTTGTCGTGCACGATAATCCATAAATTCTGCAATGTTTTTGTGTCTAAGCAATTGTTGAAAACCTAGAATTATCAGGATAGGGTGAAGAAATTTGCGGGGCACCTTATTTGTTACCTGATCAATACGATGTCTACTAATTCCACATTCACGACACTCACTTTTTGATGCATGTTGTCCATAACATATAATATGATAATTAAGACATATAGCAATTTTGTTATACTCCATTCCTAAATCTTTCAGAATGACACACATTTCTCTGTATGTGCAAGGTAAAGTATTTAATGGTGGTAGAAGAATATTGTTGAGCTACTGTTTTAAAACGTTTTTCATCATTATTTGTCCACCTTTTTGCTCTATTTTCCATATTCCTACACTTAATTCCTATGTTTATCACCAGATATATCTACAATTCTAAGTTAATCCACCCAACAAGTCTCTAATAAGCATGCTGAGGTAAATTGTTTATTATTCAGACATTTTTGTTTGTTTTTAATGGTTTAAAAATAATTTTGAATGAGATATTACTAATAGTGATTGTTGTCAAGTTCAGTTCCTTTGATAGCTGAATATTTCCTATCAACCCGGTTCAATTCTGCCAATGCATTCACAGTTACAAGTTTTTCCATAAAACTTGTAATTGGGATTGTTCAATATGGTTACAGGTGGACAGATGGAAATTCGCCACATGAGTTTGGTAGAGGACATATACAATATGGTTTCATGTCCATTGGATTTCATCTAGGTCACACGTGCTAATCACCCTTGTGCAATGAATACTACATCCAGATTAAACGTAGGGTTTTGAAAATCCCAACTTGTGCCTTGATTTTCATGTAGATGAATGCAAATCTCAAAAATCCGTGACATGGGTTTTGTGGAGAAACCACCAAATTGAGTAGGGAGTGGATGGTTTTCCAAATAAAGCTATGGTTAAGGAGATAATGAAGGGGCTTCCACGCCAATATGCCCAATTTGCACAAAACATATATTTTTATAAAAAATGTAAAAATCCGTTCTGGGATTGAGGGATTGGTTGTAGTTATATAGCTCTATAAATTGATAACAAAATTAAGGAGAAGGAATATATATAATTTTAGTGAAGGTTATGATCTTGATGTAAGAACATTTTGCTGAAAATAATAAAAGGAGAACTGCTTTTGTTTATGCTGTACATATATTTCCTGTAGCTAATTTTTTCAAGGTAGAGTGCAACTAAGGAGTGTAATGCCTGCCTTAGCACTTATGATTGATTTGATTATTTTAGACTTATGATTTGAGACTTATGACTGATCAGACTACTTTTGAGACCTACGACTGATTTAACTATTTTAAGGGCATTGGTTTGAAGTGACCCAGAGTTATAAAAACTGGGACCATGAATGATTGCTTTAGATTTTATATGCGAAATAAAAATGGTTAGATAAATGATGATTTGTTTATACTCGACTGACTGAGAAAATGAAAAATGATGAATGTTGAAATTACTTGAAATGAAAAATGATGATTTGTATACTCGACTGACTGAGAAAATGAAAAATGACGAATGTTGAAATTACTTGAAATGAAAAATGATGATTTGTTTATACTCAACTGACTGAGAAAATGAAAAATGATGAATGTTGAAATTACTTGAAATGAAAAATGATGATTTGTTTATACTCGACTGACAGAGAAAATAAAAAGGATGATACAAATGTTTTATAGTGCAGCACTACTAATATGCGTTTGAGTGTGTGTGTAGTGGCAGGTAAGATGATTTACCGACTGACCCACAATGGAATTATAGGGCTCGTACGAATGGAAAGAACACTTAGGGGTACGACGACTGACTGTCGACTCCGAGTTAGCAATTCACGCACGGGCGAAGCCGTTTCAGCTCTCCCAAGGAAGCGTATGCTGTACGGACAAGACCATAATGATTTGGTCACGTACGATGAGTTAAGGGGCGCGCAATAAGGAGAGCCTTATCCCTCAACATCCCTTAGTCTCCAAGGAGCATAGTTGAGAGATCGCGACAACAATTCCCGGTCGCTACGCAGTACTCCCCATAAGAAAGAAAGGAGTGGAACCGTCGGGAGGGCTCGCCGAAGAGGCAACTTGACAAGAAAAGATAATATTATTTAAAGGAAGAAATTGAGAACATGTGAAAAATAAATTTGAGTAACTTTAAATTAAAAGACAATTAAAGTAAAATAATATTCCTTATTTTATTCAGAGAAAAGAAGAATTATAAAAAAAAGAAAATTAGAAAGAGAACTAAACAAAAACAATTTGTTTAATTTAAAATATCTCACTTATATACTTTATAAAAATGAGAAAAACCAAAGTTAACTAGAGGCATTGTAAATGAAATCCTTTTAAGAAGTATAGATTTCAAAGTTTGCAAATATCCATTTTTTTATAAAGAATTTAAATTTTATATATATATATTTTATAATTAAATATATATATATATATAATAATAATAATAATAAAAACAACTTTTAAACTTGGTGTGGAATTAGTTTTTAATAAATAAGATAAACGGTTTCTTTATATAAGTTTTTATTAAAAGAAATTAAACAAATAAAAACAATTAGTTTATTAAAAAGATATTAAGTAAACTAAAATAGAACCAAAGAAAGAGTAGGACTCTTCTGCTCTTAACTTTCACTGATTTAGGGAGTTAGGTGCACACTAAAGACTTTGGGACACTTGTAAAAGAAAATAATTGAATTTAAATTATTAAATTAAATTAAATATGTGCATGGACAAACACATGGCACACAAGCTCTTGCTATATAATGAGGGAGGAGAAAGAGAGAGGGGTCTCTTGCTCCCTAATGCTGGATGGTCGTCATAATCTTGGATTATGTGATGATCCTTGGAGTTGGGATTAGCCGGAACGGAGATTGGGAGATCCTTTCGGGAGGCTAGCTTGTGTGTTCTTACGACCCCATCGGCTCGGGGGTTCGAGGTGAAGAAGAGTAACCTCGAGACGATAGGGTGGTCAACCGAGGTGTTGATCGATAATTCGTGGAGGTCGGACGATGGATTGGAGCTGCAATTTCGAAGAGGATACCTTCGACCGGAACAACTACTTGCACACATTCTTTCTCTAGAGTAATTTCACTTATTATTTTCTATGTAGAAAATTCATTATGGAACTTATCAAATGTTCACTTCGGCAATATTACTGTATTTACTGTTCAGAAATTATGTATCCTCTTGAAATAATTCGGAACTGTATATATATATATATTTATCATCCTTCTATTTCTGCATGCGTATTTTTATTAACGGAGAATTACTTTTGTTATTTTCTGCAATAGCTAGGATTTCATTCCGACAGATTTGACCCTATAGCGTTAGCTGAACAAGGGCTAGATTCTGAACCTTAAATTTAATTTCACGGTTGATTTAATTGAATCCATAACTCTGTATTAAATCTTTCGGCGTAGGTCTCCCAAATGGTGTCATTGTTTTCACCCTCGTTTAAATCTAGATATCCGATATGGTAAATTGTAAACTGTGTATTCTGGAAATCGATCTCTCATTCATTTTAGGTGTAGATCTGAATTCCGTGTGTCTATTCGATGCTTCTTATTCTATGTGAATAAATCTGGGTTGTTTCTTCCAAGGCATTTACATTAAAGGATCTTAGAATTGTAATAAGGATGTTCGCATGGTCCAGATCTCAGCGTAAACTGTAGAAGTCAAGATCCTTGGAAGTATCAAATCTAATTTATTAATGTTTAAATTCAGTTGTGGTCTATTCCATTTTGTAATCCCTGTAGGATACATCGCGGATACATGTATTGCTAGATCTCTGTATTAAAATATAGAAGCCAAGATCTTCGGATTTAATCGTTTCTCTTATTTTAAACACCTAAACTCTGTTCTGGTTGTTTCTTAATCGTTGTTCTGGTTGTTAGAGATAATGCTCACATTAGTGCAGCATACTAAGTTTGGGATTGGTTTGAGATTTTGTAGGAGACTGTTGAGATGTTCTCTCAACCAACATCTCCATGTTTGGAGTTAGTTGGATCTCACTCTAACTATATATATATGTGATGTATGTGTGTATGATAATGTAATACAAGTTATTATTATGTGTGAATCCGTTGTAATGGCTGATCTCCATTTTCTTAATTTGGTATCAGAGCTTGGCTGGGCTTAATCCCTCACGGGAGTGCCCAGGAAGATGAAATAGTTTGGAAGAGGTTCTCTATACATACGTAGATTATAAGTGTTGAATTCTTTTGTTTGTGAGAGTGCTGTGTGTTCATTATATTGTTTACCTGCAGGGCTGCCTACGGTGGAAACAAAAGAGGAGTCGTACATGCGTGTGAGTCATCCGAGGAGCAACAATATCAGAAGGCAACATATCAATAGTAAAATTCAAATCAGGGACCGGCTGTGCATTAACAGAGCTGAGGGAGGATGCTGTGCGTCGAACTGCGAGCTGCTACACGTGTGAGATAGAGAGACGATTGCTGGAGAGTCATCGTCGAGGGAGGATCCAAGATGGAGTCAACGTTAAGAAAAAGGAGGCCGCAGGATCAAACTTTATGTGTTTTCTGAGAGACGCTGTCACATTGCTGCGTGAGATGTAAAGGAGATGCCGCTATTGGATAAGTACCCTGTTGCAAAGATTGCTGCCACTGTTCGTTGGAATCATCACTGTCGATGTAGGTGAAATCATTGCCATAATTTGTAGTCTGCTATCACTTGGATGGAGCTGCACAGTAAAAGAAAGAAAACCGCCAAAGTTTGAATGCAGATTCTGATAAGTTGCTGAAGGTTTACTCATGGTGAACCAAAAACAAAAGTTTTTGATTAGTTGGAAGCCACCATAAGAGTCATTGCAAGCCTATTTACTGATATAGATATAGTTAGATATATTATATTATGTGAGTGTGTGAGAGAGTGTGATTTTATTCGTAATCAATGATGTAGAACCAATTATTGAACAAACTATATAATTTAAGTTAGTTTCTTGACCCGTCGTGCTCCGGGAGAGAACAGATGGCTGATTTAATTATGTCTAAGTTTGTTATATGCTGATGTGATCCGTCGTGCTCCGGGAGCATTAGTACAGGTTATTTTGTGTTAAGAGGTCAGTTGTGAAATTGACTGCCGAAAACATTTTGTACCTAGATCACTGTCCTATCTTACTGTCGAAATTTGCTCTTCGGAGGGGATTTCACAGATGGAAGTGTATCCATAAAATGGTTCAGTATCGAGATTGTCCTTCGGGAGGTCGAGAAGCGTCAGTTGTACAAAGAACGTCAAAGATGGTTGGAAGCAGTTGTATCTGTGCTGTATGAAGTGGTAGCTCGAAGATGATGGGAGAGAAAGAGCGTGTCTATGAAGTTCAGAGATGGGTGTAAATGCTTATGAAGACCAGTGAGACAGACAATGACAAATTTTGTGTTTTCAATATTGTAAGTTTTGAAATGTAAGCATTAAAGGTGGGCGTTAGAGATAATGCTCACATTAGTGCAGCATACTAAGTTTGGGATTGGTTTGAGATTTTGTAGGAGACTGTTGAGATATTCTCTCAACCAACATCTCCATGTTTGGAGTTAGTTGGATCTCACTCTAACTATATATATATATGTGATGTATGTGTATATGATAATGTAATACAAGTTATTATTGTGTGTGAATCCGTTGTAATGGCTGATCTCCATTTTCTTAATTGATCTGAATTCCGTGTGTCTATTCGATGCTTCTTATTCTATGTGAATAAATCTGGGTTGTTTCTTCCAAGGCATTTACATTAAAGGATCTGAGAATTGTAATAAGGATGTTCGTATGGTCCAGATCTCGGCGTAAACTGTAGAAGTCGAGATCCTTGGAAGTATCAGATCTAATTTATTAATGTTTAAATTCAGTTCTGGTCTATTCCATTTTGTAATCCCTGTAGGATACATCGAGGATACATGTATTGCTAGATCTCTGTATTAAAATATAGAAGCCAAGATCTTCGGATTTAATCGTTTCTCTTATTTTAAACACCTAAACTCTGTTCTGGTTGTTTCTTAATCGCTGATCTCTTTATATAATTTCTGAGATTTTCTTTTGTTAATACTCTGTCTGTATCGCTGCGTCAATTCGGACTTAATCGCTGATCTCTTTATATAATTTCTGAGATTTTCTTTGTTGTTACTCTGTCTGTTTCGCCGTGTCAATTCGGACCGTGTCAATTCGGACTTAATCGTTGATCTGTATATGTATTTTTCTGAGATTTTCTTCCCTCTGTTATTACTCTGTCTATATTGTGATTCGATCACAGAGTTAATAATTAACTTGAGCTATAATTTTAAAATTTAAAAAGAAACCTGTCCATATTGTGAATTCGACTCCTGAACTAATTATGGAAAACGATCTATCTCTTTCAAGATTTTGAACCTCAGTAATTAAGGACCCAATCTCAGATTCAAGTCGAATAACATAGATCGAATAACATAGAAATGTGTGAAATATTTGGGAACTATTATAACTCAATCTTATATCAATTCGAAACTAAAATTAACCCTTTCTAAGATTCAAGCTCAGTTAAAAACTCGATTTCATACCCTCAATCCGATTGCAGTATTGATATTCCCAGGTTCTTAAAAGATTTGTTTTTGATTCACGAAAAAAAAAAATGTGTACCCATTCGATCATCTCCTTAACGTCCCAGCATTCAGAAGCAAATCACAAATTCTAAACCTTTAACCCAACCTGCATTATGTTTGAAGGGAGCAATCGTATTCCAGATCTCGGAGGCTAGATTGATCCTACCATTTTCTTATCTTTCTAACTCTGTGTTTTGGTCGAGAGACAGACGTCCTCCAGAACTGTAATGCTTCAAGAGTTTGAGGTAGGAATTGTATTGCAGCTGTAAATTTTCTGTGTATTATTGACAATTTGAATGGCGCCTATTTGAATTGAACTATGAACTGTAAATTGATTTTTAATTCTTCATTATATTTATTTCGGAATTGATGTAATTTTACAGTCTAGTGAGTGGCACGACTAGAAATCATAACACCTTTAATCAATACACCAAAATGGTTTATATTGTAAACATGTATATTTGTGTGCTCAAATCGTTTTAGAAATTGGATTATAAATATATTTTAGATGGGAAGAAACCGCCAACGTATTATAATATACTAGTTATGCGAATTCTCATTATAATTATTATGTGTACCTTATTTTATAACAAGTGGAGTTTTAAATATATTGCCCTCTTGGTGTAATAGCACTAATAGATCCACGTTATAATTGTTATTATAATTTAAGCATTTAAGTTTCATGTTTCTTGGTGTAATAGCACTAATAGATCCACGTTATAATTGTTATTATAATTTAAGCATTTAAGTTTCATGTTCATTGAATAAAGGGTTAAGATAATAAATTAAATAATGAAGACTTCGTATTTGATGAATATGGTATATGCATGGAAGAATAATATTTATATCTATAAAAGGGTAAGAATATAATTTATAGGTTTAGAGTTTCATGTATTTTTACAAAAGTTTAGGATTATAAAATCATAATTATTGGAGATTTCATTTTGAGTATAAAAGCTTGTGAATATGAGTTATTTACCGAAGGTCTCATGCACAATTGTGAAAGGAGTTTTTTTAAAGTAGATAAAAGTTATGTTAAATGGTAGGAAGTAATTCTTTAATCTATATTTTGGAATATGTATATTCTAATGGAAAAAGTCATTAAATAATTATAAGTAATTCTCTTATATATAATATGGATGATGAATATTCTACCCTCAAGAAGAAGATTCATTAATTAGAAATTGTAATATGAATACTTTACCACAAAATAAAAGAGTTTTATAATATATATAGTTATGTCTAAAGTATAGAAAGAAACTCCTTTAAATATATTTGAGAATAGATATAGATTACTTCAATAAAGAGAATAAAAAGAGTCATGAAGTAGTTGAGTTTGAAATATAGGAAGTAATCCTCTTGTATTATGAAATGTGAATACTTTACTCCCAAAGAAAAAGAGTCATTAGAATATACATAGTTAGGTTTAAATTATGGAAGCAACCTTTTTAATTATATCTGGAAACATGTACATTTTTACTTCAAAGGAGAAGAGTTATTAAGTAATGTATGTTATGTTTAAATTGTAGAGAGTATCTCTTTTATTTATGATGTGAGCGTGTTTACTTGCGTCAATAAGTAAAGGAAATTGGTAGATGCATCTTCCATGATTAGATTATAGAAGTAGTATGGTTTACAACATGCTTGAGAATCAAATTGTTACCTCTTAGTTCAGTATGAATTACTTTGAGTTACGTTATAAATATAAGTTATCTATTGGTAGATATGAAAACTTTAGAAATTGCTATCAATTACATTAGTTGGTCATAAGAAAGAATAGAGGTATTTAGATGAACATTGCAGAAATGACTACCCTTGTAAACTCGTTATTAACAACCTTTGCGAAATTCATTATTTAATCGAGACCCTTAGTCGAATTAATTAATGAGGAATCCTTGCCGAGAAATTGTTGTTATGGTAATGGTTAGAAAACTGTGTGACACCCTTACTACGAAAGTTAGCAGTACAAAAAAAATAAATTCTCTTACTCATCTTGATGGACCCTACAAGGAGGAAGGCCCCACTTCAACAACTTGTCAGTCTACCATTACATCTTTGGTTTGTTGTATTTATGAATTTGTAGTAATTACTTGTGTGTGTGCATTTGTATGTATGAAGCAAATTGTTATTTATTCATAGTGTTGAAAATCTCAAGTAATCACTGTTTATTTACCGTTATGTATAAATATGTTTGCTTGCATGTTTGGAATTGTAGGAAATACAAAAACAAATATCTCTTAGTGAAAGGTTGAAATAGATTCTTTAATAATACAATTGTTTGAATGGTTTCCAGTAGAAAACATAGTGTAATTTGCAAAAAGGAGATATCAACAGTGTCTATTTCAAATAGAGTACTATGAGCAGTAGTGACCTATAAGGCACGCGAATACTGCCACCTGCAATTCTACCTTAGATCAACATAGTACCTACTCTGAGAATCTATTCTTGTCAGATTACAAGTTTTCTTTGAAATTTCCTTTCAGTTTGTCTTTTCAAATTTCAGATTCAAGGATTAACAAGACTCAAACTATTGATCAAACGAAGTACTGTATCAATTACAGAAAACAACTATAGAAAGCATTGTTACTTGTGGATTGACCAAGTGGTCACTAATCAATAATTCTTAATACCTTGATCTGATTGATGTAGTTCATGACATTGGTGTGGTTTGGAAACTTTAAGAGTCATTAGGAACTAATTCAATCCAATAGAGTCCCACTTGTAACTTTGAATAGGAGTGTTGGTTCAATGAGTGAATTTATCCCACTGCAGTGCTGTTGATATATGAAATACTCCTGAGAACAAGGTGTAGGTTAAAGGATTCTTAAAAGGATCATTATTTTCAAGAATTCTTGGAGTTTGTAGATTTGGATTTGAGTTTAATTCATATATTGAGAACTCTTTCAAAGACACTCTGGCTAATTTAGCATTGCACGTTAGAAATGTAGTATTGTGCAGCACATGATCAAAGATCATGAGGAAGTGCTAGAACATGTATCCAAGACCTAGCCCCAACAATTCCAATGAAGAACTTGTGGGAGATTAACTGGTTTCATAAGGAGTTTTCAATTATTTTGCAATTAGGTTAGTCCATCTTTGGTCCCGCACATACTGTGCTTGCACCTCACAAGCCTATGAGCCTCGGGTTAACAATTAAATGGTTGGAGAGTTAAATAACGTAATTTTACCCCAACAAGTATCACCTAAAAATCCTCAAAAAAAGAATAATGGAAAATTGAAATTAAGGGCTTATATACTACAATCATAAATAAATAACAAACAATTGCATTTACATATAGATAAATCTTGTATACCTGAACAATTATGTCATTCTTGTGTTTGAAATACCATTCATTAACTTCAAGTTGACTGGCATCAAAAGAATAGAGAGAAGACTTATCTTTGATTCTTTGTATAAGCCCTTTTGTTTCTTATCAATAAGAGGTACATCATGAATATTTTCATAAATCTGATCCACATGCGCATTCTGATTCGTGGTAACAAGTGTGTCATGGATCGACCTATTTATCATTTAATTCTCAATAATATTGTGGTCATTTTATTCCCTTGTGTCAACCTCAGTGTCATCATCCTCATCATCTCTTGTATGAATTTTAGCGTGTGGATTTTCAAGTATTGGTGGTCTTGTCTAGATTTGGATGCCGCATCAGTAGACAAGCACGCATGCCAACTTTCGTGACGTTCAGAGCTATTTTCGCTCCTGTGTAATACATATGGAAAAATATATCCAATTAGTATCGAAATAGATAAACATTAATTTTGAAAAATGACAAAAACATGTTTTTGATATCTTACCAAGGGATAATATTCTTTCCCACCTTCCAAGTGTCCATGCTCTAAGCAATGCTTCCTAGTTATTTCCTTAACAACTCTTCTTCTATTTATCCCTATGCATTGCGTACGAGGGAAATGACGTTTTCCATTGTCGATTATATCTTGATAAAGATTGGAATGATTTTGATCATATGTTTTACCATGGTTGCTTCTATCACTAAATACATGATCGATAACCGCCTGCATAACATCTTTTGTTCGGACCTACTAGCAAACCGATAGACAGGGTTGTCTGACATTGTTCTCTATCTCAAAAAAATACATTATTAAACCACCAGTATAGTAAGAATAGAGATAGATAAACCATTAATCTAAGGAAAAAATTTAATTCAAGGGATAATGTCATTAATCTACAAGAAAATTTAACTCTAATCAAAGATCTCCTCCCTCCAAATTTCTTTGAAAAAGTATTGTTTTGTTCTATCTAAATTGTTTTTTAATCTCGTAGAATTGACAAAAAAACCTAAATACAGTCGACACGTCATTTAAGCGATGTTAACATGACAATGCATTTTTTCAATCGACATGAAGGATGTACATCTCTTAAGAAAATCCCTGGAGCATCGCTTAAGTGACGTCATATGGCGTCGCTTAAGTGATGCTCTACGGAGTCACTTAAGTGACGTACATCCCTTCATGTCATTTAAGTGACGTTCATTGCATTTAAAAAAAACCTGCAAAGTTGATGCCCATTTGATGTTCAGACCTTATTTTAACGTTTAATGTCGGTCTAAATGTCGAATTTGGACCCCAAATGTAGTAGCGACTTGAGTTGGATTTCTTTGTGTCATCTCTAGTGTACCATCCCTCTCAAGTTCTAGTCTAAAAACTACACTTTTTTTTCTTTTTTATCACAATAATCATAATTGTATTTTCCAATTAATTAAATCTTAGGATATATTAACTATGTCCTCATATTTTGATATGTGTCTTGTCATGGGTATTCCACTAGATTGTTCATCGTAACAAATCTCAAAATGTTAGTGCAAAACAATGAGGTTACATTCTATTGTGCATTGACTACATAGGATTAATATGTAATGCTGAATGAATATGTTATGTAAACTCCTTTGGATATTCCACTGGAAAATTCATCACAATAGATCCTAAAATGCTATTGTAAAAATAGTGAGGTGATAATATATTGCACACTATTTACTTGGTGCATAGTGTGTTTGTTGTGGAGAACTAACTAAGAAAAACAAGAGAATGATTACATTATTAAAATGACCATGCCATCAACATAGGGAAGAGAATGATTACATTATTAAAATGACCATTCCATCAACATAGGGAACACAAAATGTACCTTGGGAAATCCAATGAGGGAAAACCAACAAAATAAGGGCAGTTGTGTATTGGCTCATCTTCTTATATACATATTGCAATATACAAAGAAAAATGTACTCACTTTGGAGTTACAATAGATATTGTGGCATATAAATAGTTGTCTTCTTATTCCACTGCTCTACTAAAATATCCCACTCCTTTGCTCAACTTAGCTATGGAATAGTGAATTATTACAATAGGAATAGAACCCACACCCTTTCCTTGTGGTTGAATTTTTCAACATGTCATGATAGGCATCTATGGTTAGGGTTAGGGTTTTTGCATGCCCCAACTCCCACTTAGATTTAGGGTTTTAGAACATATAGAATCCTCTTGAAATTCCACAATAGATTAGCTCCATCAATAATGAGAGCTAATGTGGCATCCACTTGGAACTGTGGTGGTCAAAGCTCAAATCAACTTAATGAAGGAATAACTAAGTTCTTCATATGGAATTCGATTGAGATACTCTTTGGACCATTAGAGATTTCTCAACAAGTAAAATGGTGTCAAGGGGTTTGGAATTTTGTTCACAAATTTTTGGTCAAAAAAAGGTTGTCTAACTCAAAAAATAAGCTCCTTTAGTTTAAGGACCCCAAATCACAAAATCAAGATTTTCCCATGAGATGGGAGTGGCAATGTCATGGCTTTGATTTTCTAGCACATAAAGTATCAAAACACATAACAAATTATTTAGTGATCCATTTAAGATCATATTTAAAAGTCATTATAATAAGGTTTGTGATCAATAGATTAGGAGTCCTTTACATAGATACAACACATCTTATAGCATGGAATTTAGTTGACAAACTTTCATTTCCTTGTCAATAAACTCCTTTGTAAAAAAACACCTTATCAATGATTATCTTGTTAGTGACACTATTTTGACAAACCCCTAGTCAATAAATCCTCTCTGAACAAACACTATGTTGATGATTCTCTTATGATTGATGTTGTCATCAATGAACTCCTTATTGGTAACTCCTCTATTGACAAATTCCTTATGATTATCTTATTAACAATATTGTTGTTGAAAAATGTCTCTTATTAGCGACTTCTATTTTGGCAAATACTTTATTGAGGATCAACATGTAGTAATGACATCAATGCTAATGAACCCCTCATGACTAACTCCTTTGTTTACAATGCTAATAATTATCTTTTCAACAATACTCTTGTTAATGAACCTCCTATTGATGACCACTTCATTAACATTACTTCTATCAATAAACTTCTTTTCAACATAATCCTTTACCAATCCTCTTATCAATATATTCATTGTTAGCACCCCTTAAAAAACCCATGAGAATAACACTAAAGGTAATTATGGCTTCACCATGTACAATATCATAAAATGTCATGAACATACTCTAAAGAAGTAGAATCGCTTAACATTATTCAACAATTCCATATTAGTCAAGTACTTAGTAACATCCATAACTACATCAACTGTACATGAATATATGCACAACAAAAGTATTTTTCACAAGAATAGAGATCCATGACAAAATTCATTCCAAAACCATGAGATGTACCAAATCACAACCACTACATCAAGAACTTGGGAATTATCAACAATTATTACCACAATAGGTAAGTACTCTTAAAAGTTATAGTTACATTAACATTCAAAGGATAGTCAAAGCCATGCTAAGGATTATAACAAAACTCTAAATAGATTCCAAGCTCTATTTTAAAAATATAACCAAGCATGTTTTATCCTTCAACGTCCTACATACCCCAAGACATTATTCAATGCTTTGTTAGTTAATAATAAACTCAGAGAAACCCAAAGATACAAAGCATAAAGACATTTATAAAAAAGGAATAAAGATATTATGGGAGATTTTCCACTCAATGTAAAACTTGAACATACAATTTCATTTATATGTCAAAATATTTCTTTCTAGAGCCAAACTGTTATATCCAACATTCATTTTTTTTTCCATGAAAAAAGGATCACAGTTCATCATTTTATTTATAAAATTCCGAACCATATTGTTCATTTGTCTATGAAGCCATACACGTAGTCATCTTCAAGTTTTTCAACAGTTTACATATGGTGGATTTCATACATATATCCAACAGTTTCGACAGATAAGACTGTCCCAAACTTTGCTTCTCATGAGATACATCTTTTGAGATAGTTCCTTCTAAAATATAAGTGCTATACAACCATACAAAAAAAATTCCACAATTGGTTTCCCTTGCTGCAAATATTAACTATTCAAATACAATATCAAACCATTATAGGTGTGTCATTCGAAAATTTAAAAAAACAATATAATAATATTTACTCTTCCAATAATTTTACAAGACATTTATTCTCAAGAGGCCAATAGTCTAGATTTAGTATCCAATAGACCATTAAAACTAAAAGGCCACCGATTCCATAAGGCTTATTCAATATAGGAGGATAATTCTATCATTCAATAATAATATTTGTTCAAGGGGAATACTACTTATCTATACCAGAAAGCGCTGCTAGAAATACTATAATAATTACCAGTGCATATAGTAGCCAATGACCACCTTTGTCAATACTAATTTAGGACACTACAAGTCCATTTGGTGATTGTTTGGCATCCAAACATACACACTATTAAACAATATTAGGTCCACACCATGGACTGCCTACTATAAAAAATCTGGATGCCAGATAAGGCATTTCCCATAATCACAAGTAAGATTGCAGACCAATGTAGATGCACTCCACACTATCTTTCATCACCCGAATAAATCATACTCTCTTTCATTACCCAAATAAATCATAACATTATGGATCCACTCGAGGGACTATATTTCATTACCAATTGCTATAACAATTTGGAACCTATCCAAGGATTTTCCATAGTATGACATCTAAGATCAATATTTCAAATTATCTTACCAATAATAAAGCACAAGTACATAATCCATGATGACAAATATTTTTCCACAAAAATAGTTATGCATTCCACACACAAGATTCTAATATACTTCTCTTCTACCATCCATGGCAAGATAGAGTTTATACTCTCTATTCCACAACATAGTTGTGGTGATGTATTTTGTGATGGCAAGGAGAGGGGACTTTGAGAACCAATCCATGAGAACTTGGTATTCAAGTTAAAGTTTGCAAAGCTTTTGTTGTTGATGTTAGTCAAGGATGTAAAATGCAATATGCGTGGCGATGGTTTGATGGCACCTGGTGAGAAGTTTGACTTCAATACTATGATGAACAAGTAACTTGAATAAGCTTGAGAAGGTTGTTGTCACAATGCATGCAAAGGTGGTATGACCACTTGAGGGAAATTAGACATACCATTTGGTGGCAAGCCCCATGAGGGTTCATTGAAAGAGCATAAGTTAAATAGAGTCTTCAATGATTACACTAGTTATACTAGAGGAACATATACCATAAATGAAAGGTCGTTACATGATTAAATGTGTCCTTTCCATATTTTTCTTTGAATTTTGAATGTCTCGCAACAACTTGGTAGGCATGGTTGGCCAAGTTCTGTTTCAAGGTATGGGGTCATTGGTAAGTTTTAAATTTTTTGGAAGATTCAAACTGGACATAAATGACATCGGTTTGGTAGAAGGGTTTCCTCAGGTGGAAGGATTAGTCAAAGGTGGAGGGGTGTTGGAGGTGGTGGTCCTCAACAACCTCCCAACATCCTCTAGTTCCTCAAGTTCCTACTATAATGCCTTAAGATATGTGATGGGTAGTACTACACCTAACTAATGAGAGTATATATGGTGGAAGATCAAAGATCCTAAGAGACCGCCTAGGGAAAAAAGGGCTCATAATGGTGACCTAGTCTCGAGTTTTTGAATTAACTAAGTGTTAATACAAGAAGTGTCTTAATTATGAAAATAATTTACCAAGGTAAAATGATGTACAAAAAATGATAAAATAACACCTATAATCCCCTAGCATGGTTCATGCAAATTTTGTTTAAAAAAAATGGGCCTTCCAATTGGATTTCCTTTAGGGGTGTTGAAATACTTTGGGGTGCATCCAAGTAAAGATATAACGGAACAAATATAGTGACCTAAATCATGGTGATGAAATCCAAGGGGTGATGCACCATCTTCTTTAAGTGATGTTGATAACCCCATGAGCAAGTCACCTAGGCAGGGGTCCTAAAAATGGCCAATAAGTTTCCTCTTCATGATAAAAGTATGAGAAAATAGACATTAGTGAAGTGTTCACGTTAGGTAAAGATATATGGGATGAATCCAATGTTCAAGAACTCAAAAAGAAGGAATCATTCTTAGTAGCATGCCATTTAACTAAACTCCCATAATATGAAACCACCCATTGATTAAGTGTGAGGAGGGATCTCAACATTTATTCAACTTGCCTAGTGTTTTGTGCATGTATGAGATGCACTTTCTTAACAAATAATCTTCGATACAAAAGGGTTTATGTTCAATATAGTAAAATTCTAGTTTGCAATGAGCTACTTTTTTTAAACCAAGTTTATTTTAAAGTATCAATTGGTGTCATGAATTGATTATGTAGTTATTAGGTATGTTTTGTGTCCATGTGTAACTTGTATTTGATAATCATGACAATATACAAAAGTAAGGACCGAAATGTAATTCAATAGTGATGAGGACAGAATCAAATCTCTATATGTATTTTTTATTCTCCCAAGTTGTATAAGAGCTCAAGGTGAAGAGAAAACGTGGAATTATGAGATGCCCCCCTCCACCAAAACACTAATAATACTTGTAACAAAGGAATAGGTTACTCCATATTAAGTAGTGTTACAACGTATTTATCCACCTTGTGAGCATTTATACTATTTGGCCTCTGATATTCATTTCATTGACTTAGAACCACTCTTTTCCCTTCAAGAACCTAGTTTTCCCTATTTTTGTTCCTGTACGTGAGTTGCTTTACTGCAACTCGCGCATGCGTAGGCTGTCCCACTACACCCCGCATACATTGAGTTAAATGGTAAATTTTAATAAAAAAATCACTTTTTACTCCAAAAAGTGGTCATAGGGTGACCTTTGGCCCTCCATGTATCCTGAAACGACTCGATTTGACCTTTCACCTACCTTTGGAAGGCTATATATTGAGCTCTTATGGTACATGGAAGGAGGAGAAAGAGAGAACATCGAAACTCTATTGGATTTTTGCCATAGCTTGAGTCTACATCCATTGATCCTAGTTGTTGTGAACCTCTTATGTTCACCTACCAAACTCCTTCATAGTTTGAGTTTTCCATTGCATGGGGGATTGAAGTGGTGGAGACACAAGTGGAGGGACCTAGTTCTTGGTTCAAATTAGTTGCCAAAAAGAGGTGTATCATGTACTTCTTGTTTCATTAATAGAAATACTCATTTTCTCGTCTAATTGATCTTGTGAATGGTTAATTAACATTGGGTTGCATTTGCTTATTAAATCATGGACCATGCTATTGTTTATGCTAATATCTTTCACATATTATATGCACTTGCTTGTATTTGTTGTTGAGACTAAGCTACAGGTTCAAGTGTAGATATTGGAAAGCTCAGCGGGGATCTACTTTGAACATCCGGTTGAAGGTTGGTCATTTATCCACATCTTAGCATTTTCATTTATATAGCATTGTATTGAGAATTGAGTTGATTTCTGGTAGTCATCTGTTTGTTGTGCTCTACCCCAAGCCATAAGAAGTTTTTCTCTGTAACATAAATGGTGACTCCGCTGGGGATGAACCTCCATTTTGGGGATTTTGGGCATTTTTCCTTGTTTTGAGTTTCTGTGTCTTTGGTTGGTTGTTAGAATCTGTATAAGAAATCCTGATTTTTCTTGGTTGTTTGATTCATTTTTGGTCCACTCACCTTTCTTTGTACGCGGGTCAGCTTTGCTTAGCCCGTGTGGATGCGCTACTATCAGTATAGTAGTCTGCGTATACACGCTACTGTTCTATGAACAGTTGCGTACAACTCCGGGATTGATTTGTTTTTGATCTTTGGTTGTTGCTGGGTGAATTCTGGGTGTTCCCGAGTCTTAGTAGGCTTGCATTCTGACTGTTACATGTCTCTTTGTTGACCATAAACTCCTCTTTCTTTATTTTTTGAGATTTTTGGTTTTGAACCATTTTCCATTTTTATAGCTCATCAACTTGGTTGAGTCTTACTTTTTGGGATCTACTGGTTTGCTTGCTTTGAATTTTTCTGAAGCGTTTTGATTCTGCTTGCATTTTTTCATTCATCTATATTGAAAAAATACAAAAACATTGTTTTGCATTTTCCTATAATTTATAAGTGAAAATACAAAAATATTTGCTTTATGTCATTGCATTTTTCATTGAGAGTGCTTGTGCTTTCATTAGGACTTGCTTGAGCATGAAAATATAAAGAGATTGCATTGTTATTTTTGAATTGTTGATTTGACTGTCATATAGTGGCATACCTTTTTATGGATAGATGAGTCTATTATTTTCCAGGTGTGCATATCATCGAGTCTTTACACATCATTAGTTTCACGACCATATCCTTTGAGTAATCACAACCATTTAAAATTAACGCTTAATCTAAAATTGATTAGAAACAATTTTCTCTTTTATAGGGTGCACCAACTAGTATAGGTTTAGAGTCTTGGAATAGATCACTGTGAGTTAACAATCCAAGACTATTGAACCAAACATTATGTGTCTGACCAGGGAGTGGTGAAACCCATGGTATATATCAGTGTTCTCAGGATTCTCTACTAAAAACAAAGTTAAGCACGAGGTCATGAGAGGTTGGTTGCGGAGATAGCCCTCCAATACTAGCTGAACGTGGGAGATATTTCCAGGATTTGTTCGTGCTTGGGGGCTCTTGGGGGATTTGACCCTCTCGAGTTTTGGGCTTAGTTACCCTACCCATACGAATGATCCCACCTGTGACTGTTCGCCTGAGCATTGGTTATACGTGGTGGCCATAGTTGCTTTACCTAGGTATCACATAGGGTGCTTGCAGCGGTTATATTGTGAGTATCCTGAGTCAGATAGGGGTCGGACAATAGAGTTGTTGTATGTATAGGTATTTTACCCTGTGCACACAATGAAGTCTGAGGGACCTTATAACTGATTCTGTTACCTTCGGTTATAGTTTGGGAGTCTCAAGCCTCTCCTAGGAGAGACATACCGGCTGTAGTGTCAGGAGGTCCCTTTAGCCAGTCCTGTTTGTGTGCATTTGGCTGTAGGTTTCTTTTAGGTGTATGCTCTGTGATGATCTAGTAGGTATTTAGGAGAAGTTAATTTTTTGACGTTTTGGAGTCATCGTGGATCGAGATCCGCCTCTCCGCCGATCTCGTAGGTTATCTGGTTTACTAGTTAGCGATCTGTCACCGTTTCTTCTCAAGAGACATCGGAGGAATACCGCTAGTCCTATACACACATCTCATGAGCTTCAGAGAGCTTCTATTATGAGTTCCACACCTGGCACGACTGGAGTCCCAGTGACTCCATCCATTAGCATAATGGGAAACTCCCCTCCGACCACTCCTAGGGGTGAATGGGGAGGAGGTTCTCCACACATTACTCCTAATGGGTTTGGGATGTCCCCACCCACGAGTACAATCCATTCGATGATACATAGACATCCGGTTTTCGATATGGGACGCCAGGTTATGGTACTTCATCCGTCCCTTTGACCTCAAGTCCTTTTTCATATGGTATTCCTTGCTTTATGCCGACTGTTACATCCACCATGTCTAGTAGTCATGCTAGATATAGTGTTGGAGTTGGGGGCACCATGCCTGCTTTCACTGCCTATCAGTTTGGGAGTAGTCACATCCCTCCATCTAATCCGACTGTTGGCGGAGGACCACCTCCTTCGTCATCCCCTAGTGTTAGTGTGAACCCATTTTCAAGTGGAGGTTTCACGTTAGGTATTGGATCCATGAATTTCATTCCGTCCATTCATCCACATGCCTCTATGCTTGTACCTTGAATGCTTGTGTGATTCCACAAAAAACTCCTCCTGCTAGCTCTTCGGTTCTATGGTGTGCACACATACCGTTTTCATATGGCCCTCACTCATTTGGTATTCCTTCCTCGAGTGGGTATATGGAACCCCATTCTCATGGAGGTCATCCTCATGGCTTTTCAGTTGTTCCTAACTACTATCCTAATCCTTCCTACGGAATCCCTTCTACGCATGTGCCTGTGTATTCCAACATGGGCCAATTTGGAGGAGGTTACTATCCTTATAGTCACAGTCATGGTTATTACCAGAGTTCGTCGGCACCACAGGTGTCAACTTTGATGTATACAGTCCCTCCTTACAGTTCGCAGAACTAGTCTCTTTCAGGAGCTCATAATCAAGCTTCACAGCCTCAACTCCCTTTTCTTGTTAGATTGAATCTACCTAATCTTTCGAAGCTCACGAATGATCCGGTGTGTCACGATCCTACATGGCCTCCAGTCCCCACCAAGCTCCCTTCTGACATTCCAAAGTTTGAGGGGAATAAGGGTGAGGATCTAGGTGATCACGTTACTACTTTTCACTTATGGTGCTCCTCGAATTCCTTGAACCATGACTCTGTCTGTTTGAGGCTATTTCAACGCACCCTCACGGGGGCAACGACGAAATGGTATGTCGAGTTTCCTGGGGGCACATATAGAGGTTTTAACAATTTAGTTTTGGTTTTCCTAGATCAATTCCAGTTTCCAGTTCGTTACAATACTGGTATTGAGATTTTATCCACATTCCGTCAGGGCAAAGCCACACACATCTCTGACCATATTTAGGAGTGGCGCCGATAGAAGAGGCTAGTGAAAGCCAACATTCCTCCAGAGTTTCTGTTGGAGTGGTTCCTTTAGTATTTACTTCCTCATGTTTTGAAGGATGTTTCATTGTCCAGTATTATGACCGAGAAACAAGCTATTTTCAAAGCCCAGCAGCTAGACTTGGTCTATGCTCAGTCTGGCATTTTATACGATATTATACCTGATGCACCGCGGTCAAGACATAAGCCCAATCTTGTTCCTGGACCACATGCCGATGGTATTGTTGGATCCACATGTACTCGTCCTTTAGATTTGGTTACAAATCATATGCACAATCTGTCCATTAGCCAATCTACCCCCGGACAGGCTCACGCCTCGTCCATTTCCACCCAATCCTCGGATGTTCACTCTATACAATCGGCGAACTCATCAGGTAACCAACAACCTGGTGGGAAGAAAAAGGGGAAAAATAATCGTAGGGGTTGGAATAATAGGAACAATAAAAACCCTAATAAAGAGAACGCCAACCCTCCTTGGGACGACGAAAATGCTGGTGGGGACCACAAACCTAGACATAAAGTGAAATTCCCTTGTAAGCTTTGCATGCAAGATCACCTTACACATTTGTTTCCTTGTCTTGAAGAAGCTACAAAGCACATTGCACAGGTCCCAGCTATACTGAAGGATCCCCTTCCTCATCACCAAAATATGGCTTTAGGTGCTTCCATCGCCGGTAGTGGGACTTATGAAACTTCGACATCCTCTACCCCTTCCGGTGGTTACGAATGCGTTAATAAGGTTAAATCAGAAGTAAGTGTTGCTACTTGCTCTCGTGATTATGGAGCTCCACAACCTCTGTTAGGGAATGAGACCCATCCACCTGATACTCCATTGCACATCGAGAAGCCTAACTCTATGCCACAGATACTGAAAGGTGTTATTAAGCGCTCGACGCACAATCCCAATGCTCGAGCCACCCAGAACTACTCCATATATTGTAGAATATTTGGGCCAAAATCCGTGTGACATGTCAGTTCTTGAGGTTCTCCAGGCTTGTCCTTCTTACAAGACTGCCCTTTTATGTGCTTTGGGTGTCCAGGATCAGTGTAGCCCGAATATTATCAAGTTCGACACTACTAATGTTCAGCCTCAGTTTCCCTATCATGTGGCTTTCCAAGTCCACGTTAGGTGCCTACAGAAAATTGTTAAACGTACCGTGGTTGAAGAAGGTGCTTCTACTTCAGTTATGTCGTTAGCTTGTTGGAAGGCTCTAGGATCCCCTCCTTTATCAAAGTCTATGACCATGTTGACTGCATTCGATGGTCATTCATTCTAGCCGCATGGTATTATCCCCTCCCTTGAGGTCCACTTGGGTGGGAAGACCGTGCCAATTGAAGTCGAGGTGGTTGATGCACCCATCGACTACAATCTTCTACTGGGTAGGAATTGTATCTACACTATGAGAGCGATCATGTACTCTGTGTTTAGAGTTATCTACTTTCCACATGAAGGCATGATTGTGATGGTCGATCAGCTCGATTTCATGAGTTCCGATACCATTGCATCACCAGGAATGAAAGTTCCTCAGATCGAAAATTCTCATCCGAAAACTGGGAATATTGGTGTACAATTGTATTCCTCTTTGATGGGATCTTTCGACTTTGTTGCACCAATCTCCTTTATAGGAACTGTTTTCGATAGTGCGCCATCCTCATTACAGAGTGTACCATTCCGGGTGTCATATTTTAATGATTCATGGAATTTACCTTCCACGAGTTCTTCATCTGGAAACATTGGGCACATCAGGATGGCTCTGCCCTTGTCTGTAGCTGAGCTTGCTTACCGTGAGATTCAAAAATCCACTACAGAACCAGATCTCTCCTCTTCAAGGACAGGAGAGGAAGATCCTGTTATGCTGCCTGCATGGGCAATCGACTCCTCTTGCTCGCATGATTTCCTTGATGGTACTTTTCCTTCGGATGAAGCTATCATCGAAGTCATGTATGGTAGTGATAAGCCTTGGGAAGATCTACATCACCGATAGTATTTTCTTCCCGACCTTGACCTTATTTAGCAGGAAGAGTTTCGATCGACTCTAGCAGAGAAGGTTGGTCACCTTGTGGCTCCTTTGGATTCACATGGTATTTTAGCGTAGGGGAATATAGCTAACATTTCCCCAACCATTCCGATCAACATCTCTCGCACTCCCAGAAAGATTGAGAATGTTTACATCGGTGCCAATTGTTCCCCCGAGGAGATCTTCATTTACACCTAGCTTTTCAAAGAATTTCAGGATGTTTTCGCCTGGTCTTATGAGGAGATGCTAGGAATAGACCCTAGTATTGTCAAATATGAAATTAAGACTTATCCAAATGTTAATCCATTTTGACAACGTATTCATGCTGTGAATCCTAGGAAGGAAGCCCCGATCAAGGCAGAGGTAGAGAAGCTGCTCAAACCTGGTTTCAGCTACCCGGTTCCCCTTATCGAATGGGTATCCAATCCCGTTCCTGTGGATAAGAAGCAGGGAACCATCCGTGTATGTACCGATTTTAGAGATCTGTAGAGAGCATGTCCTAAGGATAACTTTCCCACTCCATTCTTAGATCAAATCTTGGATGCATGTGTAGGAAGCGAAGTTTTTTCATTCATGGATGGTTTTTCCGGTTCCAATCAAATCCATATTAAACCAAAGGATCAACATAAGACTGCATTTATATGTCCTTGGTGTACCTTTGCATACTGGAAAATGGCCTTCGGCCTTAAAAATGCCGGAGCTACTTTTCATCATGCCATGACCTACGCTTGTCATGACCTTAAGCGCATAGTGGAGGCTCATCTAGATGATCTTGCTGGTCATTCTTGTAAGAGAGTTTATCACCCCAATCACCTCCGCCTTATTTTCGAAAGATGTCAGTGTTAAAAGATTGTGTTGAACCCTAACAAGTGCATCTTTGTCGTGAAAATTGGTTGCCTTTTAGGGTTTGTAGTGTCCAAAGAGGGTATTAGAGTCGATCCTCTAAAGGTTGAGGCGATACTGCGATTGCCTCCCCCGCGTAACTTGATTCAACTTCAGAGCCTCCAAGGGAGAGCTACTTTCTTACGCCTCTTTATCGTGAATTATGCCAATCTTACTAAGGGTTTCGCGCGGTTATTGAAGAAGGACACCCCTTTTATCTAGGATGAGTGGTCCCAGCAGTCCTTTGATGCTTTGAAGAAATCCTTGGTATTGGCCCTCTTCTTAGTCCACTCGAATTTGCAAGAGATTTTCTGTTATATGTGGCCGCGTCTCAAGAGACAATTGGTATGGTCTTAGTCCAGATGGATGATGTGATTCAGGAGCATGTTGTCTATTATCTGAGTAGAAATCTCATAGATGCTAAGCTGAGATACTCTCACGTGGAGAAGTTGGCCCTTGTGATTGTTCATGTAGTCCAACGATTAAGACATTATATTTTTCTTAAGAAGACAACCGTTATAGCACATGTCAATCCGTTTCAATTTGTGCTCCCACGACGCATAATTGGGGGGAAATATAATAAATGGATTGTCATCCTTCAGGAGTTTGATCTTGATTTTTCTTCAGTGAAGTCGGTGAAATCCTTGGTTTTCACATAATTGATGTCGGACTTCCAAAGACTTGATGAGGAAGTAGTCCATGAAGACTCGTTTGTGGATGAAAATTTATTTCTTATCTCGTCAACGAACCCTTGGTATGAGGATATCATTATATATCTCCAAACTCTGAAGTTCCCTTCGCACTATTCATGAGATGAGCGATGACGTGTGAGACATCATGCTAAAGATTATGTCATCGTCAGTGAAACTTTGTAGCGCTGAGGAAAATACTCTATCCTCCATCGTTGTTTAACTCATGAAGAAGCGGAGCTAGTATTTAATGATTGCCATGGCGGAGCGTGTGGCGGTCACTTATCTGGGCTTGCAACAACCCAACATATCTTGCGAGCAGGCTATTTTTGGCCTACGATCTTCAAATATTGTGTAAATGCTGTGAATAGATGTCACCCTTGCCAAGTGTTTGCTCAGAACACGTGCTCGCACCCTGCTCCTTTACATCTGGTCGTCACGGTCGATCCCTTCACCAAGTGGGGGGTATATTTCATGGATTGCAACCCAACCTCGGCTGAGGGGCATCACCATATTATCGTGGCCATTGATTATTTTACCAAATGGGTTGAGGCCATGCCGACCATTAAAGTCGATGGTGCCCAACAGCATCCCACTTCGTTTTCAATAAGATTATAACTCGATTTGGTATCCCGAAGGAGATTGTCACTGACCATAGTAGTCACTTCCAAAACCATATGATGGTGGATTTATCACTTAAGCTGGGGTTTAAGCAATATCACTTGTCTTCTTACTACCCCCAAGTGAATGGTTAGGTCGAGGCAGTAAATAAGTCCTTAAAGATCATTCTCCAGCGAACCATCCGATAAAGCAAGAAAAATTGGCACAGTATGTTATATCATGCTTTGTGGGAATATCGAACCGCAATCAAGAATTATACTAGGTTCTCACCATTTCAGTTAGTCCATGGTGTGGAGTCTATCTTGCTGATTGAATGCGAAATCCCTTCTTTGAAAATAGCTATAGAGCTCCTACCTGACACTTCAGAAGTAGAGGAACGTCTAGTCTACCTTGATAAACTTGACGAGCAGCGTCGGGATGCCGTCGTAGCATTGATACTAACAAATATCGTGTTAAGGTTCAATATGATAGGTCTGTCCGTCCCCTGCGATATGTTGAAGGTGACTTGGTCCTCCTTTATGACCAAGCTAAAGAACCCCTGGGGGAAGGAAAGTTCAACCCCATGTGGCGTGGTCCTTACATTGTGAGGTGTGTCCTAGAGAAAGGATCCTATGAGTTGGAAGAATACGAGGGGAATGCCTTGAAGGATCCTAGAAATGGGCTCTACCTCAAGTGGTATTATGCTTGATCTTCTAGCTCGAGCTGATGCTTTTGTATACTATTGTATAGGTCTTTCTGTACATAGTTTAGTTTTCTTTTGATTTTTCGAGTCTGTTGATTCACTTCAGTTTGGTTGACAGATGTCAATGGAATATCCCGTGTTCTTGGGATTCGCGGATGGGGCTATCCATCATAGGCAGACACTTGCTTCTACTGTGTGGGTTATTTAGTCGCCCGACCATCAGATTGTGTCTTCAGGAGGTGCTTGTCTCGGTCCTACATCCAACAATGTGGTTGAGTACAGTTCTGTCATGGAGTTACTTCACGATATGATTTCACATGGTATCCAGTCTTTGGAAGTCCACCTGGATACGCAATTGGTTGTGTATCAATTGAATGGACAGTACCGTGTGAGGGATCCTACATTACTAAGGAGGTTCTTAAGGGTAAGACTCAGGGAGCATCATTTTGTTTTTATTACATACATTCACGTTCCTAGACGTTTTAATCATATAACTGATGCATATGCTAATTATGTCCTAGATTGGCATTTGTCACATCAATAAAAGAAGCACACAAATAACATTTATTCACACATTTGTACATACATAATAGTAGAGTTGGAAAATCAAATTTATATATATATATATAAAAAGTGGTGTCATGATACAAAACTGGAGCCCGTAGCTCTCAAAAATATACAATCCGATACAAAAATAGTGAGACCCCATGGCATCTAAGCCCTGCGGGGAGGTCTCTCCGCCTCAGCGGGATGAGTCTGAATATAATAGTGTACAACGTTGGCTATACGCCGCAGAAGCCGCACCCATACACCTGGTATCCTAACTACATGTCGCTGCATCGCCTCCGGGAGATGCTCTACCTCTATGAGTGGTACCCGAGAAGTCATACGGGAGAGGTTGACCCGTACCATATCCAGTGTGCGCTTTGCTACCACACCTACTATCTTGCCTCCCTTACCTCTGCAGTGGTGTCATGGGAATCCATGAGGTCTTCGCGGACCCAGATCTGAGAGCAAACAGTCACCCATTAATATGATACCACACCAAAAAGATTTTTTCATTCACTTATAATAAAAAATCCAAAAAAAATTAAAATACACAAAACTTAAAAAGAGTATTCATACCTCTGTCCCCGAATGCGGCCCTTGGAGGGAGCAACATGTCTCTATCTCCGCGGTAGTCTATCCCCTCATATGAGTAGTCATCGATGGCGATGAGATGTCGTTCCCACCAGTGAAAGAACACCTTTGAATATGGTGATGCCTATTGGCCACCACTTTGCTGCGTCAGTACCTCTTCCCTGCGGGTTTGGGCGGGATCTTGGAGACTGTGTGGAGGGACTTCAACCCTTGAACTCAAGCCTAATACTCTCTAAAAGAAAAAAAATGCATAGAATACTGCCAAAGCCAAAGTTCTTGGCCAGTCCAAGCTTGCACTGCATTAGCTGAATCTTCATCGTACCCAGCAACGTTGTGCACCAATCAAATACTGTGGGTCTCATACACTCAGCCACGTAGAATATCACAGGCCTTGAAGCTTGATGAAGTGCAGCTGATCCTGTAATTCTCCCGAGGGTGAGGACTATGATCTTCATACTTAGGCTCACTATGGCCTCAATGGGAACCTGGATACCCACCTTTTGGGTGCCAGCGATGCAATACCTATCAATGTAATCGTTGATGGTGCCTTCCTGCACCCATGTTGCGAGACCTAAGACTCACTGTCTCACCCCGACGGAACAATCCAGTAATAAAGTATATGTCTTCCACCTCCAATGGAAGTGGTTGGCCATCTAGATCGAACTGTTGTGCCTCTGTGTCCCAATAGTTGATCAAAAAAAGTACCCTCGGTCTGTGGTGGTCCTCTAGCACGTGGAATCAAACTGCCTCGACCTTACTAGCATTTCCCCTCTTAGGTTGCAACAATACTGAGATGGATTTCAAAAATGAGTTGTGGCCGGTGGGGGGTCAAAGCGGGAGATGGTATTTAAGAGGTTCTGGGGGTGTCCTTTGGCCTCTGTATGTAGATGCAGACAAACAGACTTTCATATCATAATCTCCCGGGATTTTAAATATGATGGGAAACCATGCAACAAACAGGTGCGGATCTATCCTTACAAGCCCTATTCAAGTAAGGTTTCCTCGCTTCACCATTTTATTCCCAAGAGCTTCCAATTGGAGTTCAATTTCGTTTCCAAAAGGGACAAACCTAAGGAAGGCCCTAGGAATTCCAATGCATGAGCAATCGTTTTTGGGCCCTTAAAACCCCTATGCTCCAAAACTTGTAATGCCCACATGCTTGCAATGCTTGTTGTGCGGGTAGATCTTGGCATACATGCTCATCAACAATGTCATGTTCTCTTTCTCTCCACTCTAGGACCATCCTGGAGGCAAGAAACAATGAATTTTAGTGCCAAGTTGTTTAAAAAACCAAACCCACAGTGCTGTACGTTGGCTACTATGCATACATTCACGCGTATACATGGCCAATGCATGCGTTGACCGCGCACAAAAATCCCTCCACGCGACCCGTATTATAATAGCTTGTGTACAATGATTTGTGGATGTAACCTATGGAAAAAGATAATTTTTTTACCATTAAAAGCTAAAATAAAAGCTATGAAATTTAAGAGGGGGATGAGACCACCAACCTAATCCAGTCGGTTCATGGATCCGACACTCGTAGCTCCTGGAATCTGCAGCTGAAGATCGAGGGTAAAAACTAACCAAAAGCACTATTTGTGGTAAAAATGAAAATGAAATGGTAAAAGTAATTTTTTATTACTATTTATAGTTTTTCAAACTCACTTTCCTATAGTTTTTTCCGTTTTGAGCCATTTTGGACTAATATGAAGCTATAAAGTGTCGTTTTGAACAGTTTTTTTCCGATGAAAGTGGATTTTTCAACTGTTTCACGACTTCAGCAGGTATTGTCTACACCTGGCATACAGGTTAGGATTTCATTTCGCCTGCATTTTTCATTTGACCTTATGACCACAATCATTAACCTTAGGTGCGACTCTGCTTTTTAACTGACATGAAACCTCTATGCCGCTTTAGAAGTGTCGTTATTTGGTGGTAGGGCTTGTCCGACCATGGGTGCCCTAGTTAGATCCTTTTATGTCGTTTGGTGCCCATGCCGTTGTTCCTCCTTAGTTTTGAGAGTTGTTTGTAGTCACGCCATAACAAGTGCGATGAAGACTAATACTCTACTTCATTTTATTTTGTCCATCTCCCATGAGGACTCCCCCATTTATGTCAAGTCATGATTGCATTGCATTATCCTGCTTTCCTTTTGAGCCTTCTACCGGCTCTTGCTATCTCAATGATTAGCCGTGTGCCTGTGCACTTTACCTTTCGAGCCAAGCAAAGCCTCCATTTATCTTTCGCAGCTTGATCGACCCCTTACCTTGAGGGAACACCCCCTGAGTGTCCATATCTTGCACATGCTTCCTTGCATTGATCATAGGTATGTTCCGCTACTTGGAACTAGTTTGCTCATTCTTCGATACTCGTTCCCTCACTTGTTGTACTATAAGCAATTTTATTCCTTTTCAAGCTTTCCTAATATGAAAAAGACCAAAAAAATCAAATAATTCAAAAATCTGGATGGGAAAATCTTTACTACCTCTTATTGGTAGCTGTCGTGTCGCCTTTGAACAGAGCATTCATTTCCACTCCATTCATTATGAGTCGGGACATTAGTAGGACCTTCTGAGCTGTACCCATTTCTCAGATCTTACTCCACTGGCTGGTTAAGCTTCCAATCATTATGGATCCTTTGTTGATGCCTCCTGTGTCACAAATTTTTATTATCATCTAGTCATTGAGTCTATGCTTCCTGAGTCTATCCATCTGCTCATGCTCACGTTCAAAGGAAGTATTGAAACCAGAGTCAGCCACTCCTCATATCTCTTGACATTGCATGTCGGCCATCCCATACAATCCGATCTATTCGTCCGAGTTCTTCCAAATCTTTCAGTGTAGTTGGTTACCTCGTGCTGGATGATGGGGGATTCATTACTGCCCTCCTTCCAATGAGTTTCATTCCATCGACTCCAACCCATTTATTCCAAAATTGAGACTTAGAGTCGGCTGAGTACCTTGAGGCTTGTAGTCATTAGTGGCAGGTTCTCTTGCCATCGACAGTTGGGGATTCATCAATGCCTCCTGATCGATGGATTCGTTAAAGTGTTCGATGGTTACCTCGTGCTGGCTGATGGGGGATTCATTACTGCCCTCCTTCCAGTGAGTTTCATTCCATCAAATCCAACCCATTTATTCCAGAATTGAGACTTAGATTCGGCTGAGTACCTTGAGGCTTGAAGTCATTAGTGGTAGGTTCTCTTGCCATCGATAGTTGGGGATTCATCAATGCCTCTTGATCGATGGATTCGTCAGAGTGTTCAACCTCAACACCTTTATTCACACTTTGATGAATGTACTCCGTGCCTTGATGCCCATTTTCATTATTGGTGGGTTATCTCACATCTGTTAACGGTATACTTCAATAACCGGTAATCAGACGATCCCACATCAGGTTTGACATCAACACCTTTATTCGCTTGATAGGGCATGCACCGTTGGTGATTTGTGTAGAAGACCCCATACTTCAGTGGCATTCAGTATGCTATTGGTGATCGTGATTATGCTTATGAGAGATCAGTCTCATACATCAACAATTTGCACCTTCAGTTTGCATCAATTGTTTCCTCTTTAGTAGGAGACCATATCTTACTAGGTCATGGCTATGACCACTTATGACATGTATTCACTATATACTGCCTATTCATGGCCATTGTATCAGATTGCTATGTATTGTACCAATATGTATTTAGAGAGATCATTGTATTATGACGTGTGGGCTACTCCTTCCATTTGTGTTTCCATCACTCCACTTCTGAGATTTATAATGTATTTTGGCCATCGTAATACCTTCTCTTACCTCACACATTAGGGGGCATATATTATAGTGTATTTTTCCACCTTGTGAGCATTTATACTATTTGGCCTCTGATATTCATTTCATTGACTCATAACCACTTTTTTCCCTTCAGGAACCCAGTTTTCCCTATTTTTGTTCATATACGCGAGCTGCTTTACTGCAACTTGCGCATGGGTAGGCTATCCCACTACAACCCGCGTACATCGAGTTAAATGGTAAATTTTAATAAAAACTCACTTTTTACTCCAAAAAGAGGTCATAGGGTGACCTTTGGCCCTCCATTTATCTCGAAACGACTCGATTCGACCTTTCAACTACCTTTGGAAGGCTATATATTGAGCTCTTATGGTACATGGAAGGAGGAGAAAGAGAGAGCATTGAAGCTCTATTGGATTTTTGCCATATCTTGAGTCTACATCCATTGATCCTAGTTGTTGTGAACCTCTTATGTTCACCTACCAAACTCCTTCATAGTTTGAGTTTTCCATTGCATGGGGGATTGAAGTGGTGGAGACACAAGTGGAGGGACCTAGTTCTCGGTTCAGATGACTTGCCGACAAGAGGTTGTATCATGTACTTCTTGTTTCATTAATATAAATACTCATTTTCTCGTCCAATTGATCTTGTGAATGGTTAATTAACATTGGGTTGCATTTGCTTATTACATCATGGACCATGCTATTGTTTATGCTAATATATTTCACATATTATATGCACTTGCTTGTATTTGTTGTTGAGACTAAGCTGCAGGCTCAAGTGTAGATATTGGAAATCTCAATGGGGATCTACTTTGAACATCCGGTTGAAGGTTGATCATTTATCCACGTCTTAGCATTTTCATTTATATAGCATTGTATTGAGAATTGAGTTGATTTCTGCTAGTCATTTGTCTATTGTGGTCTACCCCAATCCATAGGAATTTTTTCTCCGTAACAAGTAGCAATGATGAATATGCATAAAAAATAAAAATATAGTTGAAATTTAATCAAATGGTGAATTAATCAAATAAAATAAGCTGATTATGCAAATAGGATGTCTAAGAACAATGGAGATTTATGTAAAACTCAAAAGTGAATTTTAAGATTTTTTTTGTTAAAATAATGCAAAACAAAAAATTTAAGCTCGACTTTGTGGGCATCAACAATCGATAGTGTGAAGGCTACATAGGATCCAGAACATGTATGTCACGTAGGTGAAGAACTGCGCAACTGTCAATACTATATCTTATGCATTGGTATC
Source organism: Larix kaempferi (assembly GCA_027924585.1). NCBI lineage: Eukaryota > Viridiplantae > Streptophyta > Pinopsida > Pinales > Pinaceae > Larix > Larix kaempferi. Next base: position 2,079,908 of record BSBM01000636.1, on the reverse strand, counting down.
CAAAGATTCTTATAAATTTGATTTTTTATGTCTTCTTGATTGAATGTCGAGGTAATGAGATAGATGAATCCTTAGAGGTGAGTGATTGAGAGCCTCCAAAAGGGTTTAGGAATGCCTCCAATCCAACTAAAGTAAGAAAAAATGGATTTCTTCTCTAGTGGAGTCACCATTTTGTTGTGGTCTATTTGGTAATAGCAAGAACTAAATAGACCCCACCAATAGGTTGGAGCTAATGGTGTAGATAAAAAGTCTTAGCGGTATTAATAAGATGATTGATACACCATTATTCCCATCTATTAACATGAAATTTTTGATAATGTGACATATAGGCAATGGAAGAAACCTTTATAGAAACACTCGTCAAGTGGATTTTTGATGATAGAGTAGGATGAGGGTGAACCTTCCCACTAGATCCTCCTTTATGATCTTGCACAAAATGCCACAACAACAAACAACACTACAAAATATTCCACACTATTAATGGATTAGAAATTAAATTAATGCAACAATAAAATAAGCATTACAATGCATTTTTTAGTTGGGAGAAAGAGAACCCATAACTTCATATTAACGAAAAAGGGAAAGAAATTTACATAAAGAAAGAGCAAGGTCACCTAGGAGTAGCCATAAGGGTGACCTTCAAGATTCCTCTTTGCGTGGTCTTGTCCTCTTTGAGGCTTTCTCTCTGTAATGACACACTAACTGGAAGATACTTTCTCCTTAGTGGTAGAAGGAAATTATTGATGTTGATGCCAATGAGATGCAGTGAAGTTGGATCTAGAAAATGACTCAATCCACAGTTACACTCATGCAACATAACCTTGCATTCATTGCACTCCTAGAAATATTAAGAGATTCCTGTATTTATAAGTTTTCTTTGGTGAATGACATGCATGGGACATGGAGATATTTCTCAAGTTAGGCCATGTAGTTACTTATTTTACCCTATTACTTTATTGCAACTAGAGAAAACACAAATTTTTGAGCGTTTTCCAATCTCCAAGTGTGCATTGAAAGAGCTAGATCGCATAGTTTGATGCACTAGTGGCATACAAGAAAAATGCACAAGTCTAGAGGTATTACTCATGTAGACCATGTGACATATATAATTGATGTGTCACATAGCCATGAGTTTGGTTTAAATGCATGGTTTGACTTTGATTCTCCATAGTTAACTCACCATTCCTTATAATTGAATGTTTCATTGGCTTCATTTTATCAACATCAAAACATAAATGATGTTTTATGCATGAGCGGACAAAAATGGTGTGAGAAAAATTTGCAACAAAACCAAGTGTATAGTTATGTAGGGGTTTGAATCACTAGTTGAAAAATATACCCACCTCTAAATTGGTTGTGACATGCCATCCCCTCCCTTGTGCCAAACCTACCTTAATTGATTCGGGGATGGACCACATTTCTTTAATGGAAAAATGGTTCTCCCTATTCAAAGTAAATGACTTGGAATATTCCTTTTGGCCACTCATCTCAATGAGCTCATATTGGGGGAAATTCATTTTTCTAATTAGTTGTGATAGGGTTGAATATTATCCATGTATCTTCCCTTAGATGGAGTGTTTTGGACAGTGGTTGATGACACACACACACACACACATACTCTCCAAGACAAACATGCAACATTAAAATATTGTAGGTTGGTACACTAGGTTGCTCTTTCTCAAGATACAATATAGAGTATTAAGTTAGGGGAAATGAATCATTGATGAACTTGTAATAGTAAAAAAATGGGGATTTGGTAGTGTATTAGATCACCTATGCAAACCACATTTTCCAACTCAACTTATTAAGCAAAATTTATCATTGAAAAATATTCCTTTTGGTCTCCCGAGTCATAATAATGCCATGTCCAAGACTTGACCCGCTCTCTTTACCCTCGACCCATGCTAAAATGGGCCTTCTACTTCAGATTGAATTCATAGTTTCTCCTGTACTAACCATATCCTATCAACTACATATTTTAGGAGGGAATGAACCATAGAAAGCACACACACCAATAAGATACTCCCTTTATAACTCTAGGAAATACGTATTTGAGTCTTTATAGATTGATAGATAGTTGAGTCTTTATGATTTAGAATTTGATCACTTTACACACTTTATAGCTCATAGGAATATATTCAATATGCTTAAGGATATATTTATATATCGTTTCCTTTTTAATCAACAACTAGGAGAAAGAGCGAAGGAACCATAGCCTCTATCTGAGAACTAAAGGCTCTTACTCTTGGAATCAGACTTGAGAACTCCTATATAACTATGGATGCTCTTACTAAGGTATAAGAATATATCTTGTCTTAAGGAATTAGAATGTCTCCTTTATAAATTAAAGTCATGTTTTAGAACTAGAGCTCTTGTACTTGGTATTGTTTTAGAATTAAGAGTAGAAACTAGTATGTCTCCTTAGGATAGAGAAAGTCTATCGTATCATTTTCATTTACTTATCTTTTATTGTTTTTTCTTTAAATCAAAATGTAAATTGGAGACGTAATGAGCTCATATTGTTGTCTAAATATTCACGTAGAAGAAAAATTTCACTACATGGAAAGAGAGGGGTCATCGCCAGAGGAGTTGATGGGTCACTCTTCGAGGAAAAATTGTTCAAGGAAGTCTAATGATACATTGGCATCTATTGAGGCAAGGACATCAAGATCAACACACATTGGTGTTGATAACCAAATATTGTTGGATTCATGTAGATAATCCAGGCTGTTGTATCATTTGTAGTCATCTGATCACCAATCGAGTCAAAGGGACATAGAGGATTCTCCCATATCATTGTTTGGAGAATGCCCATCTCGACCATATTTTGTTGGTGTAATTTTCTATAAAATTTATGTATGTTAATATACATCGATTGTAGATGCACATGTTCAATAAGTTTGTGTATTTACACACATTTTTTTGTTTGTTTTTGTAGCAGATTGAGGTTCGATGGAGGGCCATAATCGAGTCGGGGATCAAGATCAACATGTTAGGAATTCTCAAGTGAGAGGAAAAGATTAAGTAAGGAGGGTAATTGTTGAACAAGATGTGGGTTGTACTCCCATAACAATTTATCCCTTTGATCTACCTAAGGATCTTCCATGGGAAAATGATGTCCAACAATTGACAATTGACACTAGAATGTTGTACATCTGATCACTATGTGAAGTTGCTAAGTGATGTTTCTAGTTTGTGTAATGTCCCCATTTTGGCCCCCTTTGTATTAAATCGTAAATGATGTAAATATTGTAATTTAATCATGGTGAGGAGCTCAAGGCCAAGGCCCCACCATTGATTTAGCGTTTCATGTATCGTTAATTAAAAATAGATGCATATGGTTCTTGTGCTAGATGGGCACAATGTAAATGAAGACATCATGTAAATACGAATTTTAATAAAAATACCCACAACTAGCTATGCAATGCAACAAAGAGATGGGGGCATGATTCTACAAGGAATAGGGAGGGAAATTATTCAAACCCTTGAGCCAATGGTGTTAATCCATGTGTCAATGAGAAAACCCATAAACTACCAACTACCCATTTTGGGTTATGGACCCAATCATTTAATTCTTCCAAGAGTTGGTTGAGGCAGTTAATGCCTTGGGAATGAAGAGGTATGGCAGCCAATTTCGTGCATGGGAAAGGCATCAACCTGGAAAATCGCGTTTTTGTCTCCTTGGGCAAGAAAAAACCCACGAAATGGGCCCAAAGCCATTCTGAACCCATTGCGTTCTTCCTCTCACGCAGACTGAGCTCACTGGAATTTATCCTCATGATTTTCACCATAACCCTGTGTTTTTCCATGCCCAGGAACTCGTTTTTGGTATTGTGCAGTAGCTGGGGAAGGAGGGACGCGATTTGGGACTGAGGGAGAGGTCATTTTTCCCCTGGGGCATTTTTCTGGAATGGGTTTTGCTCTCCCAGTCAAATTTTCCTAGTTGCCAATACGTTTTGGGTCTACCCATGTTTTTCTGAAGCTCAGGAAACCCCATCTCATGCATCCCACTGTTGAAACGTTTTTCCTCATGCCCAACGATTGTGGTTTTGCTGTTATGTGCATCCCTATTTTGCTTTGAACCTGTGAGTTAAATTCTTGGACTGGTAGTGGACATAATTGGCTTGATAAACCTAGTGGAGGGAGTAACCTCTCACGAAGATCAAGAGGGCTTTGGCTACTTTTCTATGCACACCCTGAGAGCATTAGAAAGGAAGGTATGGCTTGAGGGACTGTGTGACAGTGAAGAGAATACTTCCTTGTGCTGGGTGTGTAGGAATTGTGAGTGCCAAGCTAAATAGATCTCGGAGGGGTATCCTTAGCTCTGTGGTTGAGCACACTAGCTTAGCAATTCTTCCTTTCCATTTCCTAGCAGCTTGATAAACCCAATTTGTAGATTGGCTTGGCTCATCCTGGTGTATGCTTGGCTATGTGTGAGTCTACTGTTCCCTGATTCCTTGTAGAGATCATGCCTAGCTCGGGGGTGGCAGTTGCATCAAGAGGTTGGTACGCACAACTGGCCTATGGTTGGGTGGAACGTTGCAGATGCATAGCTGGTTGCTTGGGACTACTTTGTTAAGATAAGTATTCTCTTGTGTTATCTTTACAATTATTATTTGATGAATATATTGAATGTATAATGGATGTGCAATTGATTTATTTCCACTGTGTTTTTCTTATAATCATACATCCCATATGTCTTTTATATTATGTGAATGCTTAGCTGAAAGTTCATGGGGCTAGATGCCCGATTTTAGCACCACGTCCTCTCTATCATGCTGGTATGGTAGGAGGGGATGTTACATTTTGGTATCAGAGCTGCTGGTTGCAGCATTGGACCTCTATGAGCCAAATCTGATAGCAATTACAAGGGAAGATCCCTTCCTAATCACCATAGATAGCAGAATAGGGCCTAAACTGGCTGAGTTGAATAAAATTGTAGAGGTAAAGTTACCTCCTACTGAGCAGCATTCATCACTGAAAGAAAGAAAGTTTTCAAATTTTTCCTAAGTGTCTTTGAAAAAATTCGTTTAAGTCTGTTTCGGAAAGAATTCCCGAATGTCTTCTGAAACTGCGGAAGCATTCGGCGAATTGCCCCGAAACTACGGAAGGAATTCTCTTTCGAAATTGCGGAAGGAATTCCCTTCCGAAACTGCGGAAGGATTCCGCGAGTTGCTCCGAAACAGCGGAAAATTTTTCTAAGTGTTCGGCGTGGAAAGGAAAATTTCGGAAGGAATTCTCTTCCGAAATTGCGGAAGGAATTCTCTTCTGAAATTGCGGAAGCATTTCGCAAACCGCCCCGCAATTGCGGAAGCATTCGGCGAAACGCCCCATAATGGCGGCAAGCGGAAGCATTCCACGCAACGGCAGAAGCATTCCGCAACTGCGGAAGCATTCGCCGAATCGCTCCGCAACTGCGGAAGCATTCGATGAATTGCTCCGCAATTGCGGGAGCGTTCGGCAGCAAGCGAAAGCATTCCGCGAATGGCTCCGCAACTGCGGAAGCATTCACCGAATCGCTCTACAACTGCGGAAGCATTCGGTGAATTGCTCTGCAATTGCGGGAGCGTTCTCCGAACCGCCCCGCAATGGCGGAAGCATTCCGCGAATGGCTCCGCAACGGTGGAAGCATTCCGCGAATGGCTCCGCAACTGCGGAAGCATTCGCTAAATCGTTCCGCAACTGCGGAAGCATTCGGCGAATTGCTCCGCAATTGCGGGAGCGTTCGCTGAACCACCCCGCGACGGTGGCAAGCCCCCTTGACCCCCTTTTTCCCCCTCATATGTCATTGATTGTGAGAAAATTCGATGATTTGACAAATTCTCAGTATAATATTTTTCCACGTGCATGAAAGTAAATTATGAATTCATGAGAATGTAATGCAACTAACAGTTGTGTGGATAAACACATTTTACAGAATCACAGTTACATCAGGGTAGCACTCTAGATAGTACAGTTGGAAAGTTTTGAATCTTGGTTGGGCCAAGAAAATCAACATCATGGATGATGCACAGGATCCCTATGAGCCTGAAACATATGCCATGGGGGAGAACATACATGTTGAAAATGCTGAAACAGAATCTAATGGGAGAAGAAATCAAGAGACCCCTCCAGGTATTGCAGCCACCATGAGAAGCCTAAGGGTGGAATTGAAAAGCTGTAGAGAAGACAATGAAAGGATGATTAAAGCTCAAGAGGAACAAAATCAGTTGAATGCAGCCATGCTACAGAGTTTGACAGACATCCAAAGGCAAATAAACTCTGGGCATCAGACATCAAATCCAGAAAGGGGTGGGAGTAGTTCGAGAAGGAATTCCCGTAAGAGGGCCAGTAGCCCAAGAAGAGTTTCTACAGACAGAACATATACTCTAGAAATCTCTTCTAATGAATCATCTGACTCTGAAGAATCCATTGAGGGTTCAAGCTCTTCATCTCGCATGAGTAAGAGGAAGAAGCACCACAAGAACAATTCGCATGGGCAATTTAAGAAGGAGAAACCTCCTACATTTGACGGACAGGTAAAGTCTGGTCAAGAAGTTGAAGCTTGGCTTCTTGGGATGAGAAAGTATTTCCAAGTCCAAGACTACTCTGGGAATATGAAGGCAAGGGTTGCCATCTTCAACTTGAATGGAAGAGCATCTATATGGTGGGAACACATCAGGCAAGTGAAGAAGATCAACGCAAGGAAGATTGTGTGGAAGCAATTCAAGAAATACTTCAAGCAAGAGTACCTCTCTGACAGGTACTATGATGATAAGATCAAAGAGTTCCATGAGCTGAGATTGGGACAATCGACCATGGAAGAATATGCAAATAAGTTCTTGGAGCTGCTGAGGTATGTCAGGTATATTCGAGATGATAAGGTGAAAATTCAACGTTTCCTAAGTGGACTGCCCCAGTCATATAAAGATAGAATTGAGTTTGATGAACCTCGAAATCTAGAGGAGGCCATAAGAAAGGCCAAGTATTGCTTTGATCAAAACAAAAGCAAACCAGAATTCCATAAGGCATGGAAGGATAGGAAAAATGAAAAGTTTGACCAAAGGAAGAAGGGGTTCAAGCCTCCTCAATTCCAGAATCAGCAAAGGCAGCCATCACAGGTTGTGACTAAGCCAACTAGGATGATGGGAGACAAGCCAAGAGATCCAAAGGAACCAAGAGAACCACTTCAATGTTGGGGTTGTGGAGGAGACCACATGCGTAGGAACTGTCCACATCGGAATGGGAATGCAAATCAAGTTCACAACATCCAAGGAGCTGGAACTGTGGGTCAAGTGGTGAGAGCAATCCCTAGAATCTATGCAGCAGTAGAAGACTACCAGTCAAATCATCAGTCAACTGTGGTTGAAGTTGAAGGTAAGATTGCTAAGCAATCTATTTCTATTTTGATTGATCCTGGATCTACTCATAGTTATGTCACTCCTAGAATTGTTGAGATTTGTGCTTTCAAGAAATTAAAGCATAGTAAATCATGGTTAGTTCAACTAGCCACTGGAACCAAGAGAAAAGTTAGTGAAATAGTAGAGAAATGTCCATTAGAGATGGATGGGCTATTCACTTATGCAGATCTGAATATTTTGCCACTTGGTTCCTATGATATTCTCATTGGAATGGATTGGTTAGAGACACACAGGGTTAAACTTGAATGCTACAATAAGACATTCGAATGCATGGACGAAGAAGGAAACCCGAGGGTTGTAAAAGGGATTCCAAAGGTGACTTCTGTTAGATAAGTTTCAGCCATGCAACTGAAGAAGTTCTGTAGGAAGGGATGTCAATTGTATGCAGCCCACATTTTAGAGGCAGCAGAAAATGAAACTCTTAAATTGGAGGACTATCATGTATTGCAAGAATTCAGGGATGTTTTTCCTGATGAGATTCCAGGACTTCCTCCAAAGAGAGACATTGACTTTACAATTGAACTTGTGCCAGGAGCGGCACCAGTGTCTAAAACACCCTGCAGGATGAGTACACCGAAATTGCTAGAATTGAAAATGCAATTACAAGAGTTGCTAGAAAAGAAATATATTAGGCCAAGTGTGTCCCCGTGGGGAGCACTTATTCTATTTGTGAAAAAGAAAGATGGAACATTTAGGTTATGTATCGACTACAGGCAGTTGAACAAAGTCACCGTGAAGAAAAAATACCCATTGCCCCGAATTGATGACCTTTTTGACCAAATGAGAGGAGCAAAGGTATTTTCAAAAATTGACTTGAGGTCTGGTTACCATCAGGTAAGAATCAAAGAAGAAGATATTCATAAGACAACCTTTAGAACGAGGTATGGACACTATGAGTTTGTAGTGGTACCATTCGGTCTCACAAATGCACCAGCTACATTCATGTGTCTCATGAATAATGTTTTTAGCAAGTATTTGGACAAGTTTGTTCTTGTATTTCTAGATGACATTCTCATCTATTCTAAGAATGAAGAAGAGCATGAAGAACATTTGAGAATGACTATGCAATTACTAAGGGAGCATAAGCTGTATGCAAAGATGAGTAAATGTGACTTGTATAAAGATAGAATTCATTATTTGGGTCACATCATCTCCGACGAAGGGATATCTGTAGACCCTGAGAAGATTGAAACCATTATGAATTGGCCAACTCCAAGGAATGTGACTGATGTGAGATCTTTTATGGGCCTTGCTGCTTACTACAGGAGGTTTATTGAAGGATTCTCCAAGGTTGCAAACCTGATCACTTCTTTGCAAAAGAAGGGGATAAAGTTTGAATGGTCACGAAGATGTGAGGAAAGTTTTCAACGGTTGAAGAATCTTCTTACAAGTGCACCAATTTTGAAAATTGCAGACCCAGAAAAAGACTTTGTGGTGTGTACCGATGCATGCAATCAAGGACTTGGAGGAGTTCTTATGCAATACAACCATGTGATATGCTATGAGTCAAGAAAGTTGAAGGAGCATGAGAAGAACTATGCTACTCATGATATAGAACTCGCAGCCATAGTACATGCCTTAAAGATGTGGAGGCATTACTTAATGGGAAGAAAATTTGAGTTAAGGACAGACCATTGTGGTCTGAAATACTTGTTTGATCAGCCAACTTTAAATGCTAGGCAAGCTAGATGGTTGTAATTTGATTTTGAAATCAAACACATAAAAGGGAAGGAAAACAAGGTGGCTGATGCACTCAGCAGGAAGGTACATGAAATGTATGTGGCAGCACTTAGTACTTGCCAACCAGATTTGAGGCAGCAGATTGTTAACCATATGGTTGAGGATGAAGTGTACGTGCAGATAAAGGACAAATTGCAGTAGCAAGACCTTGGCAAGAAGTATGAAGGCTATCATTTGGAAGAAGGTGGACTTCTCACGTATAAGAATAGAGTCTATATTCCAAATGCGGCATATTTAAGGAGGATTGTTATGGATGAAATCCATAAAGCTCCATACTCTGGTCACCCAGGATATCAAAAAACAATTGCTACAGCAACAAAATATTATTTCTGTCCAGGCATGAAGAAGGACATCGTTGAATACATTTCTAAGTGCATGGAATGTCAGCAGGTAAAGAGTGAACACCAACATCCAGCAGGTTTATTGCTTCCAGTGCCAATTCCAGAATGGAAATGGGAAGTAATATCCGTGGACTTTATTACAGGATTGCCAATGACTGTGAGACAACATTATTCCATTATGGTTGTGGTGGACAAGTTAACAAAGGCATCACATTTTATACCAGTTAAGTCCACACATAAAGCCGATGCCGTTGCAAATATTTTCATGAAGGAAATTTTCAGATTACATGGGTTGCCTAAGGCAATAATTTCTGACAGGGATACCAAGTTCACTTCCAATTTTTGGAAATGTCTCTTTGCAGATTTGGGTACACAGTTAAGCTTTGGTACTGCATACCATCCTCAAATAGATGGGCAAACAGAAAGAGTAATGGACAAACCATCCAAGTGGGAGGATTATCTACACTTGCTAGAATTTGCATATAACAATGGGAAACAAGCATCGTTGGGAATGAGTCCTTATGAGGCTTTGTATGGAAAAAGGTGTAGGACACCAGTGACTTGGGACAATCCAGTGAACAGAATTGTACTTGGGCCAGAATTGCTTAAGGAAATGGAACAAGAAGTTGCCAAGATCAGACAGAATTTAAAAACAGCCCAGGATAGACAGAAAAGCTATGCAGATAAACAAAGAGTGCATAGGGAATTCAATGTTGGGGATCATGTGTATCTTAGAGTGAGATCAAGGAAGAGTTCCTTGAAGCTTGGGAGTTGTGCCAAGCTATCACCTAGATATTGTGGGCCATTTAAAGTGCTTGAAAGAATAGGGCCAGTTGCATATAGACTTGCATTGCCTGCTAACACTAAATCTCATAATGTTTTTCATGTCTCTTTGCTTAAGAAATATGTACATGATCCTAACCATGTGATTAATTGGGATGTGATCCAGGTGGAACCCAAGGGAGAATTCCAAACCGATCCATTGCGCATCCTAGACAAGAAGGTAACATTGCTGTGGAATCGAGCCATCGGACAGGTAAAGGTGCAATGGAAACACTACGGTCCTGATGAGGCTACATGGAAGCTGGAGGATGCCATGAAGGTGGCATATCCATCTTTGTTCAATTTTGATGAGCATTGAGGACAGTGCTAATGTAAGGGGAGGGGAATGTAATGTCCCCATTTTGGCCCCCTTTGTATTAAATCGTAAATGATGTAAATATTGTAATTTAATCATGGTGAGGACCTCAAGGCCAAGGCCCCACCATTGATTTAGCGTTTCATGTATCGGTAATTAAAAATAGATGCCTATGGTTCTTGTGCTAGATGGGCACAATGTAAATGAAGACATCATGTAAATACGAATTTTAATAAAAATACCCACAACTAGCTATGCAATGCAACAAAGAGATGGGGGCATAATTCTAAAAGGAATAGGGAGGGAAATTATTCAAACCCTTGAGCCAATGGTGTTAATCCATGTGTCAATGAGAAAACCCATAAACTACCAACTACCCATTTTGGGTTATGGACCCAATCATTTAATTCTTCCAAGAGTTGGTTGAGGCAGTTAATGCCTTGGGAATGAAGAGGTATGGCAGCCAATTTCGTGCATAGGCAAGCCATCAACCTGGAAAATCGTGTTTTTGTCTCCTTAGGCAAGAAAACACCCACAAAATGGGCCCAAAGCCATTCTGAACCCATTATGTTCTTCCTCTCACGCAGACTGAGCTCATTGGAATTTATCCTCACGTTTTTCACCATAACCCTGCGTTTTTCCATGCCCAGGAACTCGTTTTTGGTATTGTGCAGTAGCTGGGGAAAGAGGGACATGATTCGGGACTGAGGGAGAGGTTGTTTTTCCCCTAGGGCATTTTTCTGGAATGGGTTTTGCTCTCCCAGTCGAATTTTCCTAGTTGCCAATACGTTTTGGGTCTACCCATGTTTTTCTGAAGCTCAGGAAACCCCATCTCATGCATCCCATTGTTGAAATGTTTTTCCTCATGCCCAACGATTGTGGTTTTGCTGTTATGTGCATCCCTATTTTGGTTTGAACCTGTGAGTTAAAGTCTTGGACTGGTAGTGGACAGAATTGGCTTGATAAACCTAGTGGAGGGAGTAACCTCTCAAGAAGATCAAGAGGGCTTTGGCTACTTTTCTATGCACACCCTGAGAGCATTAGAAAGGAAGGTATGGCTTGAGGGACTGTGTGGTTGTGAAGAGAATACTTCCTTGTGCTGGGTGTGTAGGCATTGTGAGTGCCAATCTAAATAGATCTGGGAGGGGTATCCTTAGCTCTGTGGTTGAGCACACTAGCTTAGCAATTCTTCCTTTCCATTTCCTAGCATCCTGATAAACCCAATTTGTAGATTGGCTTGGCTCATCCTGGTGTATGCTTGGCTATGTGTGAGTCTACTATTCCTTGATTCCTTGAAGAGATCATGCCCAGCTTGGGGGTGGCAGTTGCATCAAGAGGTTGGTAAGCACAACTGGCCTATGGTTGGGTGGAACGTTGCAGATGCATAGCTGGTTGCTTGGGACTACTTTGTTAAGATAAGTATTCTCTTGTGTTATCTTTACAATTATTATTTGATGAATATATTGAATGTATAATGGATGTGCAATTGATTTATTTCCACTGTGTTTTTCTTATAATCATACATCCCATATGTCTTTTATATTATGTGAATGCTTAGCTGAAAGTTCATGGGGCTAGATGCCCGGTTTTAGCACCACGTCCTCTCTATCATGCTGGTATGGTAAGAGGGGACGTTACAGTTTGGATCTTCCTGCTGGGAGTAGAAAAAGTTTGGAGATGGTTTTGCATTCATTGCAAAAACTCATTGATGTATATCATCACCTTGAACCAACCACAGATGGTTTTATTGACTTGATGTGGAGGCAAAGGGAAAATGTGATGGGTCTCGATAAGTGGGTCGATGTGGATAAGAGGGTGACCAAACAACATGCAATTTCAATGTTCAATTTTAAAGAAGGACCAAAGCGACAAATTTTGAAAGTGAAATATTTTAAGCACCCTCACATTGCACATTTTTTGTATGATCGATTCCTTGAATCCTATGGTAGATTTCCATGGAATGATGAGGTATATCTTTATTTTGATAGGCTTTTTTATGCATAGTTTTTTGAGAACATGAAGCCGGATTATACCGACGTTCCTTTCAAATTTTATGGAGTTGGAAGAGGTTGAATGTATAATCGAAGAGGTTCTTTTCGAGATCCTACATTGCCTCGATATCCACCTCCATTGATATATCACCCTCCTAGGGTTGTCACTTTAAGATCAAAGATAGAGCCTACATCTTAGGTTGCTAGAGATGCAAGAGATGCCGTGGAAAAAGGTTTAACACCGATGTTTGTAGGAATTGATGTTGGACTGAGTCGAGAGATGGAACGAGCTAGTTCTTATCAAAGTTTTGTTTATAGAACTGATGATGAGGTATATTTAATGAGACTTGAATATATTAGGGCTTATGTGAAGGGATGTCATGATGGATGGTTTGAGGTCCTATCTCATGACATAGAGATCAGAGGAGAGGTTTGTGTTTATATTTAATCAATAATTGTTTCATTCATTATGATAAATTTTTTTTTTTGTATCTTTGGATTTGTAAATTTAGAGATATAACTATGAATGTTAAATAAATTTTCATTGACTACCGTTTTCTAGATTGTTGAATGAACATGATTTTAGAATCTCCTCTAGTGAAAATGTAGAACAAGGGAATATAAAGGTACATATTGTTATATATATATTTATGTTTTAAATGTATTGTTTGATGTTGTTAAAAGTTAATTTTAAGTAATTTATGTATCTCCTTGCTAATGTGAACACATATTTTAAATTGAAAATGGTTGTGTTCACAAGTTTGATTAGGTTCGGATTTTTTGAATATATTCCATCTTCGTCACAAGTAAATGCAAGCATGTTTTTGAATTTTTAGCTATGATTTAAAGTGTTACTTAATTTTAGTTTACTTTACTCATGGAATGTTTTATTTAATTATAAAATTTAAATTTCAGGAAATGCGAGCGAGTAACACTATGGGTGGTGGGGAGATAATCATTTACAAATTATTATTATTTTCAATTTTTATTTTATAAGTTTATTTTAGTTTTTGAATTTAGTTTAAAATTTGTAATTATTATAAATTTCATATTTGCATTTACATATGTTGTGGAGATGTGTTATAGGTATATCGAGGAGAGGAGAGGGGGAAACGTATAGTGGGGGATACTAATCCTCCTTTCACATAGAGTTGTGATGTCTCCTCTGTTATGTTTATTGTAGCATTTTGAATTTGTCATTTGATATAATATATTACATACATGTGTTGAGCACATATTGTAGTTGTTTTTGGATGAAAACTTTATTTTTGGATTAAATATAAAAATATTTTGTATGATTTGAGTATCATAATTTTGCATGATGTCTATGAATGTATGTTCTTAAATTTATGTTTTATGATTTTTTTTATAATACTAGTCTATATTAATATAGTATTAATATAATCTAATATAATATTGATGCTAGTCACTTCTTGAGAAGTCTCTATTTCACTAATTGTCTTAGATAGAATGATTTTAGCATTGGTCATTTATTAAAAATATGATTCTCATTTAAATATTGTAGTTTGGAAGAGTTGTAGACAATTCCATCAATCTAGTCACTTGTTGAGACATCTATATTTCCCTAATTGTCCTAGATACAATGCTTTCTAGTATTGGTTCTTTATTAAAAATATGAATCCCCTCGAAAGGTTTTAGTTTGGAAGTGTTGTAGACAATCTTATATCATGTAGAAGATGAATCTAATCAACGATCTAAATCTTTTAGTTTGGAAGTGTTGTAGACAATCCTCTATCATGTAAAAGATGAATCCAAAGCTTTTAGTTTGGAGGTGTTGTAGACAATTCCACCAATGGAGTCACTTCTTGAGAAGTTTCTATTTCGCTAATTGTTTTAGATACAGTTCTTTTTAGCATTGGTCCTTTATTAAAAAATATGAATCTCATTTAAAGCTTGTAGTTTGGAAGAGTTGTAGACAATTCCATCAATCTAGTCACTTGTTGAGAAGTCTCTATTTCCCTAATTGTCCTAAATACAATGTTTTCTAGAGAATTTGTTCAAATGCTTTTATGACATTGGTAAAACTTAAGTAGTTTGTATTAATGTTTAATGATAAACATACATGTATGATATGTAAAATATGAATCTCATCAATCATCTAAAGCTTGTAGTTTGAAAGTGTGTTGTAGATTATTATGTAAAATATGAATGCCATAAATGATTTGTACAATTTGTAGTATGTCCTAATGTTTATGTTTAGTGTTTAATATTCAATGTTCAAATGCTTTTATGACATTGGTAACACTCAAGTAGTATGTCTTAATGTTTAATGATTAACATATGCTATGTAAACGATGAATCTCATTAATGATCTAAAACTTGTAGTTTGGAAGTGTGTTATAGACTATTATGCAAAAGATGAATCTCATAAATGATTTGTACACTTTCTAGTATGTCTTAATATTTATGTTTAATGTTCAGTGTTTTAATGTTTAATGATTAAGATGCATGTATGCTACATGTAATTGGTATGCAATGAGAAGAAATGATGCTATGATGCAAGTGCAATTTGTATTTTGTCTTAATGTTTATGTTTAGTGTTCAATGTTCAAATGGTCTTATGACATTGGTAAAACTCAAATAGTATGTCAAGTAATATTTAATAATTAACATGCATGCATGCTATGTGTAATTGGTATGCAATGATAAGAAATAATGCTATGATGCAAATGCAAAATGTATGTGGACAAATATTAATATTTTCACATATAGATGTAATAGAGTAATTGGTGTTATAGATGTGACTGAAATCATGGAAAATGGAGAGAAGGGTCCTTTGGTTCTTAATCACAAGGAAGGATTCCAAGATTGTGAAGTTTATGCTAAATTAGAGAAATGATAAGGCAACAAGCTGATGACTACTGGAATGAAAATTTTGCCACCCTTGAACTAAGAGACAAGGGTGGTGAAATTTTCATTCCAATATTCATCATCTTTCTGTCTATCCATTTATCTAATTCAACATAAGCTTCACAATCCTGGAATACTTGCTTGTGATTAAGAACCAATAGATCCTTATCCCTATTTTCCATGATTTCAGTTAAATCTATAACAACAACTCCACTTTTACATGTATTTGTGCAAATATTAATTTATGTGAAATCATATATACTAAAAGATTCTATATTGAGTGTGAGTGAATGTGCCTTGAATGTAAGAATAATATAAAATATATTCAATTAAACATAACATTTAGTAAAATTTTCAACATTGTTCAATTTCATAGTGATCATGTCAACAACTACTAATTACACAACAATGAAAAAAGGATAGATGCCACCAAACTTAAATAAATTTCTCTTTTCAATTTAAAAACTTAATAATTTCAAAAGTTATATTTAATAGGTTTAATTGTTAGAATCTAAAGGCCAAAAGTATATTTAGGGCAGTAATGGAGGATTCACTATCATTATCTCGTCCCTTAAAGGTCCTTTTGGACATATGGGAACCCGAATTGACAATTTTGGCCGACAAATTGACACAGTACAAAGTACATGAGAAGGCACGACCATTACAATGCATATCCAAGTAAACAATTAAATACATCCACAATCAACAATGTACATCCCAAATAAACAATACATCGGTCCATCGAGAATTACAATGTTTTCTTGTTTCAATACAAATCTAATGAAGATAGAACATAATATATACAATAAACATGTAATACAAAAGATGTCGAGTCTGCAATCTTGCTTAAAAACATTGCAATGGAATGTCGTCCTCAATTATTTGTTCACGATCAACTTTCATCATTTTTCATCTTTTAGCTTTTAATTTTTTCTTTGATGAAGCTTCTGTTAATTTTATTCGAGCTGCATATAGTAAATGACTATATTGGAAGCATATGACATTGGGTTCATAGTCCCGCAAGTGAATATATTTTTCACTTTGATGGGTTTCTTGGAAAATAAATAACCTTTTAATATAATGGATCCTCTCTCATATATAAATCCTTTGTCATTGTAGTCCTCCAATAACTTCATCCTCCTTCTAGTGCATCGTATCAAATCACATTTCACTTTTTCTTTGTTGTCTATGGGTGCAATCATAGCAAAAACATCTCCTGTAGTCAATGTAATTTTTTAAATGCATTATAGATAACAAATAGTTTATTCTATATACATTTATACAATGAACAATGTTTGATTCTTTTTTTTTTGTTTATTACATTACATTCTCTGACAAGATCGAAAATTATATTGCCATCAATTGATACTGCTATGTCCTTTGATTCTAACTCATCCAAGCTTGTGAGTGGCATTTCCCCCTTTGTATTAATTTCTAAATGTTTCCAAGGTTTAAAATAGTTGTGCATTATGTTTTCACAAACTTTTGTAGATTTAGTGTTTTCCATGCAAATACGACAAAAACATGATTGCTTTCTACTATCAAAAGCAAACACATTTTGGAAGGCTTTTATTTTAATAGAGTACAAATCTCTAGTCCCATGTATGGCGCTAGCGTCATATGGGATTGATCTATCTATATCTTGGATTCCAATAAGCCAAAAAAACTTGTGATGTTAACAATTCTTGAAGGACAATTTTTAATGTTAGTGTATATATTTTAAAGATATATTTAAGACTTATAAATAATGTTTTTTAAATTTATAATTAACGGAAATTTAAAAGACAAAAATGTATATATACATGCGAACATATTTTGATTGTTGATTATACTCATGGATTAGATTTCAATGACACCATTCGACAACCTGAGCAATTAAATGAAATTGATCGATAAAATGGTTCATTTTCCATCTTCGAAGTGCTCATTTTACACATGATCCTGCACCATCGTGCTCTCCTTTTCCATGGCCAATCTCAAAGAAATTCCAATGATGTCTAATGTTCGATGCTTTATCAAGTAGACATAACCAAAAGAATGACCGTGAAGATTTAAATTGTCATGCACATCCATCTGATCATATCCAATGTTCATTGAATTCAACTTTACGTTTTTTTCAGTGAATCATAGAAATAATTTTTAATACAATGTTGTACAAAATGTGTATCATGTGTACGATCATCATTGATATAAAATTGATATTCTTTGATCACATGTTGATTTCCATTTGTGCTTTCAATGCCATCAATATTGTCTTGAGCATGTCGATATATAACATGGACACATATAGAAACTTGGTCGGAATGATAGTACTCACTTTGTTTGTGCAACAAATGTATAGTTTTTTGCAAAATCAACCATAGACATAATTGTTCTTGGTGTAAAAACTTCACAAGACAGTTTGAACTATAGGTCTTTCCATCATGCTCTATGTGAATGCTTGGTGTATTTATGAAATTTCTTTTTCAAATTTCTTCAAAAATTATGTCACTCATATTTTATCTTCTCGCAAATCAATTCTTTTGGAAAGAGTATCAGTAGAACTTGTAGCATAATTGATATATTCATATCTCTTCTTGTCAATGGCTACATTTGACAATGATTGATAATTATCAATAAAATATTTATAGTGGAATAAAGCTAGATTTCCACAATGACCACATTTTTTTTTTCTTCCATTGACACATTTCTTATGGTAAAATAATTCATTTTCTTCTCTCTCACATAGAATTTTAGATATGAAAGCACATATCATGGATGGAGGAGTTGAATTTGGCTAAAACGTTTTACCAAATTCAAGAAAAGTGTAATAATATAATTTAAATTCCACATGATAATGACGTGTCATGAATAATGATAGGTCTAACATACCATGGTTTTTGTTGTACAAATGTATTGATCAACATATTAATTCCATGGTGATCCTCTTTGAATATATTGAAAAATTCTACTCGTGTCATTTCCAATATATGTTTTGCATGGGTTTCGTATTCATTTTACGATACTCTTTGTTGTATCACATCCCTTGCATTTGGTGAAACTCGAGAATTGTCAAGCAATATTCATGTGCCATAGATTTAACACCTTCTCCCATTCTATCTTTGTAAGGTTGTCTACAAATAATTGCCCAACAAGCAAGTTCATCACTTGCATCTATTTGCAATTGGAATTTCTTATTTTGTACAATGTTTTTCCTGAGGTTCCTATTGTTTTTGCCAGCTGTGTCATCAAACGTTCTTTTCTAGTACTAGCTAAAATAATTGTTGTTTGAACTGCTCTATGTGCAACATTGGTGTCTTTTTTCAGGATCTTCCAAATTTTTTAATTACATCACTTATATTTTCAAACACAATTTATTTCACCTTTGATTCTTTTGTTTCCTTTCGAATACACAATAATGATGTAGCATCTTTTAACTTTTTGGACACTAACAAACATCTCAAATCTGATCTTATGCTGCTATTGATTATTGTTTAAGAACATCTTCATAAATTCGGTTAGCACAATATCCTACAACGTGGTGGGCTATTTTCTTCTTGAATTTGTCGCAAACAATATTTTGCAACATTTCATCATCAATGTTGAAAATACATATAAATTCCAATTAAATTTAATTTAGCACACCAAATATATTAAACTAGAAACATAAGATAAAATAGATTTCACATTTATTAATTGGTATTAACAATACAAAATTCAATCATAAATTAAATTAACTATAATGAACACACACACAGACACATACCTGTGTTTGAGTCGATTTTGGTTTCATTATGGGTTTCAACAATGCATTCTACAACTTGATCGACATTATGACACAATTCTCTCTCTGTTTGTTATGGATTATTGAGATGCACTTGCAACAATTAATTACTAAGAATATGCGAAATAGCAGAAATAATAGAACAGAATCACTTTTATATTGATCACGGGCCACTTCGAGGGGGCAACCTCCTTTGAGCAAGCTCAATACAATTAACTTCACGGTGCCTTCAATGACCTCAACACACACTTATATACTAAGTCTATGCCCAATACCATGAGTCAAAACCATGGGACATATAATACTACGGGACGACTTACAAAGCATATGCGTCCAATACTATGGGTCAATACTATGGGCTAATATAAACTACGGATCAACAAATACTACGGGACGACTTACAAAGCATATGCGTCCAATAACAATATACTAACATAGTAAAGAGAAGGGTTTACATAGGTTCCTAACATCCCCTCTCCCTTAGAAAAAGCTTTGTCCTCAAAGCTTTGGTTGGAGAAATTGCTGCAGAAGATGAAGGAGTGGTTCCCTGGTAGCATCCTCGGGTTGCATTTCAGGCCACTGACGCCTTTGGAGTGTCAAGGAGGATTGCTTGGAAGGATGTAGATGAAGAAGAACCCTGTCAGCTGCGTGGAAAATGCGCTCAGAACGGTGCTGATCGGCTTGTTGATTTAGGCGAATTCTGGCCATGTGAAGATTGTCCTGCAGAATGAGAAGAATCTGATTGCGGTTTCGAAGAACCGAGTCAATTGCCTGAACTGGGGAGCTGCTAAGGGTGTATGGAAGAAGAACTGGCGGTGTTTGTCCATAGACCGCTTCATATGGTGTTCTATGAGATGTGGTAGTGTACCACCAGAGCACTGCTAGGAAATCCATAGAAATAGTTGGCCAAAGCTATTTAGGGATGGGCAAGGGTTTGAGCAATCTCGAAAGGAGTGTCGTTTCACCCTTGTTGACTTGGAAAGTATCATCGTCATCCATCATCTGTTGAATTGTCATTTTTAGTCCCTGCCAAAAGAAGTTACCTTGTTCTTGGTCATACCTGTTGCAGAACCCAGAGTGCCCTGTTGATGAAGAAGCATGGAGTTCATAGAAGAGAGAGCCCTGTTGAACATATTGCACCCAATTTGGAACAAGAAGAGAGAGTTGTAAGAGAAACCGGGTCATCAATTGTGCAAGAAGGAGCATCTTCCACCATATTGTCCTTACCCTTCTTGTAAGTGATCACATAGGGATAACCCATGAGGTGGATAACCCATTTCAGGTGTGTTGGGGAGGAGACCCATTGTTCCAGAAAATTTTCCAGACTCGGGAGATCAGTCTTGATGCAGAAATAATTCCCTAATAGGTATGGCTTCCACTTCTGTATTGCATGCAAAATAGCCATCATTTCCTGCTGAGAGGTAGATGTGGCTAAATTCTTACCGGAAAGGTCTCGTGAAGGTAGCAAGCGCATTGGTTCAGCAAAGATACCTGCATATCTATCCAAGGAAGTAGTGGAGACTGTTGATGGGTGCATCTGAATGGAATTGAGTTGAGCGATGACACCATGTGAATTCTTCTTAAGGAGTTTTTCCAGGCGATGTGAACTGATGATGCAGAGAGACCTTGGTTGTAAGCCCATAAATTTGTGTTGTGCCCCATTGACTTTAAACTGCATCCAAAGTTCAGCAAAATCCCATAAGATGGGGCCAAGTGTGCGTAACCATTGAACGCCCAAAACCACATCACATCTGCCTAAGGGCAAGGAAAACATGTCAGAGCGTAGGTTATAATATTCCATAGAGATACGCACATTGTGACACTTCCCCTTGCAAGGTAAGGTGCCCCCATTGGCAACCATGAATTCAAAACTGGAGCAAGGATGGACAAAACAATCAGCATGTTTGGCAATCCGAGGGTCAATGAAGTTATGAGTGCTACCAGAATCAATGAGTATGGTAAGAGGGAGCTTCTTGAAGTATCCCCTGGCCCGCATTGTTTGTGGGGTGGTGACGTCGGTTACAGCATGGAGAGAGATCTCAGGTGGGTCATCTTGAAATGGGTTGTCAATAGGCGGGTGTTGAATGTCGATTTGATCATCCACTGTATCTGTAGCTGCTTCACCAAGTTCTAAGGCAGGCAGAGAATCCACATCCAAGAGATAGAGCTTTTGTTGAAAACATCTATGTCCCCGAGTGAATTTCTCATCACAATTATAGCAAAGCCCTTTTTCTCGGCGTGCCTGCATTTCTATTTCGGACAAATGCTTGATAGGAGTTGGTTGAGGAGAAGGCGTGATGGGAGGTCGTTGGGAACCCATATTTTTGAAGGGAACAAGGGTGGATTTGGAGCATTGTTGACCTGCAATCTTGTCCTCAGCCAGCTTAGCCAACCCTAGGACTTCCATCATTGTGTTGGGACAAAACATTTTGACCTCTGAGCGAATTTCATCCTTGAGACCACTTATAAAACAACTCCTGTAGAATTCATCAGACAATCCTTCTGTGTGATTGGCTAATTTCTCAAATTCTGTCTGATACTCTCGCACTATGCCAATTTGGTGAAGTTTAGTGAGTGCTCCTGTGAAATCATCAAAAGCACTAGGGCCAAATCGTGGCAAAATGAGTTGGCAAAAATCTGTCCAGTTTGGCTCGGGATGAGCTTTGATGTACCAACGGTACCATTGAAGGGCTTCCTGTTCCAAATGAAAGGATGCAAGTGGAACTTTCTGGACATCAAAAGTATTATGCAGACTGAAATATTGTTCTGCTCGGTATATCCATCCAGTCGGATCAGTACCATTGAAGCGAGGAAAATCAAGCTTCGGCCCACGAAAATTGTTGGAAGAAGAGAACCCGGTGGCTGCAAAAGATTCTGGCTATCGGTTATTGTTCATGGCTGAATGCTGAATATGGAGGCTGAGAAATTTTTCATCCAGATCTTGGAGTTTGGTTTGGATGGCTGTAAGTGCTTCCTCCATGGTGTTTGCTCCTGCACGGGTAACAACCATAACTAGGTTTTTTTTTTTTCCAGACTGGAGCGGCTACGGCTCGAAAGGGATCTGGAACAACGCCGAATGGATTGAAAATGGCTGAATCTAGAACGGCTTGCAAATGGATCTGAAACGGCGCAGCAGTGATCAACAATAGTTCAGCTGAAAGTAGATATGGACCCCAGGTATGTGCGGCTTCCTAACAGTTCAGGGGTTTCACTCGGCCACCAATGCTGTCTGACAGCTTGCGTATTGGGGCAGTACCCCTCACTCCACGGCTCAGGTAAAACTGATAACCGCTTTTCCACAAACGACAGCTCTTGGTTTACCTCACGGGTGGGAACTATTCAATCAGGTAGGGGTCGTTGCCCTTTTCGCTGGCAGGTCCTCTCAATGTGCCAGCTACTTTGGGGTTCCTGTGGTACTCCTCACAATGAGTTTTAGGGTTTATGCCCAAGTACTTCCCACAGTTAAGCAGATAGGGATGATTCCCAAATCCGAACTTGCAACAGAAAAAATTTGGGCAGAAATTCCACCCAATGTTCAAAAACCGGATCTATATTGCTTAGATTCGCTATTATAGCATGTTTCCGGAACTGGAACAACCACTCTGCTTCTACCCATGAAAGCGGAATAGAAATCTGGGCACTCAGTCAAAATATTTTCTCGCTGCAATTTCCGCGGCCGTCACCGAAATTCTGAAAAATTGCTGATTTTAAATCCGCGATATATCCACTTTTAGAACTCCAAATGAGATTTTTTTTTTGAAACTGCGTATTTTTGAAAGAGGAATTCAAATATGCAATCGGTTTCTTCTGATTTTGTGTAGAAAGTTTCAGAAATTGATCTGAAAGTCGCCGCCCAAAAAAAGAAAAACAATTTCCCACTTGTGCCAAGGAAAGTGCTCTGATACCAGATGAGATGCACCTGCAACAATTAATTACTAAGAATATGCGAAATAGCAGAAATAATAGAACAGAATCACTTTTATATTGATCACGGGCCACTTCGAGGGGGCAACCTCCTTTGAGCAAGCTCAATACAATTAACTTCACGGTGCCTTCAATGACCTCAACACACACTTGTATACTAAGTCTATGCCCAATACCATGAGTCAAAACCATGGGACATATAATACTACGGGACGACTTACAAAGCATATGCGTCCAATACTATGGGTCAATACTATGGGCTAATATAAACTACGGATCAACAAATACTACGGGACGACTTACAAAGCATATGCGTCCAATAACAATATACTAACATAGTAAAGAGAAGGGTTTACATAGGTTCCTAACAATTATTTTCAAATTTACAATTCATTATAAAAGAACAATGGATTTAAGAAATGTGTAGTATGTATATACATACCTGATTCAATTTGTTGTTCTTGAAGTTGATTTTCAATATCCATTTCATCAACATTAGGATGTAAATATCTCTATTTACATCTTCAACAACTATCTCTTCACTATGTGTAAGCTTTCATCTTTTGGTATGATAGAGTCTTTGCTTTTCATTATGAGCAGTTGCCATCTCAAGTATGAGCATTTTTTTTGGCATTGTCTTTTATTTCCCATGAGAGTCCAATCTATATATGTTTTAAAAAAAACAACACTTTATAACAAAAAATTAAAAATTTCAGAGTAAACAAATCACCTTAAAAATAATCCCTTAAGAGGAATTTCCTTTGAGTTTTTGAGATAACATCCTAAGAGAAATTTCCTTTGGGCCTTTGATCTAAAAAAAAATCTCAGAGAAAAAAATAGCCTTAAAAAAAGTCCCTTAGAGTCTTTGAGCCTTTGAGAAAATACCTTAAGAGAAATTGCGTTTGAGCCATTGACCTAAAAAACGTCTTTGAGAAAAAATCACCTTAAAAAAAGTCTCTTAGAGTCTTTGAGCCTTTGAAAAAACACCTTAAGAGAAATTCTCTTTGAACTTTTAACCTAAAAAAATGCCTTTGAGAAAAAATCACCTAAAAAGAGTCCCTTAGATTCTTTGTGCCTTTGAGAAAACACCCTAAAAGAAATTGCCTTTGAGCCTTTGACCTAAAAAAAAAGCCCTGAGAAAAAAATCACCTTAAAAAACGTCCCTTAGAGTCTTTGAGCCTTTGAGAAAACACCTTAAGAGAAATTGCCTTTGAGCCTTTGACCTAGAAAAAAAGTATTTGAGAAAAAAATCACCTTGAGAGAAATTGCCTTTAATCCTTTGAGGAAAAAATCACTATGAAAAAGGCACCTTAGAAAAACAACACCTTTAAAAAAATCCCTTAGAAAATATTTTGTGAAGTATTCTATGAAAATGAAATATGCGAAATTGTGGAATTGGATTAGTGTATAAATAAGGTTCGAAAGATGCTTAATTATTAAAAGTGGACCCGAATTATTCTAGCCAACGGAGTCTATTTAAGATCATGTTTTCAGCCGAAACATTGGTGCTTCTAATATTAACGGCCAAGTTAACATAAAAAGTTTTTTGTCCAAATTATTTTTTTAGCCAAACTATTTTTCGGCCGAAATTCTGTTATTATTTGAAAATCAATAGGTTTTTAGATTTCTCCAAATTCAGTAGGTAAAAGCGATGTTCAATACTACAAAATGACTTTCGTAACTGATACCATTATTTTCTTCATTGAATCTACTTTTCGTAGGTACAGTTTGTTTTGTATTTGGTTGAGATATGATAATTTTAATTATTATTTTTGTAACATGTGTCTATTTTGGTTCGATTTCTTTCAAAATTCAGTGAAATGAAAAATCAATAACTTCATAAACACATAATGAAAAAAATTGAAAAAATTATGGGACCAATCGTTGGAGTGTCTACTTATAAACGATACTTTTAGAATGTTTAATATTAGTGGAAATTGGGAGAAATGTAGAATAATCATAAACATGTTTATAGTCTAGAATTTTTCCACATTGATCAAGTTCAAAAATTTCAAATAATTAGTATATTCACTTTTGGATATAAAATTATGGTCATACGTTAATACACTATGTCTAGATTATCGTGGCATATTTTGTTTTTAGTAAACACAAGTTTAACAATGAATTCATGGAGCTCTTACAACATGACTGTTTATCAGTCCTTTCATTTTATAAGAACATACTGTCAAACCTTTTTCTAAATTGATATATCAAATCTAAATAAAAAAATCAAAAAATACTGAATAGAAAGCTAACAAAATTCTTCTGAAATTTTGTTTTTACTGTAAAGTGAAAACATAACTTTTTTTCACCTCAAGTTAAAAAACACGAGAAAACCAGAATCATTTTCTGATAACCCTCCCCAAAATAGACATCCACATTCATGATTTTACCCTTCATTGATTACAGCATCCTCTCCCACAACCATAACCATAACTCGTGATGTTACTAAACTTCTCAATACTCTATCACATATGTTACCCAAATTAATCCAGTTAACCATGATTCGACTAGTACTGGAAGGCACAAATCCGCCAAGTCAGTGAGTAATTTCACATCTTCCTCCAACACCAATTTCCAAGTACCCAAAGAAAGCAATTCACCATCCTTCAATCAAATACCTCCTCAAAAGTTCATCACCTATGACATATTTACCATCCATCCCTACACTTCTTCCATTGACCATTCCACTTGCTATTTTAACCGTCACCACAACCATCACTGCAACCCTGTTACAAAATTTACCCCCCCCCGACCTTAGTTTGTACACATACCACAATCAAAACATTCACTAGTTTGACTAACTTGATACCTATCATGTTGATTCCTCAGTAGCCTATTTCCATATCCATTGCATCATCGACCACTATCCCGACCACTTCATCAACTCCCATATCAACCTCTATCCCAGTCATCGTTTATGTCCCCCTGTCCAGTACCATTCTGATCCCATTGACTATACCCATCTCGACTATCACAACCTTGACAATAGTCACGACTGAACTAACTTAGCATGCACCAACCACTGAATAAACAACTCCGAACAATGAAGCAGGTTGACTGCAGAGTTTGCGTAAAGCAGAGAAAAGAAAGCAAAAGAAAACAAAATATGCCTTAAATATTTTAGTACCAGTAGAGAATACGACTGCAAATGCACCCACAACAAACATTTTTATACCAGAAAAAAACATCAAATCAAGAATTGGATGAATTCCTTAAAGCCATTAACAAAGAAAAGAACAAAATATGGAATGATGCTAGTAAAAATATCAAGGCTATGAAGAATGAGTAGGACGATTCTTGGAAAGCATGTTCAACAAAGGTCACTCAAGTTATTGGACCATGAGCGGCACTCGCACAGAAAAAACCAATTGCCAGGATCCAATGTCTCTTTTGGTTTGTTTTAACCTGTCTTCAACTAGTACTCGACCAACAAAGTTAGCAAGAACAATATGAAACCAATCTACTTATGGATGGCCAGTTCAAATAATTTGAAGAGTGGATAAGCAAATACAAGAATATGAGGTCCAAGAGATTATATTGTCCATGGTATTGAATAATTGGTATTCATAATATGGGAATATCTATATTGAAATACAGAATGTGCAAACCACTATCCGAGTTTTCTACATAGGGAAAATCACAGTAGATCCATAGACAAATAGAGTTCTAGATGAACAACTTACAATGGAACATCAATGCCTAGTAATACTGCAAAAGAAGGAGCATCGAAGGTTACATGAATCCAAGACTCATGTGTAGGGTGAAGTCAGTTGACTAACTAGTTGCATATACAGATTGATGTGCGCTGCAGAGCTTCAACACTAGTACTTTGTTCCTAGCCTTCAGAACATGCAGAACATGCCATTCCCAAATAAAATTTTGTGACTACTAGAGCTCACCACAGTCAACACAAAACATCGAGTCTATCCTAGCTAACTTGAAATATTTTCAATGATTCCTCACCGTCTCTATCGCTACCATAGTCAAAACATGTGTTGAATCCGTTACACCTGGTGCAACATTCACTTCTCAACAACCCTAAAAAACCATCAAATTTTTGTAATTTTGTAAAATTTATAAATTAACATTTTCCTGTTCTATTAGGGACGAAGAAGGATTTTTGGGTGGGGGAAATGTTAGAGGAGCCTAGTAAATGAGTTGACTAGATCCTCCTGACTGACCACCTAATGGTCGGCCTAGTCTAGTCGAGTCGGTTAGGCTGACTAGTAGATAATCAAACAATTATAATTGTCTAACCGATTGTATACTACATATATATAGGATGTTGAGCCAAGATGTTATAGATATGATTATCACCTTTTGTACATTATGGAATTATGATATAATAGAAGACTTGTTGTTGGTGTTATCATTACTCTTTTTCTCTCTTGCTCTCTTTATGTATAGTTGTTCTTGTATATGATTACCTATTTATAATGCACTACTGGTAACCTAATGTAATCCCGTAGATTAACAACCACCCACAACACTTGTGTGGCATTCCCACAAAATATCTTGTCATTCATGATCAAGCACGTAACGTCACATGATTTTGTCTATGCCCAATTCGTAGAGTTGTCCCGTAATCAACTGATATTCAACAACTCGTACAACTAAGTGGCATTTCTAAGTCATGAAATAATTGTCTAGTGCTTTCCTAGTTGTTAGGAACAATGCGATTTCTTCTAGGTGATATGGAGTACATTCCACTTTGAACATAACTGCATTATGTAATTGATCATCAGCAAATTTTTCAACTTTCCCTATTTCTATTCTCGTTAAGTGTTCAAACCCATGATTGTATTTCGCTGGCTTGACTATTACCTCAAAAGAGAATTCTTGAAATACGAGTAAGCATCTATAGATACGATCTTCTAGCATAGGTTTTTTCACTAGGTACTTGAGGGATGGATGATCTATGAAAAACTTGAAGTGCCCTCCTAGTAAGTAGTGGTTGAACTTCTGCATAGAATACATCATTGTTAATCCTTCCCTTTCTATATTCGTTTAGTTGCATTAAGCGTGAGATAGTTTCATGCTAGCAAAGTATATAGGTGATCAATATTTCCTTCTCTTGGTTGAGTTAACATGGTACTAAGGGAAATTCCAAAAGCGCCAACATGTACATGGAATTTCTTTAACCAGTTAGGCAACATAAGGATGGTGGAATTAACCAATTTTTCTTTGGGTGTGGTAAAATATTTTTCGCAATCTGCAATCTAGTGGAATGCTTCTACTTTCTTCAGTAGTTCTTCCAAAGGAGTTGTGTTAGAAGCATAGTTGTGGATAAACCATCTATAGTAGCATGTATGTCCCAAAGTGGATCGCAATTACTTCAAACATGTAGGGGTTGGAAGATTCACAATGACAACAATCTTTGGATAAATGAACATGACTTAGTTGTGGCAAACAATGCATCCTAATAGGTTTTCGAATGGGGGATCCACATCTAACGACAACGATCTAGTATCAATCATATTAGTGCTACATGATATTTGACTAGGCTGTAAATTGTCCAATTATCCAAGTATACCTCCAAGAATTTATGAAGAAAATCCTTGAAAGCTACTATCACAATCCTTGAAAAGATGGTAGGTGCATTCTTCAATCCAAAAGGCATGACATTATAAGTGAATGAGCCCCATGATGTTGTAAAGGTTTTCTTCTTTTAATCCTCTAATGCAATCCAAACTTGGTGGTATCCTAAGAATTTGTCTATAAAGGAGTATGCTTCATTTTCGACTAATTGATCCAAGACTTTGTCACTAAAGGGTGTTGAAAATGGGTCATGGACACATGCATAATCCAAACTTTGATAATCAACACAGGCTCTAATATCTTCAATATCCTTCTTGCCATGAATTACTATAGGGTTGATCCATTCTGCTTCATCCACTGGGAAAATTAGACTAGTGTTCAACATCCAGTCAATCTCCTTATTTGCTTTTTGTTTCACTCAGGGGTTCAACCTGTACACTTGATGCTTCATTGTTTTGGCATCAGGTTTTAACGCAATCTTAATCTCGACAAGATCCCCTTGGATTCCTTTGAGCTTTGTAAATTTCATCCAAAACAAGTCTTCATATTATTTCAGGAGGGAGGTGATCTCAGATATTGTCTATTCATCCCAATAATCTCCTATATCCCCTATTTATTGTTTGTCTTCTATGCTAATGTTAATTTTTTTTTGCTTCAATGGCTCTTTATGCAAAGCTCCCATTTCTTCTAGTTTTCACTGTTGCACTTCTCATGATCCCTCTGATTCCTTGAAAGATAGGTGTCGTAAGTGCTCCAATTCATTAGGGTCTGAATTCTCTTGTTTGATCTTTGTACAATAGAGAGAGGACTCCATTTCTAGAATCGTGATGAACATAACGAGTAATTATTGATGAACAAGACATGTATATTAATTTCTGGCATTCCATAATTTATTAGTAAATAGGGTTTCCCAGATTTCTGTGAGTGCCTCTGTCACTGAATCGCTGGTTGTGGAGAAAGAAAAATCTTGGAATAATTTTTGTTGATGGAAAAATTGCTCCTACATATAGGTGATATCTCCCTTGGGTTTTTCCTTAACCCAAGGCATAAATGATGGATAGACATAAAGGATTCGCCACTAGATATAGCCCTTGATCCTATGCATACAATAGAGAGGAGTGTGAGAAAGCGTAGCTTTCCCTATGACAATTGTCCTTTTTGTAGTCCCGAATGATGTAGCTCCTAGAGATCTTTGCTCCAGCTCCTGAAGACCTACTATCTGCACACAATAATACAAGAAACACCTTTCTCAAACCTCTTCAACCAATAGGAATCATAAAAGGATATAGATCTAATCTAATTAACTCAAGGAATAACTAGATCTACTATCAATGTGCATAAAATGACAATTACACAATAGATAGGGGGGAAACCATATAGATCTATATTAATAAAATGGAAAGCAATACAAACATGTGTCCATTCCTTGAGTCACAATGCAAGCTCTCCTTGGATCCTTGCTCCTAACTCCTCCATAGCCCTTCACCTCAAGCAATGCTAACTAATGATGATGGCTCAATGTGGGAAGAGTCTAGATCTAGAAAATGGAAACATGTACTTCTCTCAATTTTTCCTTCTCGTAAGAGCAATATGGATTGACTATGGAATCCATTAACATAACAATGCTTTCCCAAATCTCCCCCTTTCTCCCTTTAAATGCCTCCATTATATGCATGAATGGAGGAAGAGAATGAAATGAATCTAGACTGCTAGGTCCTCTCACATTTAAATAGGATTGAGAGTTCCTATGTTAACACATGTGGATCCAACTCATTTCCCAAATTTCCTCAACATATAAGGCAATAATGAGGCTTGTAGAGGCTATCATTCCCCATAATGGAATAAGAAATGATTTTATCCCTCCTTATAGTGGTGTAAGGAGTGATAAAATTATATTATTACATCTTATTAATGTTAAAAGAATGATATGAGTCTTTTTACTAGGAAAAATCAATTTCAAGGGTTAGAAAGGTAGTGTTAAGGCACAAAAAGCACAATGGGTATCCTTTATTGTTGGAATACTTAATCCTTTAGGGTTACTATTACTTTTATCATTCACGTGAGTTGGAAACCAAGTGTCATAGTGAATAGGTAAAATCATGAAGGAGTCCAAGAGACACCTTGGAAGAGGAAACCGAGGATTATCTCATGTATTTATATGTACATTTGTTGATAAGAAATGTAATCCATGCTTCATCTATCTCTTGTGTTAATTGGATTTGTGTTAGTCAATTCTGATTTTTGTTGCCCATTGTACTTGGGCACCTCAATATTGTACTTGGACACCTCAACAGTGGTATCAGAGCATGCCTTGTTCTTAGGCCTGTGAGAAATGCATCTCTTGCTCTGTATTATTGCAACCTTTGCTTGTGGATTGATTATGGGAATCTGCGTGAGAACGAAGAGTTGTTGAAGCTTTGTGCGTTGAACATTTGTATTCTCAACAATCGTTGAGTTGTGATTGAGTGGTGAGAATTGCTTGGCATTTATGTAAATATATGTGGTATTTTTGCACCAGTTTGTCTTTCTATATGTCAACATCACCATGATATTTATATAAGAGCTGTGGCATTTTTGCTACCCAATCTCTATGTGCATGTGCTTGGCACCTGTATGTTATCTTTGTGTGTTGAAATGAAAGAATCCTTAACACTCCCTTCCAAAACGTAATATATTTTTGTCCTCAATTTTTTTTGCAAACCAAACCTTCCTTCTGGTGTCTCCCTTTCAAATGTCGTTATCTCCAACCTCTATACCTATGGCAACATCCATTTCAGAAATGCCTTACCTAGTGACGTTGTATTTCATTGCATTTTGGTCCTGCTATCCATCGTGTTACGTGTATCATGCTATTAGTATTCATCTCTACATGAGGAGTGGTAAAGAATCGAGGTTTGTATTACCCTTCTCAAATATCAGTTTCAAAGCCATATCAAATTCCCATTAACCCGAGCTTGAAGAAACGAAAATTATTAGAATGCAATCTGAGATTGGATGGAAGTAATTTTTTTTCATTTGGAACATCAACGTCTAGGTTAAATCATTGTGTAAAGAAGATATGTCCAGGAACCTATCATATATGGATCGACATGAAGGCTAACCACTCCCTAATTCAAAATTTTTATGAACCTTCAATTCTTTTGTTCCATATTCGTTGTCCTTGCATAATTTGGTCCTTGCCGAGCATGAAATATTCCAAATATTAAATAACTGAAAGGCCAAAATAATGATTTGATTTGAACTCAGAAATGTGTCACGACAGACACAATATTTTCTAATATAGAAGGACTCTGAGAGAACAGAGTCTCGGGCATGGAAAACTAAGCATAATCCATGGTTTATGTTTCTGGCGTGTATTTTGATCAGGTGGCCTGTATCAAGCTACACCCGTATAGTGTGTCTTCTTTTCAACTTCAGGGATTTTATGATCGGTCATACTCACCAAGCCTGCGTCTCATGGGAATGAATGACATGTTCGAGGAGAAAATTGCATGGGTCTCTTCATGGAAACCATAAAACTAATGCATACCATTAATTATCAGTTGTTATCTCTTCATTGGATGAACCGTTGGAAGACAAGTTTACATTGTTTTGTGAAGGAGGTATCACAACCTGGAAGAAGGAAAATATGTGGACATGTATATTGTAGGAATTGGAGGGACTACAGTGCACCCTGCATGAGTGGAGGCGACTTAGCTCCAGCTTCCAACTATTATTGTCCCTTGCTTATTGCGCAGATTTACATAGAGACCCGCGTGGAGCATAGATCCACCATAGGTATCTAGTCATTACAAAAATAAGTCAAACTGTTGTAGATGGTATGAAAGATCACAATAGCAATCATAATTTCAATCTTTAAAAGGACATAAGCATCATCATAAGAATGTGACCATGATTACTGTGGTAACACTCTTAGTGTTGAGTATAATTGTTATTGATGCCAAAAGTATTCATTAATGACAAAGGATATGATGATATGGAATATATGATGATGTGGCATGAGTGATGAGTGTGAAAATCCCACTTGATGGTGTTCTAGTACTTTCATAATGTCATTATTACAATTTGACCTAATTATATAAAGATTTCTTAGTTTGAAGAAATTATGGAAATTGACTAAGTGTTGGAAAATTGGCCTAAATAACCTCAGAAAAATGCCTGCCACCTTCTGTACTTGATCGATTAACTAAATATGAGGATATAGAACTGTAGAGTGTTTGTTTGTGCATCTAACCATATGATTAATTTTCCAAATAAATAAACGAGGTTGAAGATATTGGTCTATCAAAAGTGCCCTCTCGCTTGATTTGCACTGCTCCAGTAAAATGCCCGCCAAGGAGAGAGAATGAGGTTTCAGAGGATGAACTTGACATGGATGGAATATACATGATGTCCCCCATGCTGTGGATGATTCATATTTCCAATATTGGTGAAAAGAAAAATCACCTCATGTTGACTTAGGGTTTGATAAAATTGTCTAAGTGTTAAAACAAGGGTTTAAGAGGCCATTTGGAAATGCCCGCCACATGCTCTCTTTGTATCAATAAATCCAACAAAAGATATGGATCTGTTCTTTGTTGAATTTTTCATCCGTTCATGTTCTCAGTTTTCCCTCTGGTGGTCACACGTGTGAGAAATGGACCTACCAAGTTGAAGAAAAAATGTCTAAGTGTATAACCCAAAAGTTTAAAAGGCCATTTATAAATGCCCGCCATATGCTCTTGTTTTGTAGATGAATTTATTAAATGGTATGAGGTTGTTCCTTGATGATTTCTCCATCCATCCATGGTCCTGGTTTCCTTTTTAAAGGTCACACGTGCGAGATCTTGGTCTTCCAAAAGAAAGAAAAAATATGGTTATTCACACTTTATATATGCCCACAAAGGCATTAATGAAATGCCCAGAAGGGCTTAAGAATATGCCCGCAAAGGGGCCCAAAGATATGCCCACAAGGGCTTAAAGATATGCCCGCAGGGGTTAAGGGTATGCCCGCAAGGCTTAAGGATATCCCCACAGGGCTTAAAGATATGCCCGCAGGCTCATATACATGTCCGTAGGGCTCATATATATGCCTGCGGGCTCATATATCTGTCCGCAGGGCTCATACATATGCCCATAAGCTCTTGTATGTGCCCGTAGGCTCTACAATATGATCACAAGTTAACATATACCCAAAAGATTTACAATTTGTCTACATAAATAAATTAAACGGAGATCTAACTCAGTAATTAATAAACAAGATCTAATTCTTCTGGAAAGACACAACGTGAAAAGACACGAACTTCATAATGAATAGATGCAACCTGAAAAATATGAGACACATGAAGAATATATAAACATAAGATTGAATTGAAGGAAGATTTCTCTGTGGTTCCAATAAGAAGATCAGAAACAAAGGTTAAAGATAGAGAAGAGTAACAACAGTTCTTGAAGAAGTTCTGAAGATTCTTTAATTACAAAATAAGGGTGGTTGGGAGGTGCATGGACAGGCTGCCAGCCTGTAGGGAGTCGTAGCCTCCTTCCAGTTGTTTATGGTAAATAGGGTGTTGGTGCATCCTTCAGTTGTAGCTGATAATTTGGGTGTTGGTGCATCCTTCAGTTCTAGCTGAGAATTTGGGTGTTGGTGCATCGAACAAGTTGGTGCTTGCAAACTATTTTTAAATATAATTTTGCAGTAATAGAAAGTATTGGTGGTTTTTCCATTTGGATTCCATGATAATATTGTGTGTTCTATCTTATTTGTTGATTCTGTTTTAAATGTGATAAAATTTTAAAAGATATCCTAATACTGATTCACCTCCCCCTCTCAGTGTTGCTTGATATTCTAACAATTGGTATCAGAGCAGGCTCTTTACTAAAATTTTAACCACTTGAAGAGAAATATTTTATCACTATGGATCATCAAGTGGAAATTTCCACTAAGGTTCCAATATTCAATGGAGAAGATTATGCGTTTTGGAGCATCAAGATGAGAAGCTACATAATGTCTCCTGGATTAGATGTTTGGATGTCTATAGAAACAGGGTATACATATCCCAAATCCCCTCCCACATATCTTGAAGGAATAAAACTATTTGGAAGCAATGCCAAATCTGTTAATGCAATCTTGGTTGGATTAGCCAGACTAGTCTTTGCCAAAGTAATGTAGTCCAAGACATCAAAGAAAATCTGGGATAAATTGCAGACCATCTATGAAGGAGACATTAAGGTAAAAAGGGAAAAACTCCAGACTTTTAAAACCCAATTTGAAAGTCTAAAAATGAAGGAAGAAGAAAACATTTCAAAATAATTTGAGAGAATTGATGAAATTGTAAATGCAATTCAAGGGATAGGAGAAGAATTGGAAGAAAAAGTACTAAGATCACTTCCAATGATTTACAATCCGAAGATTTCCACACTAGAAGATAGAGAAAATCTTGACAAACTCACCATGGAAGAACTATGTGGAATTCTCATAGCTTATGAAATGAGGATTGGGCAAGACAATTCTCAAAAGAAGGAAGCAAATTTTAAAGAATCAAAAGTAGATAATAAATCTAAAACAAAGTTTCAATCATAAGACTCTGATGATGAAGAAGCGGTTGTAGTAAAAAATCTTGAGAGAGGTACTGGTAAGTTCAAAGGGAAATTGCCCTTAAAATGTTTTAACTATGGGGGAATTGGTCACTTTGCTGCCAAATGTCCTTATTCCAAACAAGAAGAAGATGGTGAGTGCCCTGATAACTTCAAGAAAAACAAAAAGAAGAATTTTTATTCTATGGATGGCAACTACTCAAATGAGTCTAGTGAAGATGAATATGCATAAGTCTTATTCATGGGAGTAGAAAATAAAATATTTGAAGAAGAAGTAGAAGGTGTGTTAGATCTTAAAAATAAACTTGAAAGTGCTATCGAATATTTAGAAGGAATTATTATTGACCTAAAAAATTAGCTTTAAGAAACCAGAGAGGACAAATACAATCTAGAACAACAACTCAAGAAACATGAAGAAAAATTAGAAAAGCTCGAAGCTGAAATAATCTTGCTTAGGAAGATGAATTATGAAGAATCCTTTCAATCAAAATTTGAGAGTAGCTCAAAAAATCTAGATGACATCCTAAGTTGTCAAAGATCATTCAACAATAAAACTGAACTAGGTTATGATAAAGGAAAGAAGTCAAAACAATCCTCTTTCATGAATAAAGAAGGAAATAAAATGAGTTATGTTGATGCACTTATGAAACCGGTTGTAAAAGAATACAGTCAAAAATTTTCTCACTCTCAAAGCAGGACAGATAATGTGCCAAGGAAACATCAGTAACTCTTTTTGGGAAATTGTTATGCTTGTAACAATTTTGGACATATAGCTAGAAATTGGAAAGTAAATGCTCCTATTGGGAAAGGCCTTACATCACAATCTCTGTTGTATAAGAAGAATGGCATTGGAAGTAATCCAAAAGGAAGAAACTACAACTTTTTTGCTCCTCTCCATAATTATAGTATAGAATGTTACAAATGTGGTAACCTAGGACATATAGCTAGAAATTGTAAACTAGTGACACGTATGAAGAATGATACCACAAAACCTCAAGACAATGAGGAAAAGAAGGAAGATTTGAAATGCTCAATAGCTCTATGTGCAACTGAAAAACAAAATATATGGCATGTATATAGTGGATGTTCAAAACATATCAGAGGAGACCCACATAAATTTATAAGTCTAAAACTAAATCAGAAAGGAAAAGTCACCTTTAATTGGGAAGGGTACAATGTCTCTTAGAGACAAAATGAAAGATGAAAATGTTTTACTTGTAAAAAAAATAAAACCAAATCTTTTAAGTGTAAGCCAAACATGTGATCAGGGTCACATATGTATATTTGATGCCAAGAAATGTGAAATAAAAAAAAAGGATTCAGGAAAAATTGTTGGGATTGGTGTGAGAACTCCAAGCAATGTTTATATTCTAGAAAATGAAGAACAATGTCATATGAGTCAAATTGATGAAAGTTTTCTATGGCATAGAAGGATAGGACACTTGAACTTTGACAATCTTGTAAAAGTTAGTAAGAAGGGAGCTGTAACAAATTTACCAAAGATCATAAAACCACCAAACCATGTTTGTAGACACTGCCTTCATGGGAAGAAAACAAGAACAAGCTTCAAGGTCAAAGAGCATACAACCTCTTAGCCATTAGAAATAATTCATACTGATCTTTGTGGGCCTATAAGAATTAAAATATTTCAAGGTGAATATTACTTCATGTTATTAATTGATGATTATACAAGGATGACTTGGGTGGTATTTCTTAAAGAAACACCAAAAGCTTTTATGAAGTTCAAATCCTTCACATCACTTTTTGAAAATGAAGAAAATCTCAAGATGAAGTGTCTAAGATCAGATAATGGTGGTGAGTTCACCTCAAATGACTTCAATAAGTTTTGTGAAACTCATGGAATCAAGAGACAATTTTCAACCCCCAGAACTCCTCAACAAAATGGAGTGTCCGAGAGGAAAAACAAGACCGTTCAAGAAGCAACTAGAACTATGCTAAATTAAGCAAAACTTCCTAATGACTATTGGAGAGAAGTAGTATATACAACTGTCTATGTAAAAAACAGAGGACAACTCAGAGTAAATAGTGACAAAAATCCTTATGAGCTATGGTTTGGAAGACCACCTACAGTTAAATACTTTAGAGTTTTTGGGAGTAATAGCTACATAAAACGAGATGATGATAATCTAGGGAAGTTTGACTCTAGAACAAATGAAGGCATATTTCTGGGATATTCTTCCACCAAAAGAGCATACAGATGTTATAATCTAAGGTTGCACAAGATCATAGAAAGTGCAAATGTAACTATAGATGACAGTAAACCAAGAAGGATACAAATCCAAGAAAATGTGGATGTTGAAGAAACTGATGATTAAATTGATGATGAATAAAAAGAAGAAAGTTCACAAGAAGAAGATATTCCTGAAAAGGAAGAAGAAGAAAAAGAGGAGAATGAAGACTCCCCCAGATCAGACACAAGAACACCATTCAGATGAGTTCAAAAGAATCATCCCGAAATTCAAATTATTGGTGACAAAAATTCAGGAGTTCAAACAAGGAGAAAATTGTTTTATGATGAAGAACAAGCACTGCTTTCGATAGTAGAACCTAATTTTTTTAAAGAAGCTTGCAAAAGTGAGGATTGGATCAATGCCATGAATGATGAACTTGATCAAATAGAAAAGATCCAAACTTGGGAACTTGTCCCAAGACCTAAGGACATGAATGTCATTGGGACCAAATGGATTTTTAAAAACAAGTTCAATGAGGATGGTCATGTGATAAGGAACAAGGCCAGATTAGTATGCAATTGATTGTTGATGTATATGTAACTTCGGAATGTATTTCATCTATGTATATTGTACTCCTATAGAGATGTATTATTCCTCTATACAGAAATGTCGTAATTTGTATTGACAAGTGTCACAAGTGTCGTAACTTGCTGTGATGGGTTATTAGACCACCTATTGAGGGGTCGGCCCAGATTAATGTAGCCATGGGTTATTAGATTGAGTTAGACAAGTCGGCCCCACTGGTTTATTAGGCAGCTCAGGACAAGTATAAATAGAGAGCCAGATCTCTCTATTTGATCATCTCATTATTCACTTGTACATCACTCAGAAAGTGGTGCACTAGTTGAGGAGGAGGAGTAGCTGCTAGTAGAAGACTATCTCTTGTACTTTGGTTGTATCATTGATCTTTCTATCTCTGAGGAAGTTGTGGGGTTTTTCACCTTTATGGTTTTCCCCAGTGAAACTCTGTGTGTCTATTGTCTCATGTGATTGCTTGGTGTGTTTGATATGCATTGTTATACTTGATGTGATGTACATGTTATTCTCTCAGTAAAGATCCTAGAGTATATTGAATTAATGCTAAAAAATCAACATGGTATTAGAGCTAACCTGAGAAGAAGACATTGTGCAGTGGCAGAAACTAGGGTTTCTTGTTTATTGGGTTTCTCTCCACAGATTTTGGAAAAGCAGCAAGGTAGATTGACTCTACTCATCAAGTAGAATCTTTCTGTCCAATCAGAATTCAATTATGAGCACTTTCAGTTTTGGCCCTAAAAATTAGGGTTTCCACAAAAATAGGAATTTTTTAAATATGAAGACATAGCTGGAAGCTCCTTGGAAAAATCGAAGTTTAGAGCTTTGGATCGATATTTTTGGTTGGGTGAATATCCGAGAAACTCAAACCCTAATTCAAGGTCCTCCCTAGTGAATCCAGGAGATTGAGAAGCATTTATGAAGGGTGAAACTTTGCAGTTTTCAAATTTTGAGCATACCAGGCTGATTAGCTCATCAAGGCGCATCTTTCTATCCTTTCAGAATTTTGAAATTCACATTTTGAATTTTTAGGGTTTCTCTAACAAACCCTAATCCGGGACGAGATCCAGTTTTCAGCAAATCAAGTGGTAAGACCCAAATATTTTTCTATTTCCATTTGAAGTACTCTTTAAGATGTCTCACCACACCAAGCTTGAAGATAAGCTTGAAGGGGCTGATAACTTCCGAGCATGGAAGTATAGGATTGGGTTAATCCTAGAAGAAAATGAGTTGGACTCTTACATAAGCTTTGAGCTCCCTGTCCCAGATGGAGAAGAGGCTAAATCCCTTCACAAGAAGAACTTGGTCAAGGAAAAGAGGATCATTGCTGATTCTATCAAGAACCATCTCATCCCACATGTGTCATCTCTGAAGACACCCAAAGAGATGTTTGATTCCCTGACCAAGTTATTTGAAGGGAAGAACATAAATCAGAAGATGACCCTGCGGAACCAATTGAAAGGGGTAAAGGTTCAGAATGGAGAGACCATTCAATCTTATTTTTATAAGGTCTCTCAGATCAAGGAACAACTCAAAGCCGTGGATGAAATTGTTGACAATGGTGAAGGCGTCATGACCACATTGAATGGCCTACCTAGGTCATGGGATTCCTTTATCCAAGGAATCTATGCAAGAAAGAAGTTGGTCTGCTTCAGTAGACTATGGGAGGAATGCTCTCAAGAAGAAACAAGGCTTGTGTCCCGAGAAGAAAAGATGGGGGAATGAAGATCAAGCTCTTGCAGCTCACACCAAAAGAAGCAAGCCCAAGCAGGAGTACTCTCATCACAAGAAACATTTTCACAACCATCAAAAGGGTAAGAAGGATCTAAGATGTTTCACATGTAATGAAAAGGGACACTTTGTTGTAGATTGTCCCAAGAACAAAAAGTGCTTCAACAATAATAAGAAGAAGGGAAACAAGAAAAGATATCATGCTCATGCTGCTGAGGATGATGAACCTCCCAAGAAGAAGGCTAGAGCAGAAAGTGATGACTCATCTAGTGAAGATGAATATGTTCTAATCTCAACCCTCATAGGTACTATCTCTCATGGATGTAATGATTGGTTAATTGACAGTGGGGCTTCTAAACACATGACCGGGTTTAAAGAATCTTTTGTAAATCTATCTGAACATGAATCACCCCATAAGGTGAAACTTGGCGATGATTATCAATATCCTATCAAAGGGAGTGGTGAATCCTCCTACAACCTCGACTCTGGAAAGTCCTTGAAGATGAAAGATGTGTTATTTGTACCTGGGCTCAAGAAGAACCTACTCTCCATCTCTGCATTGGATGCAAAAGGCATGAGGGTTTCATTTGTAGATGGCCAAATCCTAATGTGGCCAAAGGGTAAAACCATTGATGATGCAATGGTGATTGGAGAACAAGAGGGAGGATTGTACAAATTGAAGGGACAATTTGAACATGCCATGGTACATGAATCCATGGAGCCAAGTGAACCTTGGCATCGAAGGCTTGCACATGTGCACTACAGAGCACTACTAATTGCAAGTAAAGTTGTAGAAGGCCTTCCTAAAATCAAGTCAAAGCATGAAGGTGTTTGCAAAGGATGTGCAAAAGGAAAGAATATTAAAAAGGCATTTTCAAGCAGTGAAAGCAAAGAAAAAGGAATCTTGGAAATTATCCACTCCGATGTATGCGGTCCGATGTCATCCAGTTCTCTGAGTGGGTATGTATACTATGTCTCTTTCATTGATGATTTCTCTAGGAATACTTGGGTCTACTTCTTGGAGAACAAAGATGAATTATTTGACAAGCTCAAGGAATTCAAAACCTTGATGGAAAATCAAACTGATAAGAAGATCAAGACATTCAGATCCGACAATGGCGGAGAATTCACTTAAGGTGATTTCAAGAAACTATGCAGTGATTCAGGGATTAAGAGGGAGTTGACTGCTCCCTACAATCCACAACAGAATGGAGTTACAAAAAGAAAGAATAGAACAATCAAGGAGGCAACACGGGCAATGCTACATAACCAGGATCTGCCTATGCATCTATGGGAAGAAGCAGCTAGGACAACTGTATATGTGTAGAACATAACACCTCACAAGATATTGGACAACAAGACACCAGAAGAAGTCTTCACTGGTAAGAAAACTGAGGTCAGACATCTCAGAATATTTGGTTGTCCAGTATACACACATGTTCCAAAGGAAAAGAGAACAAAGCTAGATCCTTCAGGAAAGAAGGGTAGCTTTGTGGGGCATAGTGAAAGCTCGAAGGCTTACAGAATATACTTTCCAGGGTTTAAGAAGATTGATGTTAGAAGGGATGTAACATTTGATGAAGACTCAGCTTTCATCAAGTCAAGGAAGGCACCTATTGAAGATCATGAAGAACCAAAGGTAACCAGATTTCAAAATACCATCATGACTGAAGCAATTCCAGAAGCAGATCGAGAAATTAAAGATCCACAAGAACTTGTAGATCCACCCCGTGAGAAGGAATTTCACAAGAGGAAACTTGCATGGGCTAGAGAGATCATTCAATATGCATAAAGGTATGGCATTCCAGAAGAAGAACACAGAGCAAGGAAGAGAACTAGATCACACACTAGTTATGTTTCCTTACTCTGTGACATTATGAACAAAGAACCTTCCAGTTATGAATAAGCAACGGAAAAGAGAGAATGGAAGGATGCCATGGTCGAGAAGTATCAGTTGATCATGAAGAATGATGTTTGGGATGTAGTCCCAAGACCTGAAGGGAAGTCAGTTGTGACTTCCAAGTGGATCTACAAGATCAAGCATGCTGCAGATGGCAGCATAGAGAAATACAAAGTGAGATTTGTAGCTTGTGGCTTCTCCCAGAAAGAGGGGATAGACTATGAAGAAACTTTTGCTCCTGTAGCCAGGTACACTTCCATCAGATTAGTACTTTCTCTGGCTGCAGTGATGAAATGGAAGATACACCAGATGGATGTCAAGATAGCTTTCTTGAATGGTGTAGTCGAAGAGGAAGTGTATGTGGAGCAACCACTTTGTTTTGAGACACGTGACAGGAAGTCATATGTGTGCAGGTTGAAGAAATCCTTGTATGGCTCGAAGCAAGCTCCTAGGACTTGGTATGGTAGGATGGACAGCTTTCTATCCAGTTTCGGCTTTACCAAAAGTAAAGCAGATTCCAAGCTTTACTACAAGGGTTAGGAAGGCAATCCAGTGATACTACTTCTGTATGTGGATGACCTGTTTGTTATAGGAGAAGATAGTTTGATTGTTGATACCAAGAGGAAGCTTGACGCCGAGTTCGAGATGAAGGACTTGGGGATGATGCACTATTTTCTATGCATGGAGGTGTGGCAGAGTGCAGATGGGATCTTCCTTGGACAAGGGAAGTATGCAGTAGAGATCCTGAAGAGGTTCGAGATGATGGACTGCAAAGCCATGGCCACACCTATGGCATCGAACCTGAAGCTTCTATGTGATGCTTCATCTGATCTGGTTGATGTCACGATGTATCGTCAGATGATTGGATCCTTGATGTACCTGATGAACACCAGACCATATATTTGCTTTGCGGTGAACACATTGAGCCAGTTCCTGACGGATCCCAGAGGTGTTCATCTGGTTGCTGTAAAGCATATTCTGAGGTACCTGAAGGGTACAGTTGATTATGGGCTCAAGTATGATGCAAATCAAAAGTTTAACCTACAGGGTTATGTTGATTCAGATTGGGCAGGCAGTGCTACAGACAGGAAGAGCACATCTGGGTGCTGCTTCAGTATGGGATCAGGTGTGATCTCGTGGTTTAGCAAGAAGCAGTCCTGCGTAGCACTGAGTACAGCCGAGGCAGAGTATGTTGCAGCTTGTTCGGCTAGCTGTGAGGAAGTATGGCTCTGGAAGCTACTGTCTGAGTTATTTGATCTCTTGTTGGAGGCTATTGGTATCTTTTGTGACAACCAGAGTTGTGTGAAGCTGGCTGAGAACCTAGTGTTCCATGACAGGTCGAAGCACATTGAGATCAAATATCACTATATCAGAGATATGGTGCAGAGAGGAGTAGTGAAGCTCCTGCGTGTTGCGACAGATGAGCAGGTTGCAGATGTGTTGACGAAACCACTAGCCAGAGTGAAGTTTGAGTACTTCAGAGAGAGGCTTGGTGTTCTTCAAATTGACGACACTTCGAGGAAGAAGTAATGGACACATTTGCAGGAGCCATTCCAAGCATGGTGAGAGGAGTATCCTTCCCATGGCTATGGATGTAAGTGTTGGATGATGAGTATCAGGACGATGCTCTAGTTACTACTCTATATATGCGTCATGTTGGATGCTTGTTATGATCAGTTGGATCTTGTATATGTATATGCATCATGTTGGATGCTTGTTATGA
The DNA here is from genome assembly GCA_027924585.1 of Larix kaempferi. NCBI lineage: Eukaryota > Viridiplantae > Streptophyta > Pinopsida > Pinales > Pinaceae > Larix > Larix kaempferi. The sequence goes on along the minus strand of BSBM01000636.1, from coordinate 2,036,486 downwards.
TCAGTTGGATCATGTATATGTATATGTATCATGTGGATACATTGTATGATCAGGTAGATCATGTATGATGATATGTATCAAGTAGATACTTGGTATGCATTAGGTGGATGCACAGTATGATCATGGATGACGAGCTTCATGATGTTTCTCCAGATGATATGCATCAGGATGATGCTATGATGATGATTAGGTTGATCATGTGATGATGTACATCAGGATGATGTATGGTGAGTGTCAAGTTGATACTTTGTAGCCATGGATAGGTTGTGTAAGGGTAGCATGTGATACGTCTTGGAGATCTGGATAGGTTATGCTAGTCACGTAAAAGGCCTCAGCTGCTCTTTAGAGATCTTGCTTGGCAAGACACTCTTTTAAGGTTTTTCTAGACCACATGTAATATATCTTGGATATCTGGACAGGTTGTGCTAGTCACGTAAAAGGCCTCAGATGCTCTTTAGAGATATTGCTTGGCAAGACACTCTTTTAAGGTTTTGTGGGAACCACATGTAATAAGTCCTGGAGATCTGGACATGTTGTGCTAGTCACGTAAAAGGCCTCAGATGCTCTTTAGAGATCTTTCTTGGCAAGACACTCTTTTAAGGTTTTGTGGTAGGGGTCACATGTAATAAGTCCTGGAGATCCGGGCAGGTTGTGCTAGACATGTAAAAGGCCTCGAAAGCTCTTTAGAGATCTTGTTGGGCAAGACACTCCTTTAAGGTTTTGTGACAGTCACATGTAAAAGATCCTGGGAGATCCGATAGGTTGAGCTGTGTGCTCGTAAAATTACTGGGATGCTCTTTCGAGGTTTTGTTGATGCACGTAATGAGTCCTGGGATCCACAGTATGGCTAGTGATGATGAAGACCTACAGGTGGTGGGACTACATCCAGTATGAAAAAGGACTGGCTCTATAGAACTTCCTATGACGAGTAGATTCAAAGATTGATTGAGATAGCAACAGCCGTGATGATGACGATGATTCGATCTAATGACGATGATCCAGAGAAGAAGACCTGTGCTAGCAGATCTGTGTTGAGAAATACCTTCCTAGTTAAGAGGGAGTGTTGATGTATATGTAACTTCAGAATGTATTTCATCTATGTATATTGTATTCCTATAGAGATGTATTATTCCTCTATACGGAAGTGTCGTCATTTGTATTGACAAGTGTCGCAAGTGTCGTAACTTGCTGTGATGGGTTATTAGACCACCTATTGAGGGGTTGACTCGGATTAATGTAACCATGGGTTATTAGATTGAGTTAGACAAGTCGGTCCCACTGGTTTATTAGGCAGCTCAGGACAAGTATAAATAGAGAGCGGGATCTCTCTATTTGATCATCTCATTATTCACTTGTACATCACTCGAAAAGTGGCGCACTAGTTGAGGAGGAGGAGTAGCTTCTAGTAGAAGAGTATCTCTTGTACTTTGGTTGTATCATTGATCTTTATATCTCTGAGGAAGTTGTGGGGTTTTTCACCTTTATGGTTTTCCCTAGTGAAACTCTGTGTGTCTATTGTCTCATGTCATTGCTTGGTGTGATTGATATGCATTGTTATACTTGATGTGATGTACATGTTATTCTCTCAGTAAAGATCCTAGAGTATATTGAATTAATGCTAAAAAATTAACAAGGATATGCTCAAGTAGAAGGTGTTGATTTTGAAGAAACTTTTGCACCTGTGGCAAGACTTGAAGCCATTAGAATGTTCTTAGCTTTTGCATGCTACAAGGACTTCAAAGTGTATCAAATGGATGTAAAATCCACATTTCTTAATGGAGAACTTGAAGAAGAAGTATATGTAGAGCAACCTGAAGGTTTTCTCTTATCAAAAAATAGAGATTATGTTTGCAAACCTAAGAAGGCACTCTATGGTCTTAAAGAAGATCCAAGAGCATGGTTCTCAATTCTTGACAAGTATTTAAAATAGTAAGGATATAAAAGAGGGGATACTAACATTAATTTGTACATAAAGTTTGAAAACAAAAATATGATCATTGTTGTAGTCTATGTAGATGATATCATATTTGGAAGTGATCTACAAATTCTAACTGTAAAATTTTCTTCCGAAATGAAGAAGGAATTTGAAATGTCAATGTTGGGGGAACTAACATTCTTTCTAGGTTTACAAGTATCTCAATAAGAAAAAGGGATCTTCATCTCTCAAAATAAGTATATCAAAGAGATGTTGAAAAAATTCAAAATGGAAGAATCCGAACCTGTTAGTACTCCAATGGCTACTGGTTGTAAATTGTGCAAAGATGATGAATCCTTAGAAGCAGATCATACTATGTATAGGTCAATGATTGTTAGTTTATTATATGTAACAACTACAAGACCAGATGTAATGCAGGCTATAGTTTTGGTTTCCATATTTCGGTCAACCCCAAAAGAAACACATGTGGTTGTAGTAAAAAGAATTTTTAGATATCTAAAAGGTACTATGGATTATGGACTATGGTATCCAAACAAAAAAAACTTCACTCTAAAAGCATTCACTAATGCAGATTGGGCAGGAAGTATTGATGACAGAAAAAACACTTATGGAGCAGCATTTTACTTAGGAAATTGCTTGGTGTCATGACTAAGAAAACAATAGTCTTCCATTTCACTATCTACAACAGAAGCTGAGTATATTTCTGCTGCATCATGTTGTACACAAGTCATTTGGATGAAGCCAACATTGGAAGATTTACTTGTAAAATATGAAGATCCCATAGTTATATATTGTGATAATACAAGTGCTATAAACATATCCAAAAATCCTATCATGCACTCCAAGACAACATATTCCAATCAAATAACATTTTTTAAGAGAGAAAGTATCACAAAATAATTTAAAACTGGAGTATGTTGATACAAAGGAACAAATAGCTGATATTTTTACTAAACCACATCCTAGAGAGTCATTTGCATATCTCAGGGAAAAACTGGGAGTTATCTCTCTTATGAAGATTGTAACCCTGTCACAAAAGGGACATAGTTGACAGGGGGAGAAATAGTGACAGGGGGATATTTATGAATCTTTGTCATTAATGTCAAAAAGGGGGAGGAAAAAAATTGAAGTTGTTGTCATCAATGACAAAGGGAGAGAATGTTGAGTATAATTGCCATTGAAGCCAAAAGTATTCATTAATGACAAAAAATATGATGATATGGAATATATGATGATGTGGCATGAGTGGTGAGTGTGAAAATCCACCTGATGGTGTTCTAGTACCTTCATGATGTCATTATTACAATTTGACCTAGTTATATAAATATTTGTCAGTTTGGAGAAATTCTGGAAATTGACTAAGTGTTGGAAAATGATCCTAAGTAGCCTAGGAAAAAGGCCTGCCACCTTCTGTACTTGATCAATTAACTAAATATGAGTATATATGAATGCAGAGTGTTGGTTTGTGTATCTAACCATATGATTAATTTTCCGACTAAATAAATGAGGGTGAAGATATTGGTCTACCAAAAGTGCCCTCTGGCTTGATTTGCACTGCTCCAGTAAAATGCCCACCAAGGAGAGAGAATGAGGTTTCCAAGGATGAAATTGACATGGATGGAATCTACATGATGTACCCCATGCCGTGGATGCTTTATATTTCCAATATTGGTGAAAATAAAAATCACCTCATGTTGACTTAGGGTTTGATAAAAATTGTCCAAGTGTTAAATCATGGGTTTAAGAGGCCATTTGCAAATGCCTGCCAGATGCTCTCTTTGTATCAATAAATTCAACAAAAGATATGGATCTGTTCTTTGTTGAATTTTCGATCTAGTCATGTTCTCATTTTTTCCCTCTGGTGGTCACATGTGTGAGAAATGGACCTGCCAAGTTGAAGAAAAAATGTCTAAGTCTATAACCCAGAAGTTTAAAATGCCATTTATAAATTCCCACCATGTGCCCTCATTTTGTAAATAAATTTATCAACTGGTATGAGGTTGTTCCTTGATGATTTCTCCATCCAGCCATGGCCTTGGTTTCCTTTTTAATGGTCACATGTGTGAGATCTTGGTTTGCCAAAACAAACAAAAAATATGGTTATTCACACTTTATATATGTCCACAAAGGCATTCATGAAATGCCCGCAAGGGCTTAAGAATATGCCCGCAAAGGAGCCCAAATATATGCCCACAAGGGATTAAATATATGCCCATAGGGGTTAAGGGTATGCCCGTAGGGCTTAAGGATATGCCCGCGGGGCTTAAGGATATGCCCACGGGGCTTAAATATATGCCCGCAGGCTCATATACATGCCCGCAGGCTCATATACATGCCCGCAGGGCTCATATATATGCCCGTTGGCTCATATATCTGCCTGCAGGGCTTATACATATGCCCGTAGGCTCTTGTATGTGCCCATAGGCTCTACAATATGATCACAGGTTACAATATACTCGAAAGATTTACAATTTGTCTACATAAATAAATTAAATAGAGGTCTAATTTAGTAATTAATAAACAAGATCTAATTCTTCTAGAAAGACACAATGTGAAAAGACATGAACTTCAAAATGAAGAGATGCAACCTGAAAAATATGAGATACATGAAGAATGTATAAACAGAAGATTGCATTGAAGGAAGATGTCTCTGTGGTTCCAATAAGCAGATAAAATACAAAGGTTAAAGACAGAGAAGAGTAACAACAGTTCTTGAAGAAGTTCTGAAGATTCTTAAAACACAAAATAAGGGTGGTTGGGAGGTGCAAGGACAGGCTGCATGCCTTTAGGGGTTCGTATCCTCCTTCTAGTTGTTGCTGGTAAATAGGGTGTTGGTGCATCCTTCAGTTGCAATTGATAATTTGGGTGTTGGTGCATCCTTAAGTTCTAGCTGAGAATTTGGGTATTGGTGCATCCAATAAGTTGGTGCTTGCAAACTATTTGTAAATATAATTTTGCAGTAATAGAAAGTATTGGTGGTTTTCCCAAATGGGATTCCACGATAATATTGTGTGTTCTATCTTATTTTTTGATTTTGTTTTAGATGTGATAAAATTTTAAAAGATAGCCTAATACTGATTCACCCCCCCCTCTCAGTATTGCTTGATATTCCAACACTTATTTGGTTTAAAAATTTGAAGAATATTAAAGTTTTCCACACCCAAAACGTTAAAATAAAAGAAGTCGGTGGCGTCTACAGATGTTTGGAGTTGATTTGGTTCTTTCTATGCAGCCTTTGTTTTTTTATATAGGGTTTTGACTGTTGATGACTTTATGAAAGTAAATATTAGAGTTGTTACCAAAATCATCCAACTGCACTGGTATTTCTTTTCGTATTCACAATTGTTCTAATTGTGGCTGTATGAACTCAGAAAGTCTTATGATCAATCAATGTGTATTTTAGGGTGATAAGAAGCTTGAACTAAATTGTTGATAAAAATCACATCTATGTGATCAGTTGTTTAAAGGAATATTTGTGGGATATTTTGAAGCATGTTGCTTCCAAGATAGTTGCTTCTAATGTATATAGATTCTCATGATGCAGTTAGATTAACCACTCTTACTAAATGTCCAAAGAGGACTTTATTTATCCTTCCTCAGAGACAGGTATTGTAAGCTTTTGTGGAGATTTTGTACTAGTTGATAGAAGGTAAGACATCCCACATTTTTGGACCAAGTCCAAAATAACAGAGACTTTTATTTACAAAGATTATATTGAAACGATCGCAAGGAAATAAATTGTATTGTGAAGAACAATTGGTTGACAATTGTGACATTAGCACCATAAAAGAGCTACATCACAAAACCAAGAGCATTTTGAGCAGGGTAGTTTGGAAATTGCTTCTTCGCATTCAAACCCATACGCCTATTTTCACGAAGGTAAAGCATTCATTTTCAAGGATCAATTCAATTTCACATTAAAAATTGTAACTTGCAAACAGTGACTTTTGTAAGTTTTCATGTTAAATTGAAAGTGAGTTGAATTGAGTTGAATTATAATCGGGTGCTCTTTCAATTTAACCTGAAACTCCTCCATATTCAGAGTTAAGTGTTTCTCTTGTTGAGTCTATTTGTAAGAGGGTGGAGTTGTAAGAATCCCTTTTGTATTTGAGTGAGTTTTTCAATCTATCAATGGATAAAATGAATGGTTTGGTAGAGTTACCGAACCCTCTACTTCTATCCTTTGTATACAACACTTCCATTGGTGACAAGACCACTCTCACTCATATTTGAAATTGTGTGTAAGAATCACGAGACACACTTGAGTTTCTACAGCTTCAATCACAACTCCTACAAGAAGAAACAAATTATGAACGTGTTCCTGTTCAAAACAATATTCTTTATGATTTAGTTCAACAACTTGCATAGAATGCACCACTTTAGAAGCGAATAAGAAAATCAATGACCCCACATCAAAAGGAAAAGAAAATGAATATGAATTTATGCATACATAGGTTCTGCTTGTTCTTTCCATGCCCATCATCAGACCTTGGGAAGAGATCAACCACAATAAGCACAAAATTGGCCTTGGATACGACAATGGAGTGATTGTCCAAATTCCTCATTTCTCCAAGCCAATCCAGTTTTAGAGTGTTTGATTCCTCAACGAGAGTTCACCTTCATCTCCTCCAGTTCATATTTTGACATGCCAACATTGTGCTTGAGTTGGCCACATGAAATATCAATGTTTTGATCCTCAACCTTGTAAGCATTGTGGAAAACATACACATTGTTTAGACATATACTTCATTATGAAGAAACTTCCAAGAGAGAAGATTCACTATGGGTGGATTGCTTCTTGGAAATGGTCGTCAATAGAAAATAAGATTTATAAGTCAGACCGAAGAGTTGTTTCTCGAGTAATGGCATATCTTGCAGTTGGGAGATCTTCTTCTCCTCACATTGTTCATGACGGGGGGGGGATGACTAATAGTCATAAACAAGTGAGCTAGAAACAAGAGATCCAGAACAAGTGAGCTTGAACCAATGCTAGATTCATAGCTAGAACCTTGTGCCTAAAACCACCCATTCAATAGAAGACATCGGACTCATATTGATTATGCTAGACACCATTTTTGGTGGTCTTAAAACGACCCCTTTCCATAGAGAACCACTGATACTTCGAGCCAAGTTCCAGAAAGAATCTCTAAGTGAGAACCTGAGTCAAATCCAAGTTCCAAAGAATCACTGATCCAGAATTGGAGTTATCACCACGTTCGAGAGTTTGTGGTCAGCCTTATACCACCTATTTAGTAGAATACATCACTTCTACTAAAGGATTTGATTTAGAGAGATTCTTCATCCATTTTCAATTGTCCTTATCCATATTTCAAGGGTCATCTCTTGTATTTATATCTACATTTATTGATGAGAAATGTAATGCACGTTTCATCTATCTCTTGTGCTAATTTTCTTTGTGTTAGTCAATTCTATTATTTTCCCCATTGTACCTAGACACCTCAACATATATATCCCAAGTGTGGAAAATAATGGTATAGCAGATGCCCCCTAAAGTGTTATGTTAGAAGAGGAATTGATGGCTAAAACACTTTACATCAAATACTCATTGCAAATTAAGGTAAGGAAAGCACAAGGAAGGAGCTAGAAATCAAGTCACCTAAGAAAAATTGCAATCAATCATCAGAACATCAATATAGGTCATCCCTAAGGTAGGAATACTCATGCTTGAAATAGGAACACAACATGGCTATGAACGTAAATACATTATGGATCCATGTACTCAATAGCTAGAGCACGGCCACGAAAAAGTACACAGTGGATCCATGCTATCACAACCAAGGTCATGGCCATGCAAGAATACACAGGGGATACATGCCAAAAATAATATCATAGCCATGAAATGATACATGATGGATCGATGTCATGATAAGCCTCATATCCACCAACAAATACAATGTGGATCTATGGCACAACATAAGAAGACAAGTAGCACACTGACAGTGATCTAGTAGTCCTCCAAGTACTCTAGTGATATAATCCATCGCAGCTTGGAAAGGGTAGCAAAAATAAGCATTGAATGTCCCCTAAACAAAAGGTCTTCATCTCAACCCTTGATGGTACGATTCACACAACATGCCAATAGATGTATCGATGTTGAACATGGATGAAACCATTTGATTACCGATCACCGAGGTCTACTGTTAACAAACGCGAGGGGAACCACCAATGATGATAATGGAGCCTAAGGTACCTTGTACAATCTAAAAAGTGTGAATAAATGAGCTGAAGTCGAACACTCATAGAATCACTCAAACATGTGTTAGTAATGGAAACTCATTGTTGAACGCAAGGAAACCTTCCACTAAGGATTGCAAGGTCCAAGGTACTAATGGTTTCTAGACTTACTTCCTAGATAATGAGTTGGTTTCGATAGGAAGGAATCCATCGAAGGTGGGCCTTAATGTATCTTCTATCATATGACACAAAACAAGCTATAAGAGATGATGTGAATAGATCAATTCATCAAGTACAATTGACACATGGATGGAAAACACTGATGGGAATAAAGGTCAACTGGACTATAGATGCTGACTTGGGTTTAAATTTCCCTTGAACATATAACACAATATATGACATGAAATGACAGCATTGAATCAAGAGCACTAATATAGAGTAACAATGCAAGAGGCATTGAAACCCTCTCCATAAATCCTGGAAGAGTAACCAACCATAGGAGTAAAACTAATGATAAGGTTTCGAGGCAAGCTAAAACCCAACTATGAGATACTGACTCAAACAAGTTCCATGGTTAAGGGTGACACAACATATTGCTTCCAATTTATGGAATAAATACATAAAATGGTCCCCCCCCCTTTTTCTATCTTAAAAGGATCTTCTTCATGTTTTTGTCAGAACTATAGATCTAGCTAAACTAGCTTACCTATCTTAGAAATCAATAACATATCAAAGTAAATAAGAACATAAAGAAAACAAGGAAAAAGAATACACCAGATATACCTAGTTTACCCAATTGGGCTACGTCCACGGGAAGGTTGTCTTCTATTATCTCAAGAAATCTCCTTCAATCTTACAAGAGAGCAATTACAAATAACCCTAATACAATATAGTAGAGCTTGTGATCACAATACTATGTGTTGATACTATCTATGAGCATATACCACTATACTATCATGTTGTTCTAATGTGAATCCCTTGACCCTATTATATAACAAGAGATGTGGAGGAATTACTCTCACATATTGCATGTGGGATAATATAATTCTCCATAATAACATCTTTTTATATAAAGATGGATATCAAGAGTATACTTTACCATAATGAATATGGGATATAATGTATTACTCTTTTACATAAGTTTGTGGATAAATTTCGACATAATACAAAGACATTATTACCTTCCAAGGAATATAATTAATATATTCCAACACTCCCCCTTAATAATGGCTGGGAGAAAATCCCTCACTAACATTAAGGAAGGAAGGAGTCATTAATTCTCCCCCTTGATCACAACTTCCCTCATCCCAAGTAAAGAACGAAGATGCACATACTTCGCTACTGTTAAGGATTTGGTGAAGATATTGACTACCTGCTACTCGATAGGACAATACTCAAGAGAAAGAATACCATCTGCGACGAGAACTTGAATGTAATGATCATCAAGGTCGAGATGCTTTGTATTGGAGTGATATACCATATTATAAGCAAGATGAATTGCACCCTGATTATCACATTTCAACATAGTGGACAATTTCAAAACCAGACCAAGCTCAGTGAGAACATGCCATAACCAAACTGCTTCTTTGGAGGCTCTATACTCTGCTTCACATGATGATAAAGAAAGAGTCTTCACCTTCTTGTTGGACCAATAAATTGGACCTGAACCAAGTTGAAATATATAACCAGTAGTTGACCGTTGATCAGAACTGTCACCTGCTTAGTCATAATTTGTATATCCAAAAAGTGAAACTGTAGCATTTCTCAAATAAAAAACACCATAATGCAATGTCCCTTGTAAATATCTCAGAATTCTCTTTGCTGCTTTCCAATGACTTTCATGAGGTTGCTGCATGAACTGAGAAACCATATTGACGAAAAAAGAGAGATCTGGTCTGCTGTGAGTTAAATATATCAAACTTCCCATGAGCTCATGATAAAGAGTAGCATCAACAAGAGGAGTAGTACACTCAACAGTTAACTTTACACTGGACTGAAAAGGTGTAGGAGAAGGTTTACAATCACTCATATGGAAACGATCCAATAAATCTATAGCATACTTCGACTGAGAGAGAAAAATACCATTTTCCATATGCCAGATTTGAAGACCGAAGAAATAGTGCAATATACTGAGATCAGTAATTTCAAACTACTTTTGAAGATCACTTTTCATACTTTGAATTAAAACATGTTGGATTCCAGTGATTATAAGATCATCCACATATAACACAATAATGAGGATATGATCACCAAAGTTCTTAACATACAGATTTGGATCAGATATACAATGCTTAAAACCATTATTCAAGAAATATATATCAATTTTTTCATACCAATCCCTAGGTGCTTGTTTGTGACCATATAAAGACTTGTGTAATTTGCATACAAAACTTGATGATTCAACATTAATAAAACTAGGAGGTTGTTGCATATAAATGTCTTCATTAAGATTACCATTTAAAAAAGCAATTTTAACATCCATTTGATGTATTTCCCATTTATAAGATGTATCAAGAGACAAGATGGTTCTTATTGTATTCATTTTAGCAACATGAGCAAAAGTTTCATTATAATCAAACCTTCAAGTTAATTAAAACATTTAGCAACTAACCTAGCTTTATATTTTCAATCTGTCATTCTCCAGTAAACTTAGTTTTATAAATCCATTTACAACCAACTAAATTCTTTCCCGAAGGAAGAGGAACAAGAGACGAAGTCTTGTTCTTCATAAAAGAATCATACTCAGTAGACATAGCTTGTTTCCAATGAGGCTTACCCTTAGCTTGAGCATAAGAAGTAGGATCATTTGTGGCCAAAACTTTGGTCATAAGAGCAAAGTGAGATCTAGTTCTACGAGTATCGGAAGGGTTGCCGATTTCACTACTTGCAGATTCAAGAGTTTTCCGAGCCCAAATAGGAAGGTTTGAAGGAACAAAAGTCACTTCAGGAGATTCAAGACTTTCAGGTGGAACAATTGAAGAAGAGGGTGAACTAAGATCAACAATATGCACAGTACTAGAAGGATTAACAAATATAGAAGTAACAAGAGACAATGGACTATTCAGGGTAACCTAAGGTTCTACAGACTTAGGTGGTGGAGAGACTTTAGTAAATTGAACATCTCTTCAAATTATGCCACTATGATTAGAAGGATAAAATAAACTCTAAGCTTTGGAATCCTCAGCATAACCAATGAATATACACTTGTGAGACTTGGGTTCTAACATTTTCTGTTTGTCATCAGGAATATGAGCCCAACATTCACAAACAAACACCTTAAAGTTACTAAGATCTGCTTTTCTACCATTCCATTTTTCTTCGGGGGTAACATGCTTAACAAATTTTGTAGGAACTCTATTTAAAATAAAGTTGGCACAACTTATGGATTCGACCCAAAATTTCTTATGTAATCCTTTAGAATAAAGCATACATCTATCCATTTGAACTAAAGTTCTGTTTTTTCTTTCAACAATACCATTTTGTTGAGGTGTGTAAGGAACAATCTTTTGATGTTGAATTCCATGTTTAGATAAAAATACTTCAAATTCTTTCTTAACAAATGCCCCCCCTCCATTATCAGTTCTTAAAGTCTTAATTCTTTTACCAGATTCATTTTCAACCAAGGATTTAAATACTTGAAATTTAGAAAAAGTGTCACTTTTATTTTTCAAAAAATAAACCCATGATTTTCTACTAAAGTCATCAATAAAAGTAAGAAAATAGACTGCATGGGATATAGAAGGAACTTCAAGAGGACCACAAATGTCACTATGAATTAATTGCAAAGGTTCTTTAGCACGCCAAGCTTTACCTTTATCAAAAATTTCTTTATGATGTTTACCAAGTACACAACCTTCACAAACACCGTTAGTAGATGAAATATTAGGCAAGCCAAGTACCATTTTAGTTAACATTTGCATTTTACCATAATTCAAATGACCTAATCTTTAATGCCATAATTTACTTATTTCATCAGCATGAGCAACATAGGAATAAAAAGGTTGTCTTTTAGTTCACTTAAAACCAACAAATTTATATAAACCAACAGTATGATCAACAGGACCAGAAGAAACTACTTTAAAATTTTGATTGATATCCTTAAGAACATATTTATAAGGCCAAACCTCAAATTTATATCCTTTTTGACATGCACAATAAATATAAAGCAAGTTGATAGGCATGTGTTCAATATGAAAAACATATTCCAATTGACCATTAGCAACATTAATAGTACCAGAACTAATTACGGAAAGTTGTTTACCATCACCTATAGATAGTTTATTAGATGTGTTTTTATTATTGTCATAAGAAGTAAATAAATAAGCATTATCAGTCATATGTTTAGAAGCATCATAATCCATTATCCATTCCACATGAGAAGAATAACTACTAGACGAAACAACAGATGCACATGAAGCTACTTGTGATTCATCATAACCTTTCTTTTGAGCCTTAGCCATTAAACGTTTCGCTTTAAAACAATTCTTTTCAGGATGGTTAGTTTTACCACAATTCTTACAAGGATCATACACTTTCTTCTTTTTACTAGTTTCATTATGTGCATTAGAAGCACGACCACATTTATTAGTATGATTTGAAGTGTGTGAACTAGAACCTTTAGCATTATTAAAAAATTTCTTAGGATTCTTATTATGTGCCATAAGAGCCTTATTAGATGAGACTTGTCCTGAAACAATTAACATTTCTTGCTCATTAATTAACCCTTTACAAAAATCATCAAAATTAGGTTTCATGGTATTTGAAGACAATTCAAGAGCCCTATTCCTAGTTTGGATGAACATATCAAAACAAGATGGCAATTTTTGTTCTACAAGAATTATGATAGCAATGCCTGTTTTCTTGTAATCTTTACCACAATTATTTATTTTTTCATTTAAAGTTTTCACTTTAGCAATATATAATTATACTCTTTCAAATTTAGTAGGATCTAGCTCAAAAATATTATTTTCAAGGTAATAAGCAGAAACGTCATCAGATTTATCAAATAAAGAAGCAAGAATTTTCCATACCTCAACCGGGTTGTCTTCTGCCTCTATACTTACCTGAAGACTATCTGCAACCATTTGACCAATGATCCCTCTTGCTTGATCACATCTATCTTCCCATATAGCCACAACTTGAACATCAATAGGTTTTTGGTTTTCACCATTAACAATCCTCCATAGATTCTTACTCCTGACAACATCAATCATTTTTATTTTCCATGCAAGATAGTTAGGACCAACAATTTCAAGAACAAAAGCTACTTCTAAAGTCATAATGATAAAAATATTAACAAGAAACCCAAATGCTATAAATGACAAGAGAAAAAAAAGTGAATGACATAAAACTGATACACTTTACCGTACTGATATGTAGAAACATAGTAAAGGAAAAGAGACTTTTACTTACAGCCCTTAAAAAAAGTGCCAAGAAAATTCACTCGCGGGCCTGCCAACAGTAAACTAGCAAGTAATGTAATGTCCCCTCCTATCATACCAGCATGATAGAGAGGATCATTGTGCTAAAACCGGGCAATTGGCCCCGATGCTTACTAAATAAAACATCCACTTGTATAAAAAGACAGGCATGCAGATGTACAAATCTAAGCAAACACAGCAGAAGTAAATCATGTGCAGAATTAACACACATCCATCATACAATCCAGATTTTCATGTCATTCAATTAAGCAATATCAAACTATCAAATGAGAATACTTATCTCAACCCAAGTAGTCCCTGAGCAACCAGCTACGCTTCTGCAACGTTCCACCCAACCGTAGGCTAGTGTGCTCCTCGATCTCTCAGCACCACTGCCACCCCCGAGATGGGCATGATCTCCACAAGGAAAAAGGGGAAAGCAGGATCTCACATAGCCAAAGATATACCAGAATCAGCTAAGCCAATCAACAATTGGGTTTCTCAGGCTGTTAAGGGATGGACAGAGGTGAATTACTAGCTAGTGGCTCACCCATTGAGCTATGGATACTTAATTGGGCTCATCAAGCCAAATCTGTCCTCTTCCACTCCTGAATCTCCTGCTCACAGGTTCAAACCAAGGATGGGGTTTCTACCAGCTCAGAAGAACGTGGGAACACACAAAAATGAAATGGGAAGATTGGGAAACAACCCAGCGAAGCCAAATCCATTTTTAGAAAAACGTCCTTGGACATTCAGGGGCAAAAAACGACCTCCATACAGTCCCCAAATCGTGGCCCTTCTCTCCCAAGCTACTGTATATGCAAAAACGAGTTACCAGCATGGGAAGATGCAGGGGAATTGAGAAAAATGTGAAGGGTAAAACCCCAACAAGCTCCGACTGTGTGAGAGGATGAATGCCATGGGTGAAGAATGGCTTTGGGCCAATTTCGTGGGGGTTTTCTTGCCCAGCAAGCCAAAACTCGATTTCCCAGGTTGCTGTCTTTCCCATACATGAAAATTGACAGCCATACCTCTCCCATCCCAAGGCATTAATTGTCTCAACCAATTCTTGGAAGAATTAAATGATTGGGTGCATGAGACCAAATGGGTAGTTGAGAGTTCATGGGTTTCCTCAATGAAATGGCTTAACACCATGGCTCAAGGGTTTGGTTATTTTCCCTCCCTATTCCTTGTAAGGATCATGCCCCCATCTCTTTGTTGCATTGCGTAGCTGGTTGTGGGTTTTTCATTAAAAATTGAATATTTACATGAAGTCCGATTTTACATTGTGCACAGCTAGCACAAGAACTCTATGCATCTATTCTAATTGCCGACACATAGAACGATAAATCAATGGCGGGGCCTTGGCCTTGAGCTCCTCACCATGAATAAATAACAATATTTACATCATTTACAATATTAATGCAATAGGGTCAAGCTGGGGACATTATATTCCCCTCCCTTTGGAATAACACCGTCCTCGGTGTTCCAACACTTCGAAAATAAATACCCACTTTGCACATGTCCAAAATTCATAACTGGTGGCAGGTCTATCCTGCAATTCGTCTCTTTACTTTCACCTTTCATGATCGAGTCCTCTAGCTTCCACAAGCTTCTCATGCTAGCTTTAGTCTTCCAACTGATCTACAAGTCTAGAATTTCATGGATGCCATCTTTCTTGTTGTCCCGGCAACTATCTGTGAGACTTATCATGGCAATTCCTATTAGGACAAGCATAACACAATAATAAAATTAGTCAATTATTTGCCTAATTGACATGGAATGTCCATGCTTTACTCATGGGACTTCCATACTTTCATGCTTTCCCAACATACACATGAACTCATTCATGTTCATCCTTTCACAGGAAAATTTACTATTTCAGCATTCACAACTCATCTCAAGCAATTAAACACAATCTATTTTTAGCCATGATATGCACTCAACAATCTTTTGTTTTATAAATGCATCAAATCAAAAGGAAAGAGAAGAGTAGGGGTTTCTCCCTCTTAGTCTTGTTCTATTATGGAGCTACACCATCGCTGTGGTTTCATGCTCCTTAGTCTCTTTCACTTCAATGTGAATGCTTTCACTTTCCCTTTCTTGGCTATGACATTTTTGTGTCTAAGGTCTGTCTAATGGCTTTCAACCAGGGAACCCTTCCCCATTGTCGCTTACAGAACCTTTGGCTGCTAGGACCCACACAGTTCCACTAGCACCATCTTTCATTACTGCTCATACTGAGCTCTTTAGGACAGTCATATGTCCACATGCATCCTCCAAATGATTTCATAGCCCTTGCTTCCAGCAATACCTACACTCAAACATTGAGTCAATTCACATGTTTAGTGTATTTTCATAGGGTTTATCTCCCAATGAGAATTTAAGAAAATCCTAATTAAATCATATACACATGTATATTCATAAGCAGGAGTTGCAAGATAACCAAATACTTATCTTTATAGGATGTCTTCACTTTATCCCACAGGATCCTTCTTCGCTTCCCAAGCATTGGATTTCCCGTGGATACAACAATGAATGTTGGGCCAGCACGCAAGCTACTCCACAACCATTCGAACATGCAATGCCAGGCCAGCACGCTGGCTGGTTTTATCAATTGTTTAAGGGAATGTTTGGCCAGCACGCCAGCTGCTCCACAACATCAAGTGGTTAATGTTCCCACCAACTATTCTCTGAATTTACCAAGAATTTATAGCTCCAACCAGTTACTCTCTGGCTTTACCAAGCATTTATAGCTCCAACCAGTTACTCTCTGGCTTTACCAAACATTTATAGCTCCAACCAGTTACTCTCTGGCTTTACCAAGCATTTATAGCTCCTTTAGGGTCCTTGCTTCCTGTAATGGCCAAGGTTTCCAATAAAGAAACAACAGTGCATCAGCTTGGTTGTCATAAGACTTATACCTGAAGTCTTCATTATTCCAAACAAGAAATAAATGAAAATGAATACTTATCTGTGTTGTGCATTTTCCTCGCTACTCCACAGGTTTCCTTCTCTGCTTTTCAAGCCTTGGATCACCTGTGGGGTGGATGCTTGGCCAGCACACATGCTGCTCCACAACATCATCTGAATAGGCAATGCCAAGCCAGTGCGCCGACTGGGTTTATCAGGCATCCCAAAAATCAGTATGCTAAGCCAGTACGCCGACTGGGTTTATCAAGCATTTCAAAAATCAGTATGCTAAGCCAGTATGCCGACTGGGTTTATCAAGCATTTCAAAAATCAGTATGCTAAGCCAGTACGCCGACTGGGTTTATCAAGCATTTCAAAAATCAGTATGCTAAGCCAGTACGCCGACTGGGTTTATTAAGCATTTCAAAACTTAGTATGCTAAGCCAGTACGTCGACTGGGTTTATCAAGCATTTCAAAAATCAGTATGCTAAGCTAGTACGCCGACTGGGTTTATCAAGCATACGACAATCATTTCCAAGCCAGTTCTCTGACTGGGTTTGTCAGGAATTAACACCCAAATAACCAATACCTCCATAACCAATTCCAAGCCAGTACACCGACTGGGTTTGTCAGGCATTAATTTAACAACATGCCAAGCCAGTACACCGAGTGGGTTTATCAGGCATCCAGCAACCTTCCGCTACAACTCCCAAATAACCAATGCCAAGCCAGTACGTCGACTGGGTTTATCAGGCATACAACAACCATTGCCAAGCCAGTACATCGACTGGGTTTATCAGGCAATATG
The DNA here is from genome assembly GCA_027924585.1 of Larix kaempferi. Classification (NCBI taxonomy): domain Eukaryota; kingdom Viridiplantae; phylum Streptophyta; class Pinopsida; order Pinales; family Pinaceae; genus Larix; species Larix kaempferi. The sequence continues at coordinate 2,019,213 of BSBM01000636.1, read as the reverse complement.
AACAAGATAATATGATTACGTGGCTTCTTCTCTTATGCAACCAGTGGTTCCCTCTAGGAACTCCATAGGTGACTCACTTGACTGCAGGATAGCATGGCCCCACAATACCCACTCACACTACACAAGGATGATACCCCCTTTCTGCAACACAGCTCCTCGGGCCTATCCATCCCTTCTTGTGTCCTTTAGTGTGAGCGTAGAAAGGTTACCACTGCCCATACAGTCCTCTTGAGCACCCTTTCTTCACTTTGCCTCTTACGTGCAACACCAAATTGCATCTGTGTAAGTTGATATCACAAGAAGGATAAGCAGACTCATCAGTATTGTTGCTCAAAAATCGTAATCATATTTCATATCATTCACTATCAAGTATTGAAACACCAGGAATGCGTCCATTCCCTTAGGGTGTAGTCAATATTGAAAACCCTAACATGACCCAGCACCAGAAAAGGTGTGCACCCCCTTTCTGATGTGTGCCATGTAAGCCCTAATCATAATCAAGCAGTTTGCAATGATATAAATAAGATAGAGCATGCTCTGCATATTAACCCTAATAATTTAGACATGCATGTTCTTGTCTAGGGTCACAGAATACTCATTCATTTTGCATATATGTCTCACATGCCTTCTGGGCATAGCTTTACCATTTCACTTCCATGGTTTACCGACATGCGGTTTGGCTGAGGCATTATCAATGGCGTTTCACCTAAAACCCATTTCCAGAGCATGGGATCATCCCCATCTAGTTTGGCTTCTGCAGGCCATCACACATGGTCTTCCTGCAATGTGTCATCCTGGTACACTTTATCAAATAGCCAAACAGTCAGCAACATTTAGCAATAGGCTTCAAATATGATTGTTCCATAACCAATCAATAACATTAACAATTAAATTCAATATGAATTTACAATTTTGTCTCCTACAGAAATTGATTTGCTTAGCAATGAGTCTCTCCTCATATTGTTTGGCCCTTGTAAGTGGAATCACTCTGCCCATTATGGTTTCACCCTTGCTACCATACCTGAACATCCACCTACAGTATGTCCTCCTGACACAATTCTATATAAGCCAAACAATCATTAGCAATTATAAGCAAATTCTCAAATCTAAAATTTGTAACTCTGTTTTCCTACAGAAATTAGATTTGCAACTATGAGACTATTCTCATAAACTTAAACCAGACAATTTTCAGATTCGTTTCATGCGTAAATTTACAACCATGAGAACCTTCTCATAACCTTTGGATTTTGCACATGGTAGATCCTGGTCTTCACTATGGACTTATCCTCATTGCCATACGCAAGACTTTTCTACCTGAAAACTGAAGCTTCAATCAGTCAAACACGTTGTGAGTATCCACGCACATAATTATTCATTGCCATAACAGTCACTGAAGTGATCTCAGAATTATAATACTCAATAATTCAAACACCTTCAGCTGTTTAACATTTGAAATGCAATGAAATATATATACATTTCTATATATGCATCATTACCACAATAGAATTTCAAGACATAGTCACACTATCCATGCAACTTAAATAAATCGTAAATACTCATTATTTCATAGTCATATCATTCCTACAACTCTATCCTTCCACAGAGCATTCTAGCAGCCCATCGATCATGATTTGGCTCTTCATGTACTTATTATTCTGCATTACCATAATCAGGACCACCAGTCCTCACTTGCTTTGGTTATTAGGCACATAACCAACATACACATGGCATGATATAAATTCATATGAATGCATTGAGATTTCTAAACAGTCATAGGGTGTAAGGATCATTCTCTTCAATTACCCATACATCACCAAGCTTGGTAGGTTAACAGTCCCAATCGGTATTTAATATCACATGCAACTAACTCAACATAGCTCAAACATGGATGAAGAGATCTTACCAAATCCTCTTTCAATCATTCATGCAATTTGGCACCAATAATCATTGCCTGCATGGTTACCATTAACATCGCCTAATGTTACCTGGTCAGTTGGCCTCTTACCAAGGCTGCTCAATCCTTTTGCCAACTTTTGATCATAGATTTGTTGCACCATCCTTTCTGCATAAGGTTGTTGGCTTCATGCAACCACATCCTCAGCACATTTAGCCATGCTCTTTGTTATCTTTGGTCCTACAACCAATACCAACGTCAATAGTGATTATCAACCACAATATTCTCCATTAGTGGTTCATTGCATATGCATACTTCATTATTCTACCAATATGCAATGTCCCATTCATGCACAAGCATTTCCATATGCACTATGCAATGTTTGTTAAGGTGCCATCTAGTGCATATACATCTATGTAATCCCTTACATTTTTAACATTTCTATGCCATATGACAATTTCATAATTATAAGTATGATAACAAATAGGGGTTTAAAGAATTCTTCCATTTTCGATCCCTCATTGTAACATGGAATTCCTCTTCCATATCGTGCAATTGTAGAATTTGCCCATATTGACAACAAAATTTGTTTGTCAAAACAGCCGCTGGCACTCTTCTGCACTAAATATCCATGCTATATGTAGACCTCATCTAAACTCTGTTCATGCATCATTGTCTCTGTTGGACAAGCTTTCCAATGCCTGTCTTCATGCTCCATTCCGATATCAGGTGCGGAAACTGCATCTCTTCAAAAATGACAACTTTCACTACAATTCTGCACATTTTGCACAGTTGCATTTTGGTCCACAATGCTAACTTTAGCCACCTGCGGAAGAAAATCTATGAGGAATCACAAAAACTTTTATATCGGGAGAAGTTAGTCCATATAACTAGGAACACTCAGCAATTCATGGATTTCAATTCCGATGCACCATTCATCTTCTATGAATTTTTGGGTTTTACTACTTCTCACTTTTCACATTTTTCCAAAATTCCAAAATTTGGGCCAAAAATGGCTATCTCCCAAACAGTGCATTTCTGGAAAATCTTCGTCTAACGGAAACTGTCCGTCTTAATGAGAATATGAAATGTCTAGTTCAGTAAAATTTTTGATTCCCACATCTAGGGTCACTTTTACTGCCCACAAGCTTTTCAAAATCCCGAAAAAGTGGCCCGGAACAGTGCTTTTTGGCCTTCTTGCTCACCCCGACTCCACATCCTTTGGAGTTTGGCTCCAAGATTCTGAACTTAACACCGTGCCTACTTCATGGCCGCGCTTGATCAATTTCAGCTCCAACCGACCTTCCGTCAAGCCTCGGGACTCCGTCCTTCAAAAGTCACTATTATCCATTTTCTGTCAAATCGGAGTGTAATGGGCTCGGGGTCTTCACTGGTTCTTTCATGGCCTTCGTCAATGGCCTTCGAGCCCCACAGGAATCATCCCATTCTGAGTCCGGATGTTCCTGATATCCAAAAATCTAGTTTTGGTCACTTTACTCTCTTTTTTTTCGCACGCCACCATTGTGGGCCGGTTCGCTGAATCCTGACGCAACGGGTAGTTCGCTGAATCCTGCCGCAACAGGTGGTTCACTGAACACTCCCGCAATTGCGGGGCGGTTGGCTGAAGCCTTCCACAATTGTGGGGCGGCTGGCGGAATGCTTCCGCTGCGGGGCAGTTCGCTAATCGCTCCCGCAATTGCGGAGTTATTTGGCGAAGGCTCCCGCAATTGCGGAGCCATTCGGCGAATGCTCCCGCAGTTGCGGAGCCATTCGGCGAACGTTCCCGCAATTGCGGAGCCATTCGGCGAAGGCTCCCGCAGTTTCGGGGCAGTTCGCCGAACGCTTCCGAAATTTCGGGGAGGTTAGCGGCTTTGCCTTCCACAATTGCGGAACGATTCACCGAAATCTTCCGCAGTTGTGGAACGATTCGGCGAAGTCTTCCGCAGTTGCGGAACGATTCGGCGAAGTCTTCCGCAGTTGCGGAGCGATTCGCCGAAGTCTTCCGCAATTTCAGAACGACTTGCCGAACTCTTCCGCGTTGCGGAACAATTCGCGGAATCCTTCCGAAATTTCGGAAGAGAATTCCTTCCACAATTTCGGAAGAGAATTCCTTCCAAAATTTTCCTTTCGACGCCGACACTTAGAAAAATTTTCAGCGTTGCGGAACAACTCGCGGAATCCTTCCACAGTTTCGGGGCAACTTCCCGAAACAGACTAAAACCAAAATTTGAAAACTTTCTTTCTTTCAGAGATGACTTTAATTGGATTTGGCCCATAGAGGCCCAATGCTGCAACCAGCAACTATGATACCAAATGTAATGTCCCCTCCTATCACACCAGCATGATAGAGAGGATCATTGTGCTAAAATCGGGCAATTAGCCCCGATGCTTACTAAATAAAACATCCACTTGTATAAAAAGACAGGCATGTAGATGTACAAATCTAAGCAAACACAGCAGAAGTAAATCATGTGCATAATTAACACACATCCATCATACAATCCAGATTTTCATGTCATTCAATTAAGCAATATCAAACTATCAAATGAGAATACTTATCTCAACCCAAGTAGTCCCTGAGCAACCAGCTATGCTTCTGCAACGTTCCACCCAACCGTAGGCTAGTGTACTCCTCGATCTCTCAGCACCACTGCCACCCCCCGAGCTGGGCATGATCTCCACAAGGAAAAAGGGGAAAGAAGGCTCTCACATAGCCAAAGATATACCAAAATCAGCTAAGCCAATCAGCAATTGGGTTTCTCAGGCTGTTAAGGGATGGACAGAGGTGAATTACTAGCTAGTGGCTCACCCATTGAGCTATGGATACTTAATTGGGCTCATCAAGCCAAATCTGTCCTCTTCCACTCCTGAATCTCCTGCTCACAGGTTCAAACCAAGGATGGGGTTTCTACCAGCTCAGAAGAACGTGGGAACACACAAAAATGAAATGGGAAGATTGGGAAACAACCCAGCGAAGCCAAATCCGTTTTTAGAAAAACGTCCTTGGACATTCAGGGGCAAAAAACGACCTCCATACAGTCCCCAAATCGTGGCCCTTCTCTCCCAAGCTACTGTATATGCAAAAACGAGTTACCAGCATGGGAAGATGCAGGGGAATTGAGAAAAACGTGAAGGGTAAAACCCCAACAAGCTCCGACTACGTGAGAGGATGAATGCCATGGGTGAAGAATGGCTTTGGGCCAATTTCATGGGGGTTTTCTTGCCCAGCAAGCCAAAACTCGATTTCCCAGGTTGCTGTCTTTCCCATACACGAAAATTGACAGCCATACCTCTCCCATCCCAAGGCATTAATTGTCTCAACCAATTCTTGGAAGAATTAAATGATTGGGTGCATAAGACCAAATGGATAGTTGAGAGTTCATGGGTTTCCTCAATGAAATGGCTTAACACCATGGCTCAAGGGTTTGGTTATTTTCCCTCCCTATTCCTTGTAAGGATCATGCCCCCATCTCTTTGTTGCATTGCGTAGCTGGTTGTGGGTTTTTCATTAAAAATTGCATATTTACATGATGTCCGATTTTACATTGTGCATAGCTAGCACAAGAACTCTATGCATCTATTCTAATTGCCGACACATAGAACGATAAATCAATGGCGGGGCCTTGGCCTTGAGCTCCTCACCATGACTAAATAACAATATATTACATCATTTACAATATTAATGCAATAGGGTCAAGCTGGGGACATTACAAGTAAAAATTGATACTCGTGGGTTCTGCACAGAAAAAGGTCATGGTTACTCACGGTTTTACAGGAGATTTAGCTGCGGGTGCGTAGGTCTGTAAAGGAGAAAGTCACGGTTCTGATCAGATATTCGTGGGTTTGAGTACAGTAAGGTCATGGTTATGCCGAAGCACTCGCGGGTCTCTCCACAGGAGGGTCACGAGTATCCTGAAGTAAGAGCGAGTTAACAGTTAGAGGAGACACGAGTATGTTGTAGCATACACGGGTCTACGCACTGGAAGTTGTGGGTCTACAGTATATTCGCGGGTTTGCAGTAGGGAAAGTCCTGGTTAGTCGCATTGTTTGCTAAGAGAAAGTTGTGAATGTCCATTTTTAGGCCGAAAACAATGTCAATTATGCCGAAGACGGAAACCTACAAAAAAATCTACCAAAATTGGATGAAAACTGCCGATCTGGCAACTAGAATATAGATTTCTTTGAGGAGAAGCCAAAAAACATATAGATCTACAAAAAATCATCAAGAAACCCTTAAATTTTTTTTGCAAAAATCTACACAACAAGGTTAGGGTGAGACATAAAAAACTGTAGAAACATGCCTGGATGATAATAGTTATTGATTGGAAGCTATAAAAGGTGCTAGATGATAGAAACCAACTCTGATACCATGTCAGAACTATCGATCTAGCTAAACTAGCTTACCTATCTTAGCAATCAATAACCTATCAAATTAAATAAGAATAGAAAGAGAACAAGGAAAAAGAATACACCAGATATACGGGGTTCACCCAATTGAGCTATCTCCAAAAATATCCTTCAATATTACAAGAGAGCAACTACAAATAATCTCTTGGAACCCCAACAACTCCCCTTGATTTTTTACAAAATCAAAGGGACCCCGATGTAATTTTTGTAGATACTTAACTTTTATTCATTTTATCTTCCTCACTTTGGTAGGTTGATTCTTAGCTTTCTTTCTTTGATCTTTCACATTTTGAACTGTTTATTCTTTGACTTGACTATCATGGCATAAATATTTGGCTTATTCAAGTTACATGCACACTTTGATTTGGCTTGGTCTAGTGGACTTGATGCTTTGGTAGACTTATAAAGTTTGCACTTTTACTGCTTGCTTTTTTCACTCTTTGGCATAATAACCACTCTTAAACTTTTGAGAATTTCATTTAACTTTATTACTTTTCTAAAATTGATCATAATGTTTACAAGAATATGTTGGTATCCATATATATATTATGAACATTGTGATTGCTTAAGACATTTATTAAGTTTTGTGATCTTCTCAATATGGTCTTAATGACTAATTTGAATAATAAAGAACTATGATACACTTTACCATTTCCAAATCAATTTTATTTTCAACATCTCACATGATACTCTATATTCCTCATCTATTTTATAATAAATTGTGAAAAGCTAATTATTAAGGATACCCTATGCCTTATTTTTCCCATAATCATTAATTATGAATATTATATGATATATGTGGCATATTGTATGGTATCTTTTCACAAATATTATTAATTAGTTTATCCAAATATTGAGGAGGTAAGTCTTATTATAAGCTTACATCAATAATATTTTTTGGTACGTGTAAAGTGAAAAGGAGTTTCATTTTCATATTTTTCAATAACCATGTAAATGGACTCAAAGGTATTAATTTCATCACCATGTTCTTTTATCCTTTTCATTATTTATTTTGGTTGTTTTTGTCTTCACATAGTTTTCGCGATTATGTTATTGACTATAGATTTTTGTGAAACTTGGAGACATCATATTGACGCCAATGAGATTATGTGAAAATGAAAAAGAGATAACATTGCCAAGTCACCGTTGGTCATATTTGTTGAGAACTTGTTCCACATCCAGTTCATAGATGCCAGCAATACAGAAAAGAGGCCACGTTTGAACCCATCACGAGCTTAATATGGAGAGACTGCTATTAGTATGCACAAATAAATTTATCTTTGCTACTAGAAGCTGCCACGATATTGCATAACTTATTGAAAACCGCCATGAAAAAAGAAATCAAGCTTCGAATTATGAAGATATTCTTTACAAGGAGCCCGAGGGAATCATTTTTCCACAAAGATAGACTTGTTAGCCGATTCTGGAGAACGATCGAGCAGGAGAAGTTACGCCAGATTGCATGCATGTCTCCATATTTTGAGGAAAATATTGAATCAAATCTCGATGAATAGTAGGAGGAGAGGAATCAGATGGTCTACAAAACGGAGTGAAGTTCGATTGAACATGGAGGGAGGTCTCCACATAGAGAGGATAACCCTATCTTCTTTGCACTCATTTTTGTTGTTGTAAACTTTGCTTTTCTGAAAGGGATAGTAACGGAGATTTCACCTTTGTTATCACGCACTTCAAGCTTAATGATGATTGATTTGTGATTGGATCTTGATTGAAATTCGATTGGAGTTGGCTCTCCTTGGTTGCCATTTCGAATTAGGCCTTTGTGGCTTGTATTTTGTATAAATAGAGGTGCCTTTGGCATTCTATAGATAGAGAATTGGGCATAGAAATTTTGCTAAAATTGAAATCAGTCTTTCATTGAATGAAGCTTTTCGACTCTGGAGGTCTATGTGATTGTTTCTTCATTGGTGGATGTGTCTATTATGAGGTTATATCTTTCCTTGCTTTCAAATTGTTTCCTATGTGTTGGATCAAACAACTAGCTTTAGAGGTCTATTGTTAGAACATAAGATTTTTCATTTGCAGTTGTCAAGTTGGATTATTATGCAAAGCTTGTTGTAGTCTAGATGAATACAAGTACTCAGTTATATGAAGTATTGATCTTGATTTAATATTCCTAGCATACTAGTTATTTTGTTTGATCTCACTGGGGTTCAAGTTGATTGTCTTAATAAATCTTTCCATTTGGAGAAGGGTGTGAGCTCAGTTGCATCGATCTCATCTCCATCATCATAAGAACCTTTTAACATTGTTGGCTTTCACGATCTACAGAGTTGGGCTTGTTCCAAGAAGAAAAACACAAGGAGATCTTACTCCAAAGCTCAATCTTCAATTTGAATCTATCTTTCTTTCTGGTTACTTGGTTACCTTTTTGAGTAGTGGATCTTCAAGTTTATCATTCCCACACTTTTCTTTGTATTCTTATATGTAAGTTTTGCCTTGAGAAAATAGATTGGGATTTGATCCCAAGTGCCACATAATTTTGTGGCTACTTCTCTTTCCCCACTAGCATCCTTGCGTGCATCCAACTAGCTGGAAGGTTTTCGGGACTAGTGTTCTAGTGGTCACCTTGTTCCAAGGTTTGATCCTACCATTGTTTGCTTTTTGGTTTTTTTTGCTTGCTTTGGTCTTGTCTTCTCCTTGTTTCTCTGTCTTCGTCCTCCTCTTCATTGGTTGTCTTCATCTTCTTCTACCTTCGTCCTCCTTGCTGGTTTTGCCTCTCTTTTGCTCCCTCTCCTAGCTACGTCATCCTCTTGTTTGCTGCCCTCTCTACTTCTTCATTGCTGTTGTCCATCCTCTTTTTTGCTACCCTTTTCATCTTTCTGTTCATTTCCTTGTTGCACTCAATTTCAACCTTGTTTGCTGCCCTAAAACTCAGTCCACTTGCCTTCTTTTGCTGCTCCTTTCCAGCCCTCTCTTCTTCATTTTTCTGCTCATTGCTCTTTAGCACAGTCCTCTCTTTTTAGTGCCTGCTGCCCCATAGCAGTTACCAACATTCCTAGCCTTCGCTCATATCCTCCATTCACTTTTCACCTTCTATTTGTATTTCCTCTAAAGAATTTACAAAACAAAAAAGAGATTTGGTTAAGTTAAATTTCATTTTTTAGTTAGTTTCTTGTTTGTATTACTTAGATCTTAGTTTGCATTTTCATCCTAGTATTAGATATCATTTCAAAAAGTTAAATTTTGCATTTAAAGTGAGCAATCATATAGACTATTTTGTTAAAATTTGCATCTTAGATTTCCTTTCCTAGTTTAGATCTTAGATTTATTTTATGTTGTTTGCTAATGCTAATGGGTTCTTGAGATTGATCCTTGTTGTAGGTACTTGAGATTTGAACCAAAGAAGAAGATCAAAACCACTAAAAAGCAATAAACCATAAGGAAGATCCAAAACCAATGATGATGTTGACCAAGAAGATTTAAAACTTCTCATTCTCCTTTTGTAAAAGAAGTCATAAGACTTCTTGTTTCAAGCACTTTTCATTTTCAGGTTTCTCTCATTGGTTGAAAATACGGATCCATGATTTCATCCTTGGATGATATCGAGTCCTTATTTATGCACTGGAATCTCATGAGAATTAAGAGGGGACACAAACCCTTAAATATCTCCACTAAACTCTAGTTTGACTAATGAACTCATTGAGAGAGATTGAGCTGATTTTTATGACTTCATCTCTTCCACTTAGATTTTAGCTAAGCTCCACCTACAAATCCATCACAAATGAATAATAATTTGAAAAATATTAGCTCATTATCTAAATAAATAAATCAAATGAATAAGCAAATTAGGGAACAATACTAAATAATGTAAATATATTAATTAAAGAAAACGCGCATTAGCTTTTAGGAAGAATGCCATAAAGTTAAATTTAACTTGTGGATTTTAATTCCTTATTCCTCCTCATAAGCCTTTCATGATCCATTACATGGGCCAAACAATGTTCCCTTTTAGGGCCCCATCAAAACCCCCTACTTGAATAAGATAAGACCATGAGGATCCATCAAAGGTGGATTTTAATGGGAGGTTCTACCTTATTCGATTGTTTCAATCTCAGGTTGTGTAAATTGTTAAAAGCTCGAGTTTGTGTTTGTGGTGTAGAAAATATATAAGATTCAAACTCTTCATTAGTAGGTAAATTGGTTGAAGGATTAATTCTCCTTCATTGGACTAGTGGAACCTCGAACTCAGGAGAATCCCCACGCAACCACCTTGAGTGGCATAAAGGTTGGTCAGCTATGATGATAAATGATAAATGATAAATTAAACAAGATAAACCAATGACTCAACCTAAAGCCAAGCTAGTCAAGAAACAACAAAGAGAACCCTCTATAAAAGTCCTAAAAAGAAACATAAATCAAACTTACTATCCCTTCGTACTAAGATGCCAGGAGATCAAATCCCATTACCTTGCTCGTTAGGCGAGTATGGCTATGTATGGAGAAGTAGTCACCAATAAATCTCGACAATTCCATACAGTGGGTGAAACTACACTCAATGAGTACAAATACCCCCCCAAATACCTTAGAAGTGAGTGTTATATGTCTGCCTCATGTACCACAAGGACTACCCCCTTATAGTCACTTAGGTATGAGACGTAACGAAAGGAAACTAAGGTTACCACTTTGCGCTTGGTACCAGGGAGAGATAGTTGCGGGTCAAGCACCAATGATGTGCGTGAAAGGAACATAAGACACAAGTCTGAGATCCTAATTCCAACCAATTTGTGTCACCCTTAGGACTTTCCAAAAGCCGAAACCCCAGTACACACAAGAGCCCATTTAGCACACCAAGAGGATAGAATCTCTTGATGCACCTCACTTGACCTCATGCTTGACGCATGTGTTAGAGGTGATTTCCTAGCAATACTTCGGATTAATTATGGATTTTCACTCCCTAGTGGAATTCTAGTTTAATTTTTGTGGCCTGGGAGAGTTTATTCTCCATAACCTAATCCCAAGGCCCTAGCCTCCACTAATGTGTGTTTTATATCAAAAGAAAAATGTCTATTTGATTTTAATTAAGTGTTGCTTTTAATGGATTTGTTACTCAAGGGGTAATGGAGTGAAACTTTGATGGTGTTGTTGACTCAACCAAATAAACCATGCACTTAATGAAACTTTTTTTTATTTCTTTTCGATGAAAATTATATAAGGGAAGGAAAGAGATATTTTCATGAACACCCAAAATCACAATGCACACAAACTCAATACACAAAATTGTTCTAATGATGTACACAAGATCTTTAGACACCAAGTTTTGAAAACTTACTCCAAAATGTTTAAGCGAATGCAAATGTTTTCTCTTTTTTTTTGTTTTTCTTTCTTTATTTTCAATAACAATGATCAAAGCAAATGAAAACAAGAATGCAATCCTCACTCAAACAAAGAAAAATAAATGGAAATCCAACATCAAATGTATGCCCAATCTTTGCCTTTCAAGATAAACCCAAAAACTTAGTGATGGAGAGTGTAACAACCCTCATATACGAATATAGGGAATATTTGATATAATATGATACAATGTAATATAGTATAATGTAAATAATCAAAAGAAAAAAGAAAAAGAAGTAATGGAAAACAAATTTTGCATAAAGATAGAGATTAAATAAGAAATTAAGAAATTGGGAGAAGAAGGGGATAAAAGGAGGAGAAGAAGTGAAGAGAGAGATGGTTTTTTGTCTTTTGGCATGTGAAGAGGAGCTCTTGAGGAGAGGAAAGCAAGATAGCACTGGCATAGGGTTAATTGTTGGGGGCTCAAGGGCCTCAGCCATTGGATGGGGGTTGGTTGGGTGGAGAGTCATCTCCCCACCTTCAGTTGCACTATTGGAGCTGTCAAGGTAATGGTAGCTGCTAGGTCATCTATCGAGGTATGGCTCCTTAATTTTCATAGCATATTTTATGTTATTATTGATTAGATCCACTTTCTTGTCAGATCTTCTATGCATCATGTTCTTTTTTGTTTCTGGATTAAATAAGATTTTACATGTTATCAGAATCTTGTGTTGGTTCATAGATCTGCATGCATGTTTAACATTATTTTGTTATTTAGTAGGTTTTATGAGTTTTAGGGTTCTTACATTTGGTATCAGAGTTGGCTTCAAACTCTTGGACCTAGTGTCTCATCATATTGTGTTTAAAAAAAGGGGGTTAATAGGATTTATTATGAATTTATTGTTTAATTTTGAATACTGAATAGATATGATATCAGATCTATATCTGTGGTATCACGGAATGTAGTATAGATCTTCATGATTTAAGGGTGTTGCAGGTATGTTGTCAGACCCTGCGATAGAATTAAAATCTCTTTGCTGCGATATGTGAATTTTTTTTGGGTCAAGACCCATATTTGTTGCTACATGATGTTAGATCCGTTGGCTCATAAACACTTTAGGTGGCTCCCAGCTTCAACATTCATGTAGGCAAGATGTGAATACGGATCCGAGGAAAACTACACCTGAAAAGCTTATTTTCCCTTTCTCTGATTTTTCTCTGGTTTTTCTCTGGTTTGAAATGAAAGCTACAGAATAGTTATATTAGCACAGAAAAATCAGAGAATTTCTAGATGAAAGAAGGAGAAACCTTTTAATTGTAAAAATATGCGGGAAGATTGATCCAAGATTTGGATCCATCCATATAAACATTTCCATAAGAGATAGGAACCGCCAAAATAGAATTCATGCAAGAATCTATGTGTAGCCCATTCACTGAACATTTTAAGAGATCTTCATACCTATTTGTAGAGGGCGCATGCATATTATACACCGGTGATTTCTTTTACTTTTCATTTTTACATCCATCTCCATGGGAACATGTTTGCTGTCAAGAACTGGAGGAGCGGTTACCCTGAGGGATACTGACTCCATTCCATTCGTTTACATTTTATTTTACTAGTATCTTTGCATTGGAGAGAAAGGGCCGACACCCCATGCTATTCTTTTATTTATGGTTTGATATCTCTAAGTTTTTATCTGTGGGGTGGAAAAGAGAGGGACATGCTTATCGCCCTACTTGTTTGCTTGTATATTAATTTCGCATTGAAAACAAATCTCCATCATTACTTACATTATAGTGTTGCTATATTAGAAAGTCAATATATTTTGTTTGCACAAGTTTTTTTTTTTTTTTTTACAGTTTGGTCTGCATCTCTATGTTGCATGATATATCACTAACTTCGCGTTATGAAGAGAAACAAAGGCGGCCTCTATCTGAGAAAGGGGCGATCTTCATTAAATTGCTTTACCTCTGTAGAAGGAGATTTTCCTGAATGTTTGTAAATAAGAAATTACTTTTATGATGCAAGGAAAATGCCCAATTGTTTATAGGTTATTGCTATCTCTACGTTGGAAGGGAAATGCCCAGTGGTTGCAGACCATGGATTCAATACTGGTAGTGGGTAATATTTTTTGTATTGTTATTTTTATGAATGGCTCCTACATTCTCATATTGAAAAACATAAAATCAAATTGAAATATATAGACTCCAACACAGAATCTTCCACGCATAGAGCAAGCTTAGACAGCTTTTCTAGCTTCAAAGAGAACCCATATGCAGTGCATCTTTGTTTGCGTTGCAAATAAAGAAGATGTTCTAAGAATGTCATAGAAATTTCAACCTGCATATAACACCAAAGTTAGTAAGGCTAATTCTTATTGCCAAAACAGAATTTCCCAAAGTTTAATATAGGATGAACATTCCCTCTCTTAAATTTAGATCTTCGTGGAAACTGAGGCAGATTCGTCTTAATCACTGCATCGATGCCATTTTTGAAATAGTATTCATTTGCCAATCTTGCATTGTTCTCCGTAAATTCCAATGCTCCAAATTGATTCATATCTTTACTAGATTCCATTTTAGAGTTTGTATACTGAGATTCTTGCTTAAGTAATTGAGTCACATTGAAGCAGGGCTGTAGATTCTTCCAACTCACTGCCAGTAACTTGCCTTCATGCCGCTGCCCACTATGTATTGAATAGTTCCAATGGTCTTTCATACATATCCATGAACCCGTGGACTGCCCTTGAGGTTGTTTCTTTTGTTTCCATACCTACGTTTTTCGTGTGTGTGTATTGATCTCTGCACGGATTGCCTCAATAGTTGGCTTTCTGGATAAGATGGTAACCATACCCATGGACTGCTGTCCAAACAAACAAAAAAAAAAAATAGATTAAAACCTGCGAAGTAAATGGAAAATTGAAACCAGATATTAGCAATGATGTATTCATTTCGAGTCAAGCGTAGAGGGGAGGAGAGGTAGCAACGGTTGACCTATAACACAGTGAGTCTTTTAAATGAAAGGTCTCCGTCGCCCTCAAGAAGAAAAGTATGGAGTTCAGAGTGGGTCGGTTGCCTGCATTTTCTTGCTCAGAGGATGCAATACACATCGTATACTACCATGTCGTACATCAAACCTCATTTTAGGGTTAGGGTTCTCTGTTGCAACACGTTTTTCTAATCATATTGCATATAGTTTATTTCTGGCTGCGTTCTTCTGCCATGTCACCAGTGGGCGTTTTAATATTTGTGATCATTTACTCTCAGGCCCCTTCATATTGCATATATTCTATTTTTGGCTGCATTCTTCTGCCATGTCACCAGTGAGCATTTTAATATTTGTGATCATTTACTCTCACGCCCCTTCATATTGCATATAGTCTATTTCTGGCCGCGTTCTTCTGCCATGTCACCAGTGATCGTTTTAATATTTGTGATCATTTACTCTCAGGCCCCTTTGATGACCTTCACTTCTGCATGGATTCGTATTGGCCGTGGGTGTTTTTATTGCATGGATATACCAACTGTGGGGTGACAGTTCTGCTCTGGTAACGCCCCCGCCTGTTGCTCTCCAGGATGAACGATGAAGTAGAAAATTGTAACGCCTCCTGCCTCTTGCTCTGGTATATCCCTATATTATTATTCGTAACGGTTAGTGCATGAAGTGTTTCCTTAGTATTAATGTAAAGGCTACACTATGTTTTTAACCTCTAAGGAAATTTTAGGGTTTCACGTTTCAGGATTTTAGGGTTTCCTTCCCAACGTTTATATATATTATACAAAACCCTAAAAATATATCTATATTACTTTATGGCGATTGATATCTTTGAATTCGGATATCACACCTGCACTGTCAAGTATATCATCCTATGGAGAATGATCGGGAACTACGGTTTCTCTCTTTCAACTCCATCCGCAACAAGATCATTCACCAGAATATGTCCATGCTTATTGCTGCATAAAATATTCTCACAAAACCTTCATTAACTTCTAGATTCTCCTTCAATGTCGTTTGATTTGGTACCATCATTGTGCTTGCGTGCTTGTTGTACCCTCATTTAGTAGTGGTCGTAGGCTGGATACCAGTTTCATTATCTTGCATACAGGTACTTTCAAATTCTTACTACATAACCCTTACACAAAGTGCTCTCAACTCTTGTTGGTTCTGCAAATGAAGGTGTTAACAAGACTCCCATTCTAAATATTTTCTTTTGCAAATTTCCTGCCAGATCTCCCCCACCATATAACTTGATGGATTTGCTCCTCCTCCAAGCTTGAAACCCTTCTCAAGTTGCTTTATACCATCTGCATAATCAAAATCGATATCATCTCTGAATTTAATTTACTGATCTCCTTGTTTGAATTTTAGAATTTTAATATATAGATCAGGTTTGAATTTTAGAATTTTCTTGATATGATTATTTTAGGATTTTATTAATATGTAAATGTTACAAATAATTTGCCCCACAAAGAGTGGGATGGTGGCAAATCCACTCTATTTTGTGATTTCAACAGTCTTTGCATCACTCTTTGTAACTGCTCTTAAGATCTAAAGAACCAACTTCACTACAGACCTGCACAAGAAGAATAACAATAAAAAGAAAATGTGAGGTGTTATTTGGTCGACTCCACAGTCCATTGGAAAGCACCAGACGTATTGCCGTTCATTTTGTTGTGCCCTTGCGGTCCGTACAGGTGAATGGATTCATAATCTGTGTCATCAAGGTTGCATTCGTCTGTTTGTCTGGTCAATTTTGGTGGTTTTCTCATAAAATCTGGCGGCCAGAATGAAGTTATCCGTGAAAACTTTGAAGTCGATGCCCAGCCAAATGACACGATGAGTGGCTTATCTGGAAAAGGGACTTGAGCATTTCATTTAGAGACATTAGGGTAATTTTGTAATCCTTGTCAGTTTCGAAATCTACAATGCATGGTTGCATATGATTCTCTCGAGATCTGTCCAAAATTCTTGCTTGACGCTTATCA
This sequence comes from Larix kaempferi, assembly GCA_027924585.1. Classification (NCBI taxonomy): domain Eukaryota; kingdom Viridiplantae; phylum Streptophyta; class Pinopsida; order Pinales; family Pinaceae; genus Larix; species Larix kaempferi. The sequence continues at coordinate 2,002,634 of BSBM01000636.1, read as the reverse complement.
TGGCATAACCAACTAAGTGAATTATCGAGCCGTAGAGGCTATGGAGTATAAGCTAACACAGTCAAATGCGAGATTTATCAGAAATGATGAAGATTGTTAATACAATTTTCTTATTTATTATTAAACTAAATTTCATTTCTATATGCATCCTTTCTGTCCCAGGTTGTTTACATGCTGGCATATTTTATTTATTTATTTATTTTTGTTGTTGTAGATATGGAACCTAATCAAACACCTTTTAAGATAATATGCCGAACACAGGCAAAGTAGGGTTCCTGTTCCCAATAGATCACTAGTTCCATTTATGAATTTGATCACTGTCTCATTTGCAATAAGCGGAACAACACAAGGAATGCATCCCTATGGCATACATGCTGGAATAGATGTCATCAAGATTTGGAATAATAGACAACTATGTTGAAATTTCCTTTTGAACAGAGATAGTTGTCTTCTTATACCGCATCAGCTGATTACGGGCAAAACTGGAAGGGGGTAGTGCTAAAATCTGTTTTGAAAAAAAATTATGGCCTATCAATGAATGACTTAGTTACAGTTTCTCCATCATATTCAAACCCTATTTATCTTTGATATTGACTCCATCATCCTATGGGATAGACATCGATCTTGGTAGTCCATCATCTGTATATTTCTAAGGAATGTCATAAAATTATTTTCTATGTTTTTCCCCCTTGTGCCAGAAAGAACCATCCTAAAGTGAGAGGAAGAGTTGTTGTAGTGGGCAACCTTACCAAGTACCTCTAGGGTTTCCATTCATTTAAGGACTTGAATATCTTCCAGTGTAGATTTGGGAGGTAACATACATGATGAGAGTTGTTTGTTAGTAGGTCAATTCTTTGTTCTATATTGATCATGTCTACTAAGTATGTCTAGATTTCATATGATTCAATGTTGTGGATCCTAGTTATATCTAAGACACTATCAAGAGAAGAATATTTGAGGCCTCTTTAAAATTTATGGGTAGTGTCTAAATATTAAGTATGCATCATCTATATCTGTGTCCACCATATGGATTTGGGGTAATCTCAGTTAATCTATGTATGATTGTTATATTTAATTGAGACAACTATTATGGATAAGTTGTTTGGCCTAGCAATTGCCTTCTAGTTTCTAGAAGTGTGTGGGTTTGAGATAAGTGTAAACTTCCTTTTCATGACTTGTCTATGAATAAGCTCAATGTTCTCTTTGTTGATTAGCTATGCATAGTTGTCATGTAGTGGCCTCTATATAGGAACTCATGTGCGGAGTATGCATGAAATAGTAGGAACTAGTTCTTATACATAGTTTTGGATCAGTCTTTGGCAAATCTCAAACATTTGCATATACAATTAGAAGCATAAGGGTTGCATATTTTACGATGATGTTCACTTTTTCATGTTGCTACTCCATTTTCATGATGCATATTTCATGTTGATACTCAATTTCCACATGTATAGGACATGAGGTACATGATGCGTTGAGTGTTGATACTCAATTGGTAATTTTATAGTTTAATTTTGGCATCTTGAAATGAAAGTTGTGTGGTATATGTTATGGTGTTTTTACATGTTGTTCTTAGAATGATGCCATCATGGTCATGCATTATTCATGCAAAATTTGATGATTGTTAATTCTAGCCATGGGTTGTGCATGTGATACTTGATGTTATTTCATGACAATATGATACAATATAAGATAGATGACGTATAGAACATAAAATGATATTATAGCTTATCAATGCATCTAGAGATAAATGACATTTGGCACATAAATGGTGTGAAAGCACAAGAAATTATAGAGATATGTTTTGTGTTAGTGAAGAATAAGAAATTATATCCCATATTTGGGATGACATGTTAATGTTTCATGCTAACCCTTATTGCTCCCCATAGAATACATATTTGATATGATGATGGATTATGTGGGTTGTCAGAATGCATATTTGATATGATGATGGATGAGTTGTTACTCCATGTTGATAGTAATAATGTTGAAATATGGCAGCTTATCATGACATTTTAATGAGATGCTTGGTGAAATTATGAAAGTACCATGATCAGCTATGCTATAATGGTAGCACAAAGCACCTAAATGCATTAGATGTTAAACTTGTCATGACTTATTTAACAATGGCTTATGATGTAATGGAATGCAATATGAAATGGTGGCTAGACATTATTGTTAGCGCATGATGCAAGGTTGATCCATGATATATCATTATATTGAGAAATGATTACTAATGATTATTCATTTTGGTAAGGGAAAGTTGTTCCACGTGATCCACTCACATAGCCTTATGAGGCTAAGTATTCTATGATTTTGTGGGATCCCATAACCACGAATGAGAATGGATACTATAAATATATTATGGGCTAGGGGACAAGCCCAACAATTAGCTCTATGCCAGTAGCGCTTGAATTTTGTACCAGAAGTTGGGAAGGTGGCAGTGCCATAGATACTTCCCGGAGAACTTGTGATGTGACCAAAGTCCACGGTTGGAGACATACTCACCGGGAGGGAGGTTTATGGAGAAGGAATTCTGATGCCTCGGGCTAGTGCCTTGAGGGTGTTGTGGAGGATGTTTAGGATAGCCTTCCGAGATGCCTGGGGTATAATGATCCTGATATGCACAGTGGAAGCGTGGTGGGCCCATAACCCATAGGTTCCAGGATCAGGGTACCGAGAACCAGATGCCGATTAATACCGATGGGACCGTACTATTACCAGAAGTGGAAAATGCCACGATAAATTCCCGGATAACTTCTCATGACTACTATTTGATGATTCCGATTAGAATTCGATGAGGCCGTATTATTACCAAAAGTTGGGAAGGTGGCAATGCTATGGTAACTTCCCGGGGAGCTTCTGATGCCTACTGTATGATCCGTGGACAGGTTACAGTAGAGGGAACGTTCCATGGCGAGGAGGACCATCTGGAGTTGAAGGGGAGGTTTATGGAGGTGGAGGATGGTATGATTCTCACGGAGAGGGTGAGTAAGGAAAGAGGAAGTAAACAAATGCACAACTATTAATTATTAATTAATTATCTAATGCTTTTGTATGTATGATGCATAATTGTTGTTATGGTTGCATACTAGACTCATAGGGAATTACTTAAGAGCATGTTGTAACTTAGGGCATTTGATTGTATTAATGTGGTTTGGAGACTTCTATGTGGTGGCCACACATATAAATCTCTTAATTTCACAATAGTACTAGCTACCTATATATTCTAGTATTTATTTGATTGATTGATTGAATAAGTATTGCATTTATTACTTGAATATTATAACTTTGGGATAAAGTTTCTTGAAGGGGGGAAGTATGTAACAACCCTCATATACGAATATAGGGAATATTTGATATAATATGATACAATGTAATATAGTATAATGTAAATAATCAAAAGAAAAATGAAAAAGAAGTATTGGAAAACAAATTTTGCATAAAGATAGAAATTAAATAAGAAATTAAGAAATTGGGAGAAGGAGGGGATAAAAGGAGGAGAAGAAGTGAAGAGAGGGATCTTTTTTTTGTCTTTTGGCATGTGAAGAGGAGCTCTTGAGGATAGGAAAGCAAGATAGCACTGGCATAGGGTTAATTGTTGGGGGCTCGGGGGCCTTAGCCATTGGCTGGGGGTTGGTTGGGTGGAGAGACACCCCCCCACCTTCAGTTGCACTATTGGAGTTGTCAAGGTAATGGTAGCTGCTAGGTCATCTATCCAGGTATGGCTCCTTAATTTTCATAGCATATTTTCTGTTATTATTGATTAGATCCACTTTCTTGTCATATCTTCTATGCATGTTGTTCTTATTTGTTTCTGGATTTTATAATATTTTACATGTTATCATATTCTTGTGTTGGTTCATAGATCTGCATGCATATTTAACATTATTTTGTTATTTAGTAGGTTTTATGAGTTTTAGGGTTCTTACAGAGAGAAACCCACAAGAATGGATTTTTTTCCTTCAAATGGTTTGATTCAAACAAAATATATCAAACAGATTCTCATGCAATCAACAAGATAAACCAACAAATAGGACCAACCAGAATTCAAACAAGGTTGGATAAGGATACTAGCACTCACTCATATGGTAAATAAGGCTTAAAACATAAAAAAAATGAATATGAAGAACAATTTCTTCTTTCACTTTTATAAACAAAAGGAAATCTGAAACAAAATATGCTAATCACATTCACTAAAAAGATGAAAATGGATGGCAAAAAATCCCTTCTTCTTAAATCAAATCAAGCCCATAAGCCTTAGTTCATGAAAGGGAGAGACTATGTAAAGTTTTCGTTGGTCTCCAATGGTAAATGTACTCAGTGGATCAAAATAATTTTTCAACATATAAATACATTCATCAAAGTGCTACAACAAGCAAATCCAATCACCCTTTCTTCAAATAAGAAGGAGGAAACCCTCCATAAACAAAAGACTCAATAAACTTGGATCCTCTCAAAAGATGGCAACGAAACTCAGATTGATTCTTTTAACTTTCTAAGCAAAATTTTAGGGAACAAACTGTAAATATGCATTCCTCTAAAAAAAATACATGATTGAAAAAAATGCTAAAATTAAAGTCCAAGAAGCAAATATATCTTAGTAAAACATTTGCACTTTTTTTTCCAGGAATTTTCCGTACGGACGAAAACATTGCAGAGAGGATATATTTTCATTGGGTGATCAAATTTCAACTAGATCAGTAGCATAGGATAGGAAATTTCCTGGGGTTTGATTCTACATATTATAAGTCATATTTTCAGTCAATAGCTTGTATGCTATAGCTGTTTCAAAATCCACCCTCAAATCTTAGAAAAACAAACACATGGCAAGCCCAAATCTAAAATTTGACTTAGATCTGAATCAGATCTGGAATTTTCAAAGCCTATAATAGGATTATATGTAATCTAAGTATGAAAATGAACCCAAAACACACTCAAAAACCAAAATCAAGTAAGGGATTGAATGTATCTAAGGAAAAAGGGGTCTAAGGAAGAGTTCAAAAATTATTCCCCAATGGAGTTGCCAATTTTGTAGATTGAAAAATATCTCCTATAGATAGGTGAGATACCCCTTGGATTTTACATTAACTTAATACATACTTGATGGATAGAAATAAAAGATTCCCCACTAGATGTAACCCTTTATCCTATGCATACAATAGACAGGAGTATGAGAAAGCATACCTTTCCCTATGACGATTGTCCTTTGTGTAGTCCTAGCTGATGTAGATCCTAGAGATCTTTGCTCTAGCTCCTAAACACCTACTACCTGTCTACAATAATACAATAAACACCTTTCTCATACCTCTTCAAGCAATATGAATCACAAAAGAATATAGATCTAATCTAATTAACTCAAGGAATAATTAGATCTGCTATCAATGTGCATGAAATGACAATTAGACAATAGATAAGGGGGGAAACCATAGATATATATTAATAAAATGGAAAGCAATACAAACATCTGTCCATTCCTTGAGTCATGATGCAATCTCTCCTTGGATCCTTGCTCCTAACTCCTCCTTGTCCCTTCACCTCAAGCAAGGTTAACTCAATGATGATGACTCAATGTGGGGAGAGTCTAGATCTATAAAATGACAATATGCACTTCTCTCAAATTTTCCTCCTCATGAGAGTAACATGGATCCCCTATGGAATCCACTAGCATAACAATGATTTTCCAAATCTCCCCCTTTATCCCTTTAAATGCCCCCATTATATGGATGAATGGAGGAAGAGAATGAAATGAATATAGACTCCTAGGTCCTCTCACATTTATATAGGATTGAGAGTTCCTAGGTTAACACATGTGGGTCCAACTCATTTCCCAAATTTCCTCAACAAATAAGGCAATAATGAGGCTTCTAGAGGCTATTGTTCCCCATAATGGAATGAGAAATGACTTTATCTCTCCATATAGTGGTGTAATGAGTGATAAACTTATATTATTACCTCTTATTAATGTTAAAGGAGTGATATGGCTCATTTTTACTAGGAAAATCATTTTCAAGGGTTATAAAGGTAATGTTAAGACACAAAATGAATAGTGGGTCTCCTATATACCCCAAGGGTGGAAAATAATGGTATAACAATTTTGTGCTTAGCCTCTTCCAATAGTCAGTCTATCGTCTTGTCTCTTTATGCAGGTATCAAGCTTTGGGAATGGGTTCTAACTCATGAAAGAACTGATGAACCTAAAATTCTGGCTGTACCCTGTCAATATGCCATTGTTGTTCGCACTAGTCAATGTGAGCGAAAGGATTTGTCTAGCGCATATATATTTATAAAACTCTATTGGAATTCTTGGAGGGATTGAATCCGATCACCAGAGCTATATAGGTTGTTCCCCAATCAGGTATATCATATTCATGTGTTTCCCACCATATTTTAGGGGTTCCTTTGAGTGTTGTATCCAGGAAGTCCATCTGATATTGATTCCATTGTATACTAGATCATCTTGCACTTCTAATTCGATCCATCAAATTGCTTTTATCATTGCTTAGTGTCAAGAAGATATTTCATGTCATCCGTTTTTCCAGTCATCCCATGCTTCTTCATAATCGCTATCAAAAGAGCGAATACTTCTCCAACTTACAGACCCGTCTACTATAGGATTCACATAGTCCTCTCTTCTTCTTTCTGTTAGAGGGTATATGTTATCCAGAAAATATCTTACCATTTTCTTGTGTACCAATTTAGTGTATCATGGTCCCTAGAGAAGGGCCAAAGGTTGTGTAACCTTCATGCCTTCAACTTCAAAAGTCATTGTTCTATTTTTCATGTCGATCACCCATATTTTTTGTAGACCTAGTCTATGCCTAGAAATGTCAGATATGGATTAGTCCCTCCCATAATATCAATTAATTTGAAATCCATGAAGGTCTTCATGCCCACTAAATATACTTTAAAATTCTCCAATTGACCAATAAAAAATATGCAATACTGGTTTTCCATTCTCAACTGAATAAGAGAGTAGACATAGGAGGGACATTCCATCACCTTCTAGGACTTCTTTGGGAGTATATTAACATCAGGTCTTAAATCCAACACTACATTCTTGATGTCATATCCATTTACTTGAGCATCCAATTGGAATTACCACTTGGTTCTCTTCCTCCTTTGCTTTTGTATAAACCTAGTCATCCTTTCTGGAAGCAGGGCACATATCTCTTTGTCAACTTCTGCAACACCATTCATTTCATGAAGGATTTTACGCAACTTGTAATTGCACTTTCATCCTAAAACACTTCATCCAAATTCCAAATAGGGATTTTTGACCTTAATACAAAATTCTGGAGGGCGACGTATTCTGCTAATACACACTAGAGAATCCACTCCTCAACGACGCACGTTTCCCATATAGAATGTGTGTCGGTGATGCTCCTTGTACACTAACAGAGTGCACCATTGATGCGGTTTGACCACAGATGGAGTGCGTCAACAAAGCAGTGACCCAGGGTAGACACAACCTAGGTGCGACATGCGAAATCAACAGATGAAAAAGGTAAAGTTCCCGAAATGAAAACAACTAATTGGATGATATAAAGATCCCAGAATGAGACTGGATTACCCAGTAACTCAGAAACAAATAAAATCCAAAAGAAAAGGCAAATCAAGTAGATCTACATGGAAATGAGAATCATAAATAAAACACTTCAAAGATCACGAACTCTCCCCAATATGGTTTCCAATTTTGTTTGTGGATCTTTCAGTCAATGCAGACAAAGACCAAAGTCCCTAGTCTAAATGGTTTGTATCTAGAAAAAAACACAACAGAATATAAACACTTTCCTAGATTAATCAAAGTACAAGAATAGGGCACGTTAATCACCTTGTAATTGGAGTAGTATCTCCTTGCTTTATGTGATTGGTGGGCCAAATAATTGCAGCTATAAAACTGAATCTTTTAGCTCATTACTTAAATTATCAATCCGAGAGTTTGTACAAACTTAGAGGTACCGTGCATTGTATATGCAATTGCAAAGGAAATAGCTTGAAAGACTAATTAATGAAGACCGTAATGTAAAGCAAAAAATTAATTTAGGAAAAATTGAAATGCTAATTAAGAAAGACAAGAAATGTAAATCTAATTTATGAAAGCATAAATCTAATCTATGAAAGCATGAATCTAATTTAAATAAAATCATGAATCTAATCTATGAAAGCATGAATCTACCCTATGAAAGTGTGAATCTATTCTATGAAAGCAGGAATCTATTTTATAAAAGTAGGAATCTATTCTATGAAAGCATGAATCTAATCTATGAAAGTGTGAATCTGTTTTATGAAAGCATGAATCTAACTAAATAAAAGCACGAATCTAATCTATGAAAGCATGTTAAATTAACATAATTAAAGAAAGCATGTAAATTCATCTAACTACTTTAATTTTGCAAGAACCGAATACACAACAATATGAAATGACTAATCAGTTTGTAAGAAAAATTATTATGCAAGAGACTACAGTAATGTACAGGAAACTACATAAACAAGAAACTACAGAAGACGTTACATGAAACTACATAAACGTTATAGGAAACAATAGGAAATAAAAATGCACTGAATCAAATGAAACAAACTAAAATAAATTAAGTGAAATACATGCAGAAGTTCTCAGTCCTTCCTTTGAGTTGTACCAACCCAAGGAAGCTCCTAGAACCCCTACTTAAGCAAGCATATTAAATATGGAACACAAATAGCTTTTATTCAGTAAAACTTTGCCATTAAAACAAGGCGGCAAGCTGCCCCTAACAAATTCGCCTTGACCTGGAAGAGAGAAAAAAAGGAAATGATAAGAGAAGAATAATAATAGAAGCTTTCCATCATGCTATCAGATGCACAATTATTTATACAAGAATAACTAAAAACCGCTCATGTAAATCAACTCCTTGATTTGTGGAAGTTGTCCCAGTTAACTAGTAATCTGCATGCAAGTTGGTGGGAATGATTTCCTCTTTATAAATTCGACTTGGACTCCATGATTTTGCCTTCGGATTATCTAGAGTCCTTATTTATGCACTGGAAGCTCATGAGAATCAAGAGGGGACATAATCCCTTAAATCTCTACAACAAACTCTAGTGAATTGATTGAGAGAGATTGAGCTGATTTTTGTAACTTGATCTCTTTCACTTAGCTTTTAGATAATCTCCCACCTATAGCTCCATCACAAATGACTAATACTTTAAAAAATATTAGCTCATAAATAAATCAAATGAATAAGAAATTAGGGAACAATACTAAACAATGTCAAGATATTCATTAAAGCAAACACTCATTGGCTTTTATGAGAAAATATCATAAAGTTAAATTTATCTTGTCATTTTAATTCCTTATTCCTCCTCATAATTATTTTATGTTCCATTAGATGGGCCAAATAATGTTCCTTTTAGGGGCCCATCATATGTCCTAACTTTACAATTTTGCATGTCCTCATGCAACAAAACAATTATTGACAGGTTGGTAACTGTCATGCAAGAGAAAGAAAGTTCCTAGTTGTTGATTGTTTTTTTTCTATAGTATCAAACATGTTTCTTTGTGCCCTCTTGATTTTTTTTAATTTTAATTTTAATTTTTTTGCTCTTAACCACATGTACCTGGACTTAAATCTGCAAAGTGATGGGCTTGAGATCCAACATCGTGCACTTTATTATAGCTGATTTCACCATGACTCTTTTTTTGTGTGTGCTCTTAACCACTTGTACTAGGACTTAAATCTACAAAGTGATGGGCTTGAAATTCAACATCGTGCACTTTATTACAACTAATTTTACCATGACTTGTGTTCCAACAACATGCATTTTATCTCACTTGATTTTATTCATATGCAAATTGAATTAATAAAAGATAAAGTCTCAACTTTCCTTCCCCTCGACTCTATTTTTGATGCCCACATCGAATATTAGTATGGACCATAATATCTGGAGTCCGAATGAATACAATAACCAACTCATTTTTCAGTGCCATCAACAATTTTGAAACTTCATGATATACCTTTTAGCCTTGCATTATTTTTTAAATGAATAAATTGACATAGGTTTGTAAGTTACCTAATTTTTCTTACCCTTTGAATGATTGCATGCAGGTTTATCTTTGAGATGACTGAGTATTGAATAAATTGGGGTTGGAGCTGCATCAATTGATTTCATGGATGGGCTGTCTCGCTTGAAATACTTGCATGCTCACTTGAAAGAATGAGGTCTGGATCGCTTGAAAGAATGAGGGCTTCCTCTCTTGAAATAATTGTAGGCTCACTTGAAAAAATGAGAGCTGGATCGCTTGAAAGAATGAGGGTTGCCTTGTTTGAAATAATTGCAGGATCGCTTGATTGGATGGGATTTAATTTCTATGCAGGAAAAATGGAGATCTCCAAATTGGGATCTGAGCTCTTGAAAAATTTGCCCTTGGAATACTAGAAAATCCTTCATTTTGTTTCCAATTCTGCATTTCTGGCTTTCATGGATCAATGTCTATAATTGAAATGTTTGACCCATTTATACACCACAATTTTTGATGAAATAATACAAGGTCATAAAGGAGGATATCCTATACATCCTGTAAAAATTTCAAGTCTTGATTCCATGTCATTAAGGATTAACAATGAAAATACCAACATGTGTCAGATTTACCTTCAAATTCCCATGCTTCTTGTAGGTGATCGTATTTAATTTTTTTTAACTACTTATAATCACTCTTTTTTTATGAAATTTTATGAATAGATAGAGTATGATGTTCTAAATTCTTTGTAAAAAATTAATACCTTCTTTCCAAACCATTAGTGAGCATGAGTAAACCTAATACATCCATGTCAAAACTGCTCTTGATTTGTACATGACTGTAATTTACTTTTATACCCCACTTAAAATTAATATTGTTCAATGAAAATTAATGAATAGATATAATAGTATGTCCTCTACACCCTCAATTTGTTTTAGACCTTGAATCCAACTTTTGAGGGGGTAATGAGATGAATTCCGTACCTATATCAGAGTTGTCATGAAATCTAGCAGCTTTTTGTAGTTGAATGTAATTGAATTTTTTAACCATCTTAAACTAATCCATTTTCTATAAAATTGTATGCGGAGATATAATAACATGTTCTATACACCTCAAAAATTTTCAAACCTTGATTCCAACTTATGAATGAGAAATGATATACATATAGTACCTATGTCAAATCTTCCTTTAAATCTCCAAGCATTCTGTAGTTGACTGTAATTGAATTTTTTACCCACCTTAATATCATCCATTTTTTATAGAATTCTACGAGGAGATAGAGTAACATGTTATCTACACCCTCAAATTTTTTCAGACCTTTATTTCAAACAATCAAAAAGTATGAGTCAAAACATCATACCCATGTCGAAATTGCTTCTTTAAATCTTCAAGCTGCCTGGTTGATTTGTACCTAAATGTAATTGAAATATTTGACTCCCTTAAACTTAATTTTTTTTATGAAATTGAATGGGGAGATAAATAAATATGTCCTCTATTACCTGTAAAAATTTCAATCTCTGATATACATGCATATGGGAGTAATCTTCGGGACATCAGACCATACCGTTTCTTGATGCTCAAATGCTCTAATTTTGATTTCTCCTTGGAAAAAAAGATTGATCCCTAGATTTGAATGAATATGCTTTGACCCATTTGTACTTCATAAAATATAATCTCTAATAATTTTCTTACATGACCTATGAGAGCAGAAGTAAGGAGTACCAAGTACAATTTTCTTTTGTCTCTTTTATTTTTCTCAAAGTAAGGGTGCCATTGCTTGTTTTCACCAATGCTCTGCCTCATGGAGCCATTGCTGGTTTTCACCATGAGGAATATTTTATTTCTACATAAACTTACCTGCCTCAAAGGAGGTTTTCAAGCAAAGACCTGTCCTAGGTGCCTCAGAGAGGTTTTCACCATATGAATTGTTTTATTCTTTTTTTTATTGTTTCTTCTGTCTTTCTTTTTTATTTAGAAAAACAAATCTACCTATCCTACCCTAATTGGAAAAGATTACCTCTCTTCTCAAGTGTAGGAATAATTCCAATGCATCCACTTGTGTAGTAGAATCTTGAGTGGACTCATATCTATGTGTTTAAAATGGACCTCGATCAATGCCAAGATATGAGGGACCAGTTGCACAAGTGGATAAGGTGCCAAGAAATGCCGAATATTGGAGTGGTATTGCTCATTAGCGATTGCTTGAAACCAAGGCTCAATGTAGTCATGATATTTCTGGCTCTCTTGTTCTTTGAATGCAAGAAATTCCTCAACTTTAGGCTCTACTGTCTTCTCCCGATCAAATTTTATCCATGAATCTTTGATTTCTTTTGTATGTATGCAAGGTTGGATGAGAGAAAATCATGGATTTGCATTCTCTTTCGCATGCATGAATAGATGGATGAGAAAAAATATATTTCATGGATTCCATAATCAACATCATTGAAATATAAAGACAAAGGAAAATTTTCATCATCTTCTTTTGGACTTTGCTCATGGATCCATTCTTTTATCATTTTTTTGGATGCACATCTATTTATGTTTGGATTTATTGGCGTCTGACATAGATTTGAGAAAATCCTTGCATTAATTCCTCCTCCTTTTTCCCAGAATCTCTTTAGCATCATGATGGCCATGAATTCCTGCTTAAACATACACCACAAACTTGGGGGTTTGATACATATAAATCATATGTATGCATGCAAGCTATTTATTTATTTTTTATTTTTTTTCAATAAAATTTCAAACTATTCCTAATGCAATTTTAGTACATCCCTGGAAATGACGCCAAAAAGTGGTGCGCCAAAGAATTGCATATATAAAACTTAATCTTTTAGCTCATTACTTAAATTATCATTTTGAGAGTTCGTACAAACTTAGTGGTACCGTGCACTGTATATATGCAATTGCAAAGGAAATAGATTGAAAGACTAATTAGGGAAGACAATAAATGTAAAGCAACAATTTAATCTAGGAAAACTTGAAATGCTAATTAAGAAAGACGAGAAATGTAAATCTACAAAAACATGGAAATATAATTTATGAAAGAATAAATATGATCTATGAAAGCATGAATCTAATTTAAATAAAAGCATGAATCTAATCAATGAAAGCATGAATCTATCCTATGAAAGCAAGAATCTATTTTATGAAAGCATGAATATAATCTATGAAAGCATGAATATAATCTATGAAAGCTTGAATCTATTTTATGAAATGATGAATCTAACTAAATAAAAGCATGAATCTTATCTATGAAAGCATGTAAAATTAATCTAATTAAAGAAATCATGTAAATTCATCTAACTACTTTAATTTTGTAAGAACCGAATACATAAAATATGAAATGACTAATATGTTTGTAAGAAAAACGATTATGCAAGAAACTACAGTAATGTACATGAAACTACATAAACGTTAAAGGAAACTACATAAGACATTACGGGAAACTACAAAAACGTTACAGGAAACTACATAAGATGTTACCGGAAACTACGTAAACGTTACAGGAAACAATAGGAAAGAAAAACGTACAGAATGAAATGAAACAAACTAAAATAAATTATATGAAATACATGCAGGGGTTCTAAGTCCTTCCCTTGAGTTGTACCAACCCAATGAAGCTCCTAGAACCCCTTCTTAAGCAAGGATATTAAATATGGAACAAAAATAACTTTTATGCATTAAAAGTATGCCATTAAAACAAGGCAACAAGCTACCCCTTACAAATTCTCCTTGACCAGCAAGAGAGAGAAAAAAGGAAAAGTTAAGAGAATAATAATAATATAATATTACCATCATGCTATCATATGCACAATTATTTATACAAGAATAAGTAAAAACTGCTCATGTAAATCAACTCCTTGATTTGTAGAAGTTGTCCCAGTTAACTAGTAATCTGCATGCAAGTTGGTGGGAATGATTTCCTCTTTAGAAATTTGACTTGGCCTCCATGATTTCTCCTTTAGATGATCTAGAGTCCTTATTTATGGATTGGAAGCTCATGAGAATCAAGAGGGGACATAATCCCTTAAATATCTCCAACAAACTCTACTGAACTAATTGAGAGAGATTGAACTGATTTTTGTAACTTGATCTCTTTCACTTAGCTTTTAGATACTATCCCACCTATAGCTCCATCACAAATCAATAATACTTTGAAATATATTAGCTCATAAATAAGTCAAATGAATAAGAAAATTAGGGAACAATACTAAACAATGTCAAGATATTCATTAAAGCAAACACACATTGGATTTTAGGAGAAAATGTCATAAAGTTAAATTTATCTTGTCATTTTAATTCCTTATTCCTCCTCATAATTATTTTATGTTCCATTAGATGGGCCAAATAATGTTCCTTTTTAGGGGCCCATCAATGATCTTCAATGCATAGCTGCAAAACAACATAGATAAAACAAGAGGAAACACAAGTGAAAGCAACGAGTAATATTGATTACCCTAAACAAGTGGTCAAGGAAACAATTTCTAAAGATCTACAATGCACAATAAACCTTTATGAAAAGAGAATATAATTCTATATTAATGAATATAGAGAAGAGGAGATTACAACCATTTCCTTGACATTGTAATTTCTTCCAACTAATCTTTGCCTCAAAGATCCAACCTTGTCTCTAATGGATGAAGGGATTTCAACTCTAGCAGAATTTCTCCAGCATTTAGGTGCTATAATTCATCCTCCCATAACTATGAAGAGGAGGCTTGTATATATAGGCCAAACAGGATAGAAGGGGTTGAGGATTTGATGGATAAGGCAAAGGGATCAGGATGTTGGTTGTGGAGCCTGATCTCCAAATTCAGAGATATTATTATTCAGCCGTGTTCGTACCCCAGGTTTGGTTATGATCCCGGCACGATCCCCAGGGGGTCCGGGGGAGTGATGTCACTCCACCGGCTGGGGGGTATGGGGGCCAGCAGGCCCTCGAGAAAAAGTTTGGGGCTTTTTTCGCCAACAGTTTTCGGGCCTATGGTTTTGGGTAACCTGTGATATTTTCCCATTGTATCTCCCTTATAAAAGAAAGACATTGTAATATGGCTAGGGTGGATGTATTAGGTTTTATGCATTGTAAATATCTATGAGATCAAAAGAGAGACTGTGAGAGAGTGAAGAGGAAGTGTAACGGCTGTGCTGCAGGTTGTATCCCTTCACCTTGTTGGATGGTATAATATAAGGATTGGAAACTTCAGTGTGGATGTAGCCCAAGTTGGGTGAACCACGATATATCTGTGTCTCTCTTGTAATGTGTATGTGTGATTATATTTGCATTTTTGTTTATTGTTATTGCTCTACAATCTTTTTTTTCTAACAGGGGATTGAATGCCACCTTCACTGATTTATTGGGATAAGCCTCCACAAAGACACTTGTTCTAGAAGGCTCATGAAGCTTCTCTTTTTCCTTCCTAAAATACAGTGATGCACTTTGTTAACTAGCAGCCTGCGTCAGGGATGGGGTGACGCATGTTGACTGAAGGAAAGAAGGATCATTGACGCACCTTACCAATGGGTAGAGGGTTTCACCATAGGTATGACGCTACTTGTAAATGTGCAGAGTGCGTCGGTGTCAAAATATGGGGAAAAAGGCATGGAAATCCTTATTTTTAGACAATTTGGCATCAATGCTTCAGGAATTAGGACAAACCAAGGGTACACATCTTATGATGAAGGGATTTTGGTGTAACATATTCCCCCCCAAAGCATGAAGCTAGGGAAATAGGATAGCTGAAATGCTTTGATGTATGGAATTTTAAGGCAAAAGATCACTGATTGAAATGCTAAATAAGGACTTCTGTAGCACCACTAACTCTAAGATTTGTGTCTCAAATGACTCATCGCATGGATGCAGACCAATACACTGCAGATCCATGAAAACACTGAATAAAAGTATGGCCACTAAGAATACAATCGTGGATCCATACATCCATGACAAGACCAGATCGTAGCCATGAGAAGGTACACAGTGGATCTACAAGATGAACTGAACATAGCCATAGACCAATACAATGTGGATCTATGTGACAGAATAATGGTTCCATCATGATGTCCATGTGAGAACCTACTAAAAAATATACAACGCAACCTGGGAAAGATACATAAGTTATCCCAGGGTCTTCATCTTGAACCCGCAAAAGTACAATTCTGACCATGCAAATAGATGACCCGACGTCGAACATGGTAGAAATCACTTGATTACCGGTCATTGAGGTATATCGTTAACAAGTGCAAGGGAAATCATCATTGATGTCAATGAATCCCAAGGTACTCTAGTACATTCCCCCAAATTTGAATTAATGAGTTGAAGTCAAACACTCGGTGGAATATTCCAGTAAGAAGTCAATGAGGTGAACCTACTGCTAAAAGCGAGGTGACCTTACATTAAGGCATGCATGCCCAACGTACTTGACTGGTTTCTAGGTTTAATCCTTGGATGATGTGTTTAAGTCGACAAGGATAATCCCATCGAAGGAGGGCCATGATGTTTCCCCCATCATTGACATGAAACAATACCAAATATATTTTTGAAGTAGATCAGACTGTAGATTAACTTTTGAGACTAACTCAGGGGTGACCGACACAAAGGAAGGTATAATTACTGCAGAGGTTGACTCGATAATTGAATTCCCTTGAACATGGAATGGCATGACTTGGCATTATTAACACGACAAGATAGAAACCAAGACCAATAAAACAAATGATTGATTCATTCTTCGGATGACCCAAAGGAGTATAATGACTCATAGAAGTGGTATAACTCGAGGACAAAATGATTACCCAAGTGTTTGAATGAAATGAAAACAAGAGCCATGTTCAAGGGAGACTATAAGCTGCCACTAATATAGGTAGATACACACTCTTTCGTTATTCCCCGTCATGATTGACGAGTACCTCTTTGTTTATTAACGAGCTTGAGGAGGATAAAATATGCTCAATATAGCTCATCCTTCGGACGAGTCCAATATCACATGTTGTAAGAACCTGAGAAAGGAGGGGTTCGTCCCCTAAAGGGTCCTTCAATGCTTGGTTTTATGAGTCCAGAGAAGGAAAACTCAACGATTTTTCATATTTAGAGAGTTTGAAAAAATATAAAGGAAACTCCAAGGTGGATCCTTTTCAGTAAATAGTCTAAACGGTCCGAAAAAGAGATAAATTACAATCAGATAGATGACCTTTCACATCCTTTTACAAGCATGAAAGAGATAAGTTCGCTTGGTGATCGTTTTATATTTTGGGAGTCTGAAAAAATCTTAAAGGAAACTCCAGCAGGGTTCCTTTTTCATAACAATTTTACGATCCCGGAAAAGAGATAAAAGTAAACTCAGTGACTTATTCTCATGTCTTTACAAGCACGAGAAGGAACACAGATTAAGATCGACACCATTTTACTAGGTTTTTAATGAGCACGATCATGGGGTAAAAAACACTCAGAATGTTTTTCATGTTTGAATCCAAAGCAAGAAAAAGGAAAAAGTAAGCTCAAACCACTTTTCATGTTTTTGACCATAGCATGCAAAGGTAACAAGTAAGCTCAACACCATATTATTTTTTTTAATGAGCTTGAAGATAGGTTGGAAGAATGCTCATGGTATCTGCTTCATTTTTTAATGAGATTGCGAAAGAGAATGAATTATGCTCGGAGTGAGGGTTTCATGGTTTAGTGAGCTCGAAGCCAAAAAGAAAGTATGCTCGAAAATATTCCCCTTGGAGGATGTTTTCCCAACATGATATTCATAGGTTGGTACATGCCCCCAGCATGATTTCTAGAAGTAAGCAACTTAATTCCAACATAGTGTCGAGAGGCTATCGAGTTGATTTCAACATGATGTCCAGAGGTGGAAGACATGCCCCCCAAGCTTCGTTTCATTCTCCTAATATACTTCTTCACTCGATTAAAATCCTAGCTACTAATATGAATATGTTCATTAGGGACGAATGAGGAAGAAGGGTCAAATGGCATAGAAGGATGAAAATAAGGTTCATGTACTAAGTCTAGTGGAAGACCTGACTCAACGAGAGGAAGATATATTTCATTTTTACACAAGCTTTAAATAGGAAATACCTATGCTTGAAGGGACCCATTTTATCTTTTAAAGAGCTTGAAACAAAACGAAACTATGCTCATGGGAACCTATTTCATTTTTTAACGAGCTTGGCACAGAAAGGGAACTCTTCTCACGATGATATGTTTAATTTTTTAATGAGGCTTGACATAGGAAGGGAACTATGCTCATGATCATCTGTTTCATTTTTTAACAAGCTTGACACAGGAAGGGAACTCTGCTCATGGTCATTTGTTTAATTTTTTAACAAGCTTGACACATAACAGTAACTATGCTCATAATGACCTATTTCCTTTTTTAACGAGCTTGACACAGAAAGGGAACTCTGCTCATAGGGCGATTTCATTTTTATGCAAGATTGAAACCGAAAGTAAACTATTCTTGGGACTCGTTTCATTTTTACACAAGCTTGAAACCAAAAGTAAACTATGCTTGGGGATGGTTTCATTTTTACACAAGCTCAAAACCAAACGTAAACTATGCTTGGGACTGGTTTCATTTTACACAAGCTTGAAACAAAAGGTAAACTATGCTTGGGATCGATTCTTACCCAACATGATGTCCATAGGTTGGTAGTGTTCCTCCCAACATAAGAATCTATGGGGATAACTCCAGCTTGATGTTCATAGGCTGGAGACATTCCGCCAACCCCCAAGGGGAAGAAACCACTAAAACATGAGGAACATTCAAGGGAGTCTGATGACTAGGATCCATGCTATGATCCAGTATATCAAAGTAAAGCTGATCAATGGTCACTATATTTCCATGATGACGAAAATACATCACTCGAAAGAGTGTGGACACTACAACTTTCATGGCATAAACATAATCTCGTCTAAGGAGTAGATTCAAATCTAAGGGACCTTGGACTACCATAACATCCATGCAGATAGTTTTCCCTCCTAAGGTAATAATTAATTGAGGAAGGATACCTAAAGGTCCAATAGGTATTCTATTAAAAGCCATTATTTGGTCAGTGATTGGCAAAAGCTGAGGAGAACCTATAACTTTCCAAGCAGTTGAGGATAAAATACTAACAAAAGCTCCTTCATCAACTATAGTGCGAAATATTTCCTTATTGGCAAATCCTACATATATTTGAAAAGGAAAACCCAAAGGAATACGACATTCTTTTAGACTATTCAAATCAAAGGAAATTACCTCAGTACTTGGAGGAGGTCCGGTGGAAATGTACATGATTTCCCCTTTCCTAGAACAATGTGAACTGACTAGGAAAACATCAATGGTTTTTGGTTCACTCTCAACTGGAAGAGTGGAATGAGATGAAGATTGTTTCATGGTGACTACTTCGGTCTTAGCATTCCCCAATGAAAGAGTGGGATCAAGCGGATATGACATCGAATTGACCACTTCAACTTCACTCTTCGAAGGAAGAGTGGGATGAACTACTTGTTCTTCACTCTTTGAAGAAAGAGTGGGATCGACCGAGGATGGAGATGGATCGACCGCTTCATCAACCACTAGGGGGTCAAGATACAACTTACGATATCCTGTTGGAAGATGATTCTAATATACAGTAATGTCTTCCAACAATTGATAAGCTTCATCCATACGAGGACAAAGGTAAGTAAGGTGGATGCGCTTTCATAACAAACAATGATTCTTGACTTTACCTTTATGACCCTTAACCGTAACACCATTGGTCAATGGGGTATCATCAATATGATGTTCAGAGGCTGATGATATAGGTGGTTTGGAGGCTTTAGACCACTCTTCTAACACTTTGGAAATACTGGGACAATCCTTAAGAAGGTGATCACCCCTGCAAAGCTTACAAGGGAACTTGGATCTACGAGGTGTTTGAATAGAATGAGTGCCATCAGAGGCAACTGGTTGATGATTGGTATATTTCTTATCCTTCTTCTTCTTCTTATCCTCCTGATTACTAACACTACTGCTTTGATCAGGCACAGAATAAGAAATGGAAGAAGATACACTCGACGAAGAAGGGGAAGGATAAGTTTGCGATTGACACTCTCATGGTGGAGAGTTAACATTTGAAACATTGGGTACAACCGGAATCACCGGATTGAATAACCATACCGGTAATACTATGGTTGATCCAAGAATATTTAAAGTGGCAATAAAGGGAGGACCAATATCTCCAACTGGAGGAAAGACAAAAGGTACCCCTTGAAAAGGGGCCTCTTAATCGGTAGTTCGAGAAGAGGTTGCCATATCTAAACTCTCTAAGACCTTTTAAATATCATGCACATCAAACACTGCTTAAACTAAAAGCAATAGGAAAAATTGTGATAGGTGGGATGTAAAATATGGATCCTCATAGGTGTGTCAAGCTGTCACAACTCGAGATATACTGTAGGGTCCAACAGTTAAACTCGGTCCAATTTTTCATAGCATTAAGCAAGGAGGATTGGGACCATACCCTTGTCCGTATAATCCGACTACCTAACAGTACATGCGTAGTAATCTCCCCGAGTGTTTTTCTCGGTGTCTTGCAATAAAAATATGACCAATGGTTGACTCAGATGGTTTCAGGATCCTAGTGGAGTCTCTCGATATACTCAAGGTACGTGGGAGATCCAATTCCTAGTAGTACTGTCTAATGCACAACCATTCATTAGGATCCTTCCTATATACCGTCGATTATGTGAAGAACCTTTCTATATACCGTTAACGTACGTGAAAGGCCATTCAATATACCGACTAGTACGTGGAAGAAATACAAGACCCCAGAATGGAGTGTATGCAAAAAACGACAACTCCTATGCTTAAATACGCTGGAACACGTCTCTATCCTATCACTCAAGTTGCTAAAAGTTTTTAACTTAAAATAGCGCTTGATTTGATCTTATGTGGTTAAGTGGAGAGATGAAATTTGGACCTGACTCAAAACCATGCAAGTATGAGATGCAAATATTCTTTTCGATGAAGTCTTACTTAAGAAGGAGAGAGAGATATTTTTTCTTCCCAAATGCAAAACCTTGTGCAAATGAAATTTTGGATTTTTCAAAATGATAGAAAGGAGTGAAAAGTTCAAAATCATGCACCCAAAACTACCCTAAAGTGATAAAATAGATCTTTTTATGAACACCAAATGCAAGACCTCTAATTCGTTTCCGATATTTTTACACTTGAAAAAGACACATTTAAGCTATGGAAATAAAGATTCGTAAAATGTTTCTGATCAAATGAAAGACAAAGAAAATCATTCAATAATCTTTTCCAACTCAAATGCACACAAATCTTAAACAAGTATTTCTTCTTCTTATGAGTGTAGACCAAGAATGTCAAATGATCAAACTAATATAAGAATAAAATTTTTATTTTCCAATTTCATGAATCTAGAAAAAGAGGGACAAAATTAAGCTTCTCTTTGGACTAAAGTGGAGACAAAGAATCAATATTTTTCGACAATAACTAGATAACTCAGCATGTAAAGGAAACAAGATGTACAACCCAAAAAAATGAGGCTAAAAAAGACATGGATATCCCACACTTTTCAAGTATTTAAAACAAGCCATCCACACCAAACAAAAAATTATTTTGAAACCTTAATATGGGTAAAAATGAATGTAGGATAAACAAAGGGCCAAACATGGATCCAAATCTTAGGAAGACCCAAAAACAGAGGAAAATGATAAATCTAGACTGAGCCTAACACAAGTAGAGGACAAATATCAGCTAAAACACCTAATCCAACTTCCAAATAGGGATTTTTGACCTTAATACACAATTCTGGAGGGCGACGCAATCTGCTAATACACACTAGAGCGTCCACTCCTCAACGATGCATGTTTCCCACAAAGAATGTGTGTCGGTGATGCTCCTTGTACACTGACAGAGTGTGTCAGCAAAGCAGAGAAGACACAACCCAGGTGCGGCAGGCAAAATCAACAGATTAAAAAGGTAAAGATCCCAAAATGAAAACAACTAATTGGACAAGCTAAAGATATCAGAATGAGACTATATTACCTAGTAACTCAGAAACAAATCAAATCCAAAAGAAAGAAGGCAAATCAAGTATATCTAAGAGGATCTACAAGGAAATGAGAATCATAAATCAAACACTTCAAAGATCACAGACTCTCCCTAGTATAGTCGCCAATTTTGTTTGCAGATCTTTCGGTCAATGCAGACAAAGACCAAAGTCCCTAGTCTAAATGGTTTAGATCTATATTAACAAAACACAACATAATATAAACACTTTCCTAGATGAATCAAAGTACACGAATAGGGCACGTTGCTCACCTTGTAATTGGAGTAGTCTCTCCTTGCTTTATGTGATCTTCAATTCCTAGATGCAAAAAAGCATAGAGAAAACAAGAGAAAACAAAAGTGAAATCAACAAGTAATATTGATTAACCTAAAAAAGTGGTCAAGGAAACAATTTCTAAATATCTACAATGCACAATAAACCTTTATCGAAAGAGAATATATTACTGTATTAATGAATATATAGAAGAGGAGATTACAACCATTGCCTTGACATTGTAATTTCTTCCAACTAATCTTTGCCTCAAAGATCCAACCTTGTCTCTAGTGGATGAAGGGATTTCAACTCTAGCAGAATTTCTCCATCATTTAGGTGCTCTAATTCATCCTCCCCTAACTATGAATAGGAGGCTTGTATATATAGGCCAAAGAGGATAGAAGGGGTTGATGATTTGATGGATAAGGCTACGGGATCATCCCAAGAAGTTGGGGGATCGAATTCCACCTTCACTGATTTATTGGGATAAGTCTCCACGAAGACACTTGTTCTAGAAGGCTCCTGAATGTTCTCTTTTTCCTTCCTAACTAACAGTGACGCCCTTTGTCAACTAGAATCCTGCGTCAGGGATGGGGTGACGCATGTTGAATGAAGGAAAGCAGGGTCATCGACACACCTTACCAATGGGAAGAGGGTGTCACCATAGGTTTGATGCTACTTGTAAATGTGTAGAGTGCGCCAGTGTCAAAATATGGGGAAAAATGCATGGAAATCCTTCTTTTCAAACAGTTTGGCATCAATGCTTTAGGAATTAGGACAAACCAAGGGTACACATCTTATGATGACAATATTTTGGTGTAACACCCCAGACAATATGAACACGAAATGTAATACTTGATGTTTGATGCCCTAGAATAGCAATACAAGAATATTCAAGAAAAAATCTAGGACAATGATAAATGACATATGAAAAATATGCAAAAAAATAAAAAGTTAAGTTTGCAACCTAGATCAAAAGTTCGATGAAAACAATTCAAGGATAAATGACTCCCTCTATCGGTTGAAAGCTCATGGCATGTCAAAAGAAGTCCCTTGGAATACACAACATAGTGAGCCACATCAAGAAGGAATATCTCACTCGAGACTATTTAGCCATTGGGGACCCCCATCTGGTTATAAATCCAAACCCACACTACATGGATAATAACCCCTAGAAATGATTTCCTAAAGTAGCCTTGAATAATTTTGATGGTTCTAACCCATTAGGATGGTTCTAACCCATCAGGATGGGTCACCTAGGTGGAACACTACTTCACCCTTTATGGACTTATTGATGATATGATGAAACATAGGATGGGTGTATCATATTTGGATCCAGAAGGATGGCAATGGTGGGAGTGGTTTAAAATTCCTATGGATACCTCAACCTATGGATATTATTTGTTAAAGATATCCATTACCATTACGAGTGAGATAATCAATATTTTGGTGGTTACCAAGTTATGCCAAATATGCTCAATCGTAGGCTTTATCTCAACCTTTGAGAAATTAGCCATCCATACAGATAGCTTAACAAATTATTTACATAAAGAATGTTTTATTAGTGGCCTCAAGAAGTTTTCTATATTTGTGATGAAAAGTATGCGCTTGGTCATAAATGTAAATAATATAATTTATTTCAAATTGATGTGACTTCTCCTACCCATTATGAATACATCATTACAAAAGATACCCCTAAGTTTGAATTTGTTGACCAAACTTCTCCAATACAATGATAATTGGAGCTCGAAAGCTATCAAGAATAACCACTCATCTCTCTTTTTTCTTTATTTGGTATTCATAATGACAAACCTTGAAACCTCTAGGTTACATCAGGCACCACAAAGTGGTAATTTTGGTTGATAGTGGAAGCACCCACAATTTATTCATTGAAGAGTGGATAAATAAATCCATTTTTATGTCCACTCGGTGCCTAAATTTTAAATTATGATAGCCAATGGTGGGATGCTGAAATGTGGGGGGTGCTGTGAAAATGTGAGACTGCAACTAGGTGACTATCATCTCAAAACAAATATGTATTCCATAGATATGGGTTTGTGATACGTTTTAGGGGTAGGATGGCTATGCATATCGGGGTCACCTACCATGGAATTCAAGGAATTATACTTTATATTTACTCAAGAAGATATCATACTCAAACCCTCAAAGGGATCCAAGCAAGATGCCTTGAAATCATAAGTTCTCATCAGATGGAAAAATCATTGAAGAAGTGCCACTTTGGAATTATTGCTCATTTACATGCCATCTAGGCCCTGGATAGTAGATCACTAGAAATATAACCTGACCTGTAGATGGTTTTGTACAAACAACGACATGTTTTTGAGGCACCAAAGCGTTTACACCCATCTAGAGGTGAGCATGATCATGGTATTCCCTTGATTCCAATATCTAACCACCAAATATAAAATCGTATAGGCACCTATTTTCACAAAATAATGAAATTAAAAATGTTATCTAGTAGCTACTGGAGGCAAATGTCATTCATCCTAACACTAGCCTGTATTCATCCCGAGTGGTTATGGTTTTAGAAGAAGAAGGCACTTGCTATATGTGTCCTAATTTTTTTTCCCTTAATAATTTGAACAACAAATATAAATTTCCCATCCTAGTCATTGATGATCTTCTAGATGAACTCCATGGTGCCAAAATTTTCACCAAACTCGACCTTCATTTAATATACCACCAAATCAGGATGAAAGAGGCTGATATTCTGAAGACAAATTTTCAAGCACATGAAGGCCATTATGAGTTTTTGGTAATTCCCTTTGTACTTTGTAATGCCCCTTCTACCTTTCAAATCCTAATGAATAAACTTTTGAGGCCATATATTCATGATTTTGTGCTAGTTTTCGTTGATGACATCTTGATCTACAATAAAAATTGGTATGCCCATGTACAACATGTTGATAAATCCTTGTAACTCTTTTAGGACTATAAATTTTTCATTAAACTCTCCAAATGTTCTTTTGGCATCTCAAAGGTCAAATACTTGAGTCACATTCTAGGACAAGATGGGGTAAGAGTAGATCCCAAGAAGATTGCAATAATGCAAGAATGGCATCGCCCTAAAACCTTGAAGAGATTATGTGGGTTTTTAGGCCTTACAGGCTACTATAGGAAGTTCACAGGGGGCTTCACTCAATAAACTGCTATCATAGCACGTTCTTTCATGGTATATGAAACAATACCTCTAATTTCACTAAATATTGGAAAACACCTTCCAAAATCATTTTTTTAACCCCCTCCCAATATGCCTTCCCAATTTAAAAAAACCCTTATTTTCACTAGATATTGTATGTATCAATTTTTTCATTAACATTTTTTATACCCCTTTATATTTCTACTTAGTATATTGATATGATACCCCTCTTATGACCCCACATGCATTCTACAATGCACCTTGCTTCTTTCGATGTACATTGTGGATGCACATTACTTCACCCACAATGCAATTACTCAACCACATATCATTATGATTTGCAACATCTAATGGTCTAATGAAGAGATAGGAGATCACTTCTTGTATGTCACTAGAGCCGATGCACATAGTACAACATTTAGATTGCATGTTGCAGTTCCTCAATTGCTGACTAATCCTATTATGGGAAGGTATCCAAGCCCCCAGGGCCTGTAACAAGATCTAGGAGGCTGACTAAACCTCCCAAGGCCTGTAATAGGCACGAGTGGTTGGGTATTCAAGCCCCCAAGGTCTATCGAGGGCCTATAACAAGCCGTGAAGGTTTAGAGCCTCCCAAGGCTATTAGTAACAACTGGATGAGTGTTATTGGTAACAATTGGCTGTTAATGGCCACTGTCTCTCGACTATGATCGACTGGAAACCCACTTCACCACGAAACCCCTGGCCTCAAGCATGCCTCAAGACGCGATTTCCCTGTGTACTGGTAAGCCCAAGCCTTGCCTCAACCCGATTTATCATCCGGTCGTGATCCCTCCATCTCCATTTGGCGAATATTTGTCAGCCCGCCCATATAAAAAATACCCCAAGTATTTTTGTATTGTTACATTAAATAAAAAAAACCCTTTTCCCCTTAATATATAAGCAATATAATTTTTAGGTTTTCATGAATATTTAATACCACAATATGAATGAACGTGGTATTATATTGCCTTCTAGTGAAGCCCCCATGAGGAAGTTTGTGAAGAACTATGGTACAATTTCATCCCCATTGACAATCTTGCTCAAGAAACAAGGATTCTCAATTTCAAAGCAAGCCATTTGCACCACAACAGCCTTAGTCGTGCTTGATTCTACTAAAACTTCTATATTGGAATGTTATGCTTCTAGAAAATGTTTAGGTGCAGTATCAATGAAAGACAAAATACCATTAAAAATTCACCGATGAGTATTTGTGTGATATGGATTTGGGAAATTCTACCTACATGAAATAAATGATGGGAATTCTATATGTAGTTGACAAACGATGGTCGTATCTCATAGGGTGATGCTTCCAAATCAAGACAAATCACCACAAGTTGAAGTATTTTTTGGAACATAGGTTTTCATCCCTAGAGAATCATAAATGGGTTAAAAAAACATGAGGAAGAGGGATCCCTCTTTTCCTTATCCTCTTCAGTACTTGAATGATTAGAGAAAGAAAGAAAAGAATGCATAAATGATGTTATTGCATATAAGCTCATCAAGCGATTCTAGGAGTATACCCCCCCATAGGATTAGACTTGGAAATATGATACATTGTAGTATAAATGTCACATTTTTCTAGTACCTAACTCTACTTTAAAGCAAACAATATTAACAAAATTGTATTCATATCCTCTCACTGGTCACTCAAGATTTAGATAACTTATGCATGTGCTAGATACTCCTTCTTCTGGGATGGAATGAAAAAGGATAT
Organism: Larix kaempferi; assembly: GCA_027924585.1. Classification (NCBI taxonomy): domain Eukaryota; kingdom Viridiplantae; phylum Streptophyta; class Pinopsida; order Pinales; family Pinaceae; genus Larix; species Larix kaempferi. The sequence goes on along the minus strand of BSBM01000636.1, from coordinate 1,975,433 downwards.
ACTTACTTTTGTAGAAGAATGTGACACTTTCCATGGGAACATAGTTAGACAATGAATAGTCCTGGGGCATTGCAACCATTTCCAACACCAACCACTATTTGGAACAACATTTTCATGGATTTTATTGTTGGTATTCTAGAAGCAGGTAACAAATCAGTAATCATGGTGGTAGTTTATCGACTTTCCAAATATTTTCATTTTTGTGCTCTCCAACACCCATTTACACCGGAAATGGTTGCCCAAATTTTCAAACTTAATGGCATGCCTACCTCCATTATATCAGATCGTGGTCCTACATTCACCAGTCAATTTTGGCACTAATTATTTAAGCTATAGGGAACCTAGTTGCAAATGATCACATATTATCATTCCCAAATAGATGGTTAGAAATAAGCAATCAAAAACTGTCTTGCCTATTTATGATGTTTTGAATATGAAAAGAAACACCAATGGAAATAGTGGTTACCTTTGGAAGAATGGTGGTATAATACCACTTATCATGAATCTACAAAAATGACACCATATGAAGCATTCTATGGCCAACAACCACCCTTCACGGTTTCTTATCCATTGAGTCCTTATAAAGTACACATAATTGATAGTCTACTTCATAATCATGATGTTCCTCTTTGCACCCTAAGAAAAATTTGGCAATGGCTCAAAATCACATGAAGCAACAAGTAGAATGACATCCCTCAGAGTATTCATTTTTAGAAGGAAACCATGTGTTCATTTCCTCCAACCTTACGAGAAAACCTCTATCAAAGTTAAAGGTCATCAGAAAATCACACTGAAGTTTTATGTCCCATATTAGATTGTTCAATGCATTGGTCAAGTGGCTTATAAATAACCACTCCCAATACATGTTAGGAAATGATGCCAATATCCAGATATCAAATATTCTTGTTGTATATTTCTAGACTAGGTCCACATGCAATTCATATTGGAATTATGGGCATGTGGGGGGCTTAGAGGGGGATCCGCTAGGTCCCCTGCTAGGGGTGGAGGGGTAAATCCCCCAAGGAAAAAATTTCTAGACCCTTCTAATGTATTTTGGTTCCTTCTGAAACCCTCATATGTATTGTATAAAAGGGGATTGAACTCTTAAAATCACAATACAAGAGACACATAAGAAAGCATTGTAAGTTTTTCTTCAAGAAATAATAAAAGATCGAAGTTGTCATTTCCCCATGGTTTTACCTACGTATAACAAGGTTTCCACGTAAATATCATGTTCTATTGTTATTGTTGTTTTCTTCTATTTTTTATAATTCCTAACATTTGGTATCAGATCCTGAAAAACTCACATGAATATGGTTTTCTGTGAGTGGGATATGCAACAATGTCATGAGGTTTAACCAAGTTCAAGATTGAGAAGTTTTATGGAAATAATTTCTCCCTATGGAAGATGAAGGTGGAGGAATTGTTGGTTTAGAATGACCAAGCCCTAGCCTTGAAAGGGGTTTCTAAAAAACCAAGTGGCATGATAGACGAGGATTGGATAAATATGGATAGAAAGGCGGTTTCTACAATTAATCTTTGACTAGAAGACTCTAGCTTGTTCAATGTTAGTGAAGAAAAGACCATGAAATCCATTTGGGAGATACTTGGGAAGCTACATGAGATTAAATCGACAACAAATGAGGTTTTTATGAAAAAACAACTTTATCATTTGAGATGAATGAGGGTTCAACTATGGCAAATCATCTGAACGAGTTTAATACCTTAATCAACAAACTCCTCTTGGTTGGTGTAAAGGTGGAGGATGAGAACATAGCGATAATTTTACTCTATTCCCTCCTAGATACTTGGGATCATATGATGGTGGCCATCATCAACTCATCATCAATATTTTTGAAATTTGATGATGTGGTAGCTTCTTTGTTGGGATAAGATTTGAGGTGAAAATCGTCTATGGATCCCTCTACTAGCGAAGCCCTATCTATGATAAGGAGATCTAGAAAAAGGGGTAAAAAAGAGAGATCATAGTCTGGATCCAAGTCCAAAGGATGCAAGAAAGGGAAGGTCTAGAATTGTGGGAAACAAAAGCACTTGAGGAAGGACTATTAGCATCTAAAGAAGGAAAAGAAGGATGAAAACCTAGATCATACATCAGTTGAAGCTAGTACAACATATTCAGAAAAGGCGACAAAAATTGGAGATTGTTTATATTAGTAACAACAAATCTCTATTATATGCTTTGGTTTTGGACTTAGGTGCATTTTTCCACATGTATTCACATAGATATTGTTTTTTGAAATATCAACCATATAGTCCAGTGTATTTTTCTACTTGTGTTATTATCATCCTTTGGAAATTGTGGGAAGACGGGACATTAAGATCAAGATGGATTATGGTAGAGAAAGGAAGTTGTGTGATGTAATACATGTACTATATCTACGAAATAATTTTCTCTCAATCAAGATAATGGATAAGTTGGGGTATTCTACTACATTTCATGGCAATCAATGTAAAATTACGAAAGGAGCCCTAGTGGTAGCAAAAGGAGAATCTTATGGGATACTGTATCATTTATGTTGTGATACAATAACAAATCATGCAATGGAAACATACTTAGGGAATGTTTTGGATGTAGTGATGTTGTGGCATCAACAACTTGGACATATAAGTTAAAAGGATTGAAAACTCTACATGATCAAGGTATGCTTTCTAGGATTAATTCTTGTGATTTCGATTTGTGTGAGGACTATACTTTTGGTAAAAATAAGAGAGGTTGGATTACTGCAAGATCTGGTAAAAGTTATGATCTTTTGCAACTTATTCAGTATGATATAGTTGGACCAGCCCCCACTTTGTCTATAAATGGTGCTAGATATTTTTTGAATTTTATTGATGATTATTCTATAAGAATGTGGGTGTATTTTATGAAAAATAAGTTAGAAGCCTTTGAAAAATTTAAAGAGTTCAAGGCAGAAGTAGATAAAGGTTTGGGCAATTCTATTTTATGTCTCATATTTGATAATGGAGGAGAATATTGCTCCAAGGAATTTGATAAATTTTATTTGCAAGAAGGAATAAAGCAAAAAAATACCGTTGCATATAATCCGCAACAAAATGGTGTGGCTGAGTGGATGAATAGCACAATCATGGAATGTGCAAGAAGCATTCTCAATGCATTTGGGTTAGATAATGGCTTTTGGGAAGAGGCTATTAATACAATTGTATATGTGATTAAAATAACACCTACAATTGCATTGGATGGAAATATTTAAGAGGAGGTTTGGTGTGGTAAGCCAATTTATTATTCTCATTTGTGTATTTTTGGTTATGATGCATTTGCGTATGTGCCAAAATAAAAGAGGTCCAATCTTGATGCAAGGTCAAGCAATGCATTTTTCTTGGTTATGATAATACAATAAAGGGGTATAGATTGTGGGATCCTACTAACCAAAAGGTAATTGTTAGCTGAGAGTTATTTATAATGAAAAAATCCATGCAATGGAAGGAGATACAACACACACCTAAGATTGTACTATTTTAACTAGAAAAGAGTGAAGATGAATGTTGGCATGGGATTAGTCCGCAAAAAGTGTGGAAGCCGACATCTGCGAAAGGGATAATCCGCGGAAGAAGGGTCATTCGCGGAGAACGCAGAAGCACAGAAGTAGATAGTTAGTTAGATAAGGGTCATGTGGACCATTTTCTAACCACTTAGTTTGGTATAAATAGAAGTATGATTGTAATCCTAAGGGCATCTAGCGATCAGATGATGAATAGAGCGATTGACTTTCTGAGTTTTCATCTGTTTTGGTTTTGCGATATGATGTATTGACTGTTTCTGTGAAGGTCATTCTGCAGGTTTTAATGAATGCATGAAGATTTTGGATTATGGTTTTATCTCTGTCTTTGTTCCTATTGAATGATGAATGCGAATGTCTGTTATATGTTAAATCTGCAATTGATGAATATGCGAATGATGAAATGTTAGTTTAGTCCGAATGACATAATCTCTGGTTTCTGCGAGTGCAATGTGTGTTTGTTGCATGTCCTCAACTCCACTGTGGAAACTTGGTTCCTGCAGCCCCCTTGTGCATCTCGGGTGAGACTTCACTCGCTCTGCAAATGTCGCTGGAAAGGTTAACACCTTTCTGGGCCAGTGCGTAAGGGAGTTTGGTTGATGGTTTATTGATGACAGTGTGCAGTGAACCCCTGTTGATAGTCACTATGTCAACAAATGGTTGCACCGGGTCAGCAACAACAACAGTATAACCAACCTCCAGCCCAGTATAATCACCCACCATAGTAGTATGATCAGGGGTAGTATGGAAAAACGTAGTATCCGCCACTGCAGTATCCGCCACCGCAGTATCCGCCACCACAGTACCCACCATATGGAACATCGCAATAACCACAGTATGGGAAATCGCAGTACCCACCATATGGACCACCGCGTGGAGGTGCTAGAGGAGGATTCCGTGGAGGGATAGGTGCTGGCACAGGACGAGGAGTAGTTGCTGGACGAGGATGAGGACTGATTATATGCTATAATTGTGGGAATCATGGGCACTATCAGAGGGATTTCCTGAATCCAGCACCATAATAGTGCACCTATTGCAGTGCTATGGATCACGACGTTGAAGACTGTCTGCAGCTCATTGCAAAATGGCAGACCAAGAATCAACCACCACCTCCATAGAACCAAAATCAGAATCCACCGAAAGTAAATATGATATCGATGGAGGATCGAAAACAACATGCGACTGTTGGAGTGGTGACATGAGGAGGAGTGTAATGTCCCCATTCAAATAAGTGCATAGTAAGACAATCCCATCAATCCTACTAGTTTCCTAGGTTGGATGGGCACATGTGGGATGGTAATAAGGACGCTAATAAATGATATTTATACATTAGAGGGGTTCAAGCATTTAATAAATATTGTGAATAAATAAATTCAAGATAAATTCTAAGTGGCAAGTGGTTTTGGAGACATATGGAGGTGGTGGGACCCACACTAGCTTGATTTTTCATAATACATGGTATCTCTCTTTTGCAAATTTGAATTAATGGGAATGTGAACACTCTTGGGTGAGTTGGTAAGTCATAACACATGTCATTGAGCATCTTAGGTCGAATTGGGAAGGATTGGTAACCTCCATGGAAGATAAAGAGTTAAAGTGGAAGTTTGTGGACACTTGGGTTAGATTCCCTAGCCCCTATGACACCAATGATGGAGCATTTATGAAAACTATGAAAAATTGCAGACCTGACCTCTGACATCTAACCACTATGACATGTCAGCACCAAATCTAGGCTCAAGGAAAGCGAATTTGGGAGTTGGAGAAGCCAAAGAGACTCAAAATCGAATTTGGGAGAAGATGGAAGGTTGGAACTAGGAGACAAGTGGCAAATGTGGAATATTTCCTAAATGGAAATCTATTGAATCTATTGAGAGGATTTCGACCCTTAGAAGGCTAATGTTGGTTATAAAATGTAGAAATGAAGAATGAGAATGGCTTTTATGATTTGAGAAAAATTGCATTTGTGAAGAGAGAGCTAGTGGATGACTAGTTTCTTGCCTTAGTCAATTTCAAGGGTGAAAGATTCCCATCCAAGTTGGTGTTTGGAGAGGCCACTCAGGTATTTCATGGTGCTTTAATGGAGTTTGTATTTTCAGGTAGCAGCTACAGTAAGTTTCATGGTTTGGTTTAGTGCAGCACTTTCTCTCCACCGTTTCCAGTTTTGAAGGCATATTCATGCTCCTTGAGGGAGGGCGTTTTTGGTGAGCACTTGTGCTTCTTGAGAGAGATTCTAATTATATATTTCCGATTTTAATAGCTTAATATCCTCTGTTATTAATATTCATAAATTCTCAGTTCGAAATACCCACTGGTTGTATACAAAACTATTGATTAATGAGCAAACAATGTCCATTTCCCCAATGCATTGATGTATGACACTATAATGTTGATTATTTCGAATGGATGGATGATTATTTGATATATTTGTGATAAATATATTTCCATGTATTTCTTCTACAAGTTTCATGTATTGTACTTGAGCATATGAATCATTTTTACTCAGTTTAGTTGTATTGGGAGGTGAAACAGTGCCATTTCCCCAAGGGTCGAATTGGGGGTTTTTGTTGTTGAATGTGAGAGAGTTAGAACAGTATTAAAAATCAATTAATGGTGCATATGAGACCTTAATCACATACTTAACACATTATATACCTCTTTTCATAAATTCATGGGAGTTTGGAGGCATTTGGAAGGCCATTTGCAGTGTTACCCGGGGGCATTTGATGCACAAATTACTAGTCAAAATTACATATATTGATCAGAATACAAATCAAGTTTGCAGCAGTATTTGGAGGGCCAAAAAACATCCCTGAACCTGATATTCAATTCTAAATACCATTCATACACTCCTACAGAAGATTTGGGAGCATTTGGGTTGATTTGGAGGTCAAAACAGTTAAATTAGTCAAAGGTCGAAATTGGGGAAAAAGTGGAAAAATTGGCATTTTAATAGAATTTTGAAAAAGGGTCATTATAAGTGGTATCAGAGCATGGTATTGGCACCTAATGGTATTAACAAGAATCCAAACAAATAAAACACCACCCTTTGAATCAGTAGTTGAAGAAGAGATAGTAGCAGAAAAAGAGTTTTTTTCTAAAACAATGGGTAGAGAGGAGGAGGAAAAATTAAGACATAAGGAGGAATTTATTGAAGCCTTAAAACCATGTTTTGAAGGAATTACCATGGTTATGCTATATATGAATAAACAAATGATGAAATGTTTCGAATTGTTGGGTAGCCAACTTTCAGGCAAAGGGATGATAGGAGATAATAGTGGTTCACACTCAGGGGAAAAGATGAAAGGAAATGAGCATATTTTCTCAAGTACAGGACCTCATAATAGACCTGATGAATTTCAAAGCACACAAAGGCATACTGCACCGAAATTTATCACACCCAAAGAGCCCAATCTTGAATTGGATTACAAGAAACTAGTAAATGATTGGAATGATTTGAATGAAGAGTGTAAAAGAGGTGTACCACTCAGTGACTACATTGATGCTATGCAAAAGATTAAAATGAAGGGAGACAATAGGATTCCATTCCGAAACAAAGAATTGAATAGTTCTATTGGAAAAATGTCACTTCCTACTTTTGATGGTTCTTCTCAAAATTCTGCTAACACTTGGGTGCAAAAATTGGATGTATATTTTCAGCTGAATCCTATGTTGGAAGAGGATGCATTAAAAATGGCCATTTTGCATTTGGAAGGAGATGCCAATGAATGGTGGTTTCATGGGATGAAAACCTTGGGTCATAATCAGGTTAAAACATATGGATAATTTGTTGACAGGGTACTAGAAAGATTTGAACAAAAAGATCCAGAATTGCCTTTTAAAGAACTAGCTCAATTGAAGCAAACTGGGTCCCCTACCGAATATATGTTGGACCTTCAAAAATTATCAGTCAAGGTGGCTGATGTATCTATGGGAATATTAGTATTGCTGTTCACTGAAGGTTTGGCTGAACCCTTAATAGGTTTGGTCAAAGCCCACAAGCCAACTACATTAAAAGATGCAATGAGCTTGACTAGGGATCTCCAAAATGTGCTTCCTAGAATGAGATTTCCTCCTAATCCTAGCTACAAATTTGAAAAGAAACCTTGGCAAAGGGATGGATATTATAAGAAACCTTGGCAAAGAGAGTCATTTGAGAGGAATAAAAAAGAGGGACTAAACAAGGATGAACTTAGAAAAAAGAAATTGTGCTTCACATGCTTCCAACCATGGACACCGGGGCACAAATCTACCAAAGGAAAGGCTCAATACATAGAAGTATTTTCTGACAATGAGGGGTATGATGGGGGCATGGATGAAGGTGGAAATATTTCAGATCAAGAAGAGGCATATGAGACAGTAGTAGAAGAGGAAAGACAAGAAGAAAATCAGTCTTCACCGGACAAAGCAAGAATGGCAGTGCTTTCAGCAGTACCTCGCTATCATACTATCCGATGCAAAGGTGTGGTACAAGGATAAAGAACTTCAGTTTTGGTAGATGGAGGAGCCACTCATAACTTTACTGATGCAGAGATGGTAGAGAAAAGAAAGATACCTATTGAACCATTTGATGGATTCACAGTTGTCATTCCCAGTCACAACACAATGCAATGCAAAACATGGGTTCCAAAGCTGCAAGTCACCGTAGGTAACTATACTTTTGCTGATAGCTTTTATGTGGTAGATGTTGCTGATACTAATGTGGTTTTGGGAGTGCAATGGCTATATTCAATAGGAGAGCATACAGTGAATTATCAAATTCCCGAAATGAAATTCCAAGATTCAAAAGGAGTACAAAGAATTGTGAGAGGGCAACACACTTATCCAAATCAAGTAGTAACTTGCAATAGTATGAGATCTATATTGAGGCATGGGGATATAGAATGGGCTGCTGAATGTCATATTACATCTCCCAAGCCAACTATAAATATTTTCAAACACCCAAAGGAGATAGAGAGACTTTTGCAAAAATATGAAAAGGTTTTTAGAGACCTTCCACATGGTAGGCCACCGGATAGGGGGGTTGAGCACAGTATTATTTTGGAGGAGGGAACTTCACCCATTCAGATACCACCTTATAGACATCCTAAAAAGTTCAGAGATGATATTGAAAAATCTATCCAAGAACTCCTAGAGTTGGGACTCATTAGACCAAGCTCTAGCCCTTATGCTTCTTTAGTAGTGCTAGTGAAGAAAAAAAAAGGAACATTGAGAATGTGCATAGATTTTAGAGCCTTGAACAAAAAGACTATCAAGAATAGGTATCCTATTCCTAGGATTGATGAGCTCATGGATGAGCTACATGGGGCCAAATACTTCTCAAAAATTGACCTTAGATCAGGGTATCACCAAATTCGAATGAAAGATGAAGATGTGCAAAAGACCGCTTTTTGATGTCATTTTGGCCACTTTGAATTTCTTGTCATGCCTTTTGGGTTAACTAATACTCCAGCCACCTTTCAAGCATGTATGAATAGGATATTTTGCAAGCAACTAAGAAGGTTTGTTTTGGTTTTCTTTGATGATATTCTCATTTACAGTAAAACATGGGAAGAGCATTTGCAACAGTTAGAGATTGTGTTGAAAATCTTGCAAGAAGAGTCCTTATTTGCTAAATTATCAAAATGTGAGTTTGGGATGAAAGAACTACTGTATCTTGGGCACATTATTGGGCAAGAAGGAGTGAAGGTACACATGGAAAAAATCAGGGATATCTTGGAATGGCCATCACCAAAAAATATTACCGAATTGAGAGGCTTTATTGGCATATGCACCTACTACAGAAAATTTGTGAAAGGGTTCTCCAAGTTGACTTCTCCACTCACTGATTTGACTAAGAAGGATGCTTTCAAGTGGGATGAAGAGGCTGAAAAGGCCTTCCAAAAAATGAAAGAGGTAATGAGTAGTTGTCCCATACTTGCACTTCCTGATTTTACTAAACCTTTTTTTGTGGAATGTGATGCTCCAGGTGGAGGAATAGGGGTTGTCCTAAAGCAAGGCCAACACCCCATAGCCTTTGAGAGCAGAAAGTTACAGCCTCATGAAAAAATTTACTTCATCTATGATAAAGAAATGCTGGCCATTATGCATGCATTGGCCAAATTCAGACAATACTTGGTGGGCAGCAAGTTTGTGGTGAAAACTGACCACAATAGTCTAAGACACTTTCTCACCCAAACAGATCTAAATGAAAGGAAACAAAAGTGGGTAAGCAAGATTCAAGCTTATGATTTTGATATTGAATATGTCAAAGGAAAGAATAATATAGTAGCAGATGCTTTGTCAAGAAGGCCTTCTTTTTCTCTCATGGATATTGCCAAGGATTGGAAAAATATGCTACTAGTTGAATATGCCAAAGACAAATTTGCTTGTGATGTGTTGGATGGAATCAAAGGGGATGATAATTATAGGATTTTGAATGGGCTGATATATTATAAGGGAAGAATTTATTTAGTTCATAACTCCAAGCTCAAGTACCAAATTTTGCAAGAAGCACATGATTCCCCACTAGCGGGCCATCCGGGGATCTTCAAAACTTATAGACAGTTGAGGCAAATATTTTTTTGGAAGGGGTTGAAGGAAGATGTTCAGAAGTATGTGAATGAATGTAAAGCATGTCAACAAAACAAATCAGAACTTACATGTCCAGCCGGCCTATTACAACCATTGCCCATTCCGGAGCAAAAATGGGACAGTATTTCCATGGATTTCATCACCGGATTGCCTAAATCCTTGGGTAAGGATTGCATCTATGTGGTAGTTGATAGGTTGAAAAAATTTGCTCATTTATTTGCTGTTACATCATCTTTTAGTGCTGCACAAGTGGCTGATATTTTTTTCAAAGAAATCTTCATATTGCATGGGCTCCCCAAGAGCATTGTCAAGGATAGAGATAGTAGATTCATGGGTGCTTTTTGGTAAGAACTTTTTAGATTGGTAGGCACTCAATTGACTCCAAGTACCAGCTATCATCCACAAACTGATGGACAAACAGAGAGGGTAAACCAATGGTTGGAAGGATACCTAAGAAACTATGTGGGAGGGCAGCAAAAAGCATGGGCAAAATGGCTGCACTTGGGTGAGTTTTGCTACAACACCACTTATCATATGTCAATAGGAATGTCTCCTTTCAAAGCATTATATGGTTATGATGCACTTACATTTGCTGACATTATATTTGGTGATAGTAGAGCCCCAAAGGCTAAAGATTGGGTGGAAGAGAGCCAAGAAATTTTAAAGCTCTTGAAAGACAATTTGCAAGTTGCTCAAAATCAGCAAAAACAATATACTGATAGGCATAGAGAAGAAAGAACCTTTCAAGTCAATGATTTAGTATATTTAAGGTTGCAGCCTTATAAACAAACATCTCTAAAAAGAATGGAGCAGAAAAATTAAAACCAAGGTACTATGGGCCATACAAGGTAGTGCGGAAGGTTGGAGAAGTAGCATATGAACTAGAACTTCCGGAAGGGAGTAAAATCCACAATGTATTTCATGTTTCTTGTCTCAAGAAAGCTCTTGGTCAGCAAATCATCACTTCAGAAATACTTCCTCCTTTGGATTATGAAGGTCAGCTCACACTTGTTCCGGAAAATATTTTGAAGACACGAGAAAGAAGGTTGAGGAGTAGAATCATCAAAGAATATTTAGTGCAATGGAAGGACTTACCAAATGAAGATGCCACATGGGAAGAGGAGAATATTTTGCAGCATCCAAATCTGAAATTGCTTGAGGACAAGCAATCTTGGGTGGGGAGGACTGTAATGTCCCCATTCAAATAAGTGCATAGTAAGACAATCCCATCAATCCTACTAGTTTCCTAGGTTGGATGGGCACATGTGGGATGGTAATAAGGAAGTTAATAAATGATATTTAGACATTAGAGGGGTTCAAGCATTTAATAAATATGGTGAATAAATAAATTCAAGATAAATTCTAAGTGGCAAGTGGTTTTGGAGACATATGGGGGTGGTGGGACCCACACTAGCTTGATTTTTCATAATACATGGTATCTCTCTTTTGCAAATTCGAATTAATGGGAATGTGAACACTCTTGGGTGAGTTGGTAAGTCATAACACATGTCATTGAGCATCTTAGGTCGAATTGGGAAGGATTGGTAACCTCCATGGAAGATAAAGAGTCAAAGTGGAAGTTTGTGGACACTTGGGCTAGATTCCCTAGCCCCTATGACACCAATGATGGAGCATCTATGACAACTATGACAAATTGCAGACCTGACCTCTGACATCTGACCACTATGACATGTCAGCACCAAAAATAGGCTCAAGGAAGGTGAATTTGGGAGTTGGAGAAGCCAAAGAGACTCAAAATCGAATTTGGGAGAAGATGGAAGGTTGGAACTAGGAGACAAGTGGCAAATGTGGAATATTTCCTAAATGGAAATCTATTGAATCTATTGAGAGGATTTTGAACCTTAGAAGGATAATGTTGGTTATAAAATGTAGAAATGAAGAATGAGAATGGATTTTGATGATTTGAGAAAAATTGCATTTGTGAAGAGAGAGCTAGTGGATGACTAGTTTCTTGCCTTAGTCAATTTCGAGGGTGAAAGATTCCCATCCAAGTTGGTGTTTGGAGAGGCCACTCAGGTATTTTATGGTGCTTTAATGGAGTTTGTATTTGCAGGTATCATCTACAGGAATTTTCATGGTTTTGTTTAGTGTAGCACTTTCTCTCCACCGTTTCCAGTTTTGAAGGAATATTCATGCTCCTTGAGGGAGGGCATTTTTGGTGAGCACTTGTGCTTCTTGAGAGAGATTCTCATGATATATTTCTGATTGTAATAGCTTCATATCCTCTGTTATTAATATTCAGAAAGTATCAGGTCGAAATACCCACTGGTTGTATGCAAAACTATTGATTAATGAGCAAACAATGTCCATTTCCCCAATGCATTGATGTATGACACTATAATGTTGATTATTTAGAATGGATGGATGATTCTTTGATATATTTGTGATCAATATACTGCCATGGATGTATTATACAAGTTTCATGTACTGTACTTGAGCATTTGAAGGATTTTTACTCAGTTTAGTTGTATTGGGAGGTGAAATAGTGTTATTTCCCCAAGGGTCGAATTGGGGGTTTTTGCTGTTGAATGTGAGAGAGTTAGAACAGTAGTAAAAATCAATTAATGGTGCATATGGGACCTTAATCACACACTTAACACATTATATACCTTTGTTCATAAATTCGTGGGATTTTGGAGGCATTTGGAAGGCCATTTGCAGTGTTACCCGGGGGGGATTTGATGCACAAATTACTAGTCAAAATTACATATATTGATCAGAATACAAATCAAGTTTGCAGCAGTATTTGGAGGGATAATAAAAAATCCCTAAACCTGATATTCAAGTCTAAATACCATTCATACACTCCTACAGAATATTTGGGAGCATTGGGGTTGATTTGGAGGTCAAAACAGTTAAACTAGTCAAAGGTCGAAATTGGGGAAAAAGTGGAAAAATTGGCATTTTAATAGAATTTTGAAAAAGGGTCATTACAAGGAGAAATTACAGGATCCGATGGGCCACGAGCTACTGTCTGACCAACAACATGGAAACATGTCACCTTCGATGTGGAGGTCGAAAGGGATATCTTCTTGGCAGCGTAAGAGGTGATGAGGCAGAGGAGGAAGTTACCTCTTCAGGAAGAAACTACCTATGACATGCCACCGACATTTGACGGGACGAAGTCACAGGGAAAGGCTAACACATTAAGATCCTTCCTAAAAAGTTTCCTGGAGTTGGGAAAGGATTAGGGTGCGCTGGAAGAGATATCCAACCTATTGAATCAACGGGGGGGTGCACGCCAGGACCAAAAGGTTAATCGCATAGACAAGAGGAAGACGGGGCAAGAGATGCGAATGTTGACAAAATTTGAACATTTGATGTCGACTCAATTAACTTGGACCTGGGGTCAGATGTCAACAACTTGACCAAGTAGACATGGGAAACAATGGGGAAACCGCAGTTGTCCTGGTCACTAGTACAGTTGCGATTAGAAAATCAGAGTAAGGTTACTCCACTTGGTCGGGTGTACCAAATTCCCATTGAAATTGAGGGCCTTAAGACTTATGTAGATTTTGATGTGATTGAGATTGTTGGAAACTCAAGTCCCTACCCAACGTTGCTATGGATTGAATGGGAAATTGATAATCTAGCGGTTATCAACTTCAAGAATCGGACAATGTCATTTGAGAATCACGAGATGAGGGTCATTGCACCTTTGGATCCTACGGAAGGGCAACAATACGCTGAATCGGAGAGAGATGAATTTATGGAGGGTTGGGATAGTATATGCAATAGATCTGAGGATTAAATTAATCCTACTGCAGAAGGAGAATTGGGATGGCACAATGTCAGTTTGGCATCGTCGAATTCGGATGAGGCACTCGATATTTGGCAGAACCAGATGCATGCAGTGTCATTTAGGAGATGTGCAAGAATCACACAGTCACTACGATGGGTAGCCACAGAGGACTGTGCGCTACCAACATATGAGGGATTTCCCAATTTGAGCACCTTTCTCACTGAATTTGAGAACAAGGTGGTGGAATCGCAATGTTTATTGGCTTTGGAGGAAGCCTTGAAGGCTACTCCTGCGCACTGGTGGGCAGCACACAAGTCTAATATAACAACATGGCCATTATGTCGCCACCTAATGACAGTTAGGTTCGGTGATACGGAAGGATACAGTGGAAGTAATTTTGATGGCATAAGTGACCCGCAAGCACATTTGGCTGAGTGCGAAAGCAAATGGGGACTACGAGCAAAGAAGCATGGGTCCATGCATTTGTTAACACTTTGGATGAAGTACCATGGATTTGGTATGTCGCGGCAGAATTGCGATGCGGGACGACTTCTTGGGAGTAGCTAACAATTGGCTTCAGCCAAACGTTTTGTTTCTCAAATGAGAACCCCTTCATCCATAGTGCGATACAAGTGATTCACGAGAAGATATTTGAAGCAGTATCTATAGAGAAACCATTAGAACTTCGGTGGACTGCGACACCAGAAATGATGATGGAGTGATACAACATCACAAGTGACTTGGATGATGAGGATGATCTAAGGGCTACGCATGTCCCAAAGTCAGAAGGAAGCCGCAGCATCGAAGCACTAGAAATCCCTTCCAACAATTTCCAACAACCGCTGAAGATTTAAAAAGTACACATTGGGTCGGAGGAGAATCTGAAGTTCAAAAGTATTGGAGACTACTGGGACGAATCAACTGTGGCGAAGATGACTGATCTATTACATGAGTTTCAAGATCTGTTCCCAACGAAATTATCAGAGATGAAAGGAATTTCCAGGGACTTAGGTGAAATGAAGATTCCCCTGAAACCCGATCCAAAGCCAGTTAAGTAGCGGCCCTACCGATTGAACCCAAGGTACAAGGAGAGAGTGTAGGCTGAGATTGAAAGGATGCTGGAAGCAGACATCATAGAACCCGTAGAGGAATATGAGTGGATCATCCCGATGGTGGTCCAGGACAAGAAAACTGGCGAAGTTCGGATTTGCGTCGACTTGCAAAAATTGAACGATGCATGCTTACACGACCCATTCCCGACTCCATTCACGGATGAGGTGCTTGAAGGAGTAGGAGGTCAAGAAATCTACTCATTTACGGATGGGTTTTCAGGCTACCATCAGATAAAGATTGTGAAGGAATATCGGCACAAGAAATTTTTTTCACTAAATGGGGATGTTTTCAGTATACATTGATGCCATTTGGCCTAAAGAATGCGCCAACAATCTTCTCCAGACTGGTTGTTTCTGCGTTTAAAGACTACATACATAAGTTTCTTGTGGTCTATATGGATGATTGGACGGTGTAGGAGTTGGTCAAGGATCATGTTGCAAATATCTGATTGATGTTGGAGAGATGTCGACAGTACCAGATTTCATTGAACCTGGAAAAGTGCATCTTCTGTGCTCTATTCGGGATTTTACTGGGGCACATTGTCTGCAGGGTAGGAATGCTGGTAGATCCAATGAAGATTGCAATTATTGTCGACCTCCCACTGTCAACAACAGTCAAGCAATTGAGAGAAACCATGGGCCACATAGGCTACTACAGGAAGTTTATAAGAGGGTATGCAGCAATCATAGCAACAATAGAGAATTTGTTGAAGAAATATGCCAAGTTTGAGTGGAATGAAGAATGCCAGAAGAGTCTAGACATATTAAAAGCAAATATCGTTGCTGCACCCATATTGACATTCCCAGATTGGATGAAGGAGTTCCATGTTCACGTCGATACGTCATCCGTCGCATTAGGATTTATCTTGGCCCAACCAAGAGAAGGAGACATCGACCACCCGATAGCCTTCACAAGTAGGAAGTTGTCTATTGCAGAGAAAAATTATACAAACACAGAACGAGAAGGGTTGGAGATGGTCTACGCCTTACAGAAATTCCGACACTACCTCTTAGGGGGGAACTTTAAAATATTAACCGATCACTCAGCATTAAAATACCTGGTGAACAAGCCTGTGTTGGGGGGAAATATTTGTCATTGGTTGTTACTATTCTAGGAATTTTATTTTGAGACAATTGTCAAGCCAGGATGATTAAATGCAGGACCAAACCACTTGTCACGATTTGAGTCGGGGGAAGAGCCAAGGAGCATTGACGAAGGATTGTCGGATGCTCAGTTGTTCAAGGTCGGCATGGTCGATGACCACTATGAACAAGTCATTCAGTTTTTGGAAATAGGGGAAGTGTCGGAGGGATTCACTACCAACCAAAAGAAGTAGCTGGTTGTTAGAGCTGTAGATTTTCAGTTGATTGCAGGGAAACTGTACAAAATGGGGCCAGATGAGATACTGTGACGATACGTCCTTACACATGAACAAAAGTGGATGTTGACACAAACCTAGTCGACAAGGGTTCCCAACACTGTCGACACCCAAACCACAACAATCTCCCTAAGCACCGGCCCATACAGGTTTTACCCTGTCCAGCAACACCTGCAGAGCAGATGAGGTCCCACCCGAGATGTTTAAGGGAGAGTTGACGGAACCATGTTTCTGCCGAATGAAGGAGGATGTTGTGGATAAATTACTTAACTTATTGCAACATTCAGAAATAGATCTAAGCATTTAACTCAAGAATCAATCATATTCATGGCATCATTCAACAGGACAATTCATAATTTCAACATATATAACAGTAAAGCATTAATTGCAGCAAGGAAACATCGCATCATTCATATATTCATATCACAAAATGCATTACCACAGATAAATAGGAAAGACAGAGCTTTGTCACATCATATTAACTCCTCAAAAACCCAGGTACAACAAAATACTCAGCCTTCAGCATCAGATCAAGGTCTCTCAAATGTCAAGATTCAACAATCATGCTCTCCAAAGATGATTCAACACTTGTAAACCTACGTCTATTTATAGGCTTGCACCTTTACATTGTTTTTCCACTTTCTAACTACTTCTTAACCGACACTTCGAAGCAAATGACCCAAAACCTATCTATTGTGGTCCAAATGACCCAAAACCCGCATACTACGGTTCGACTGACCCAAAACTACATAAAATATTATCACTTGCACTCAACTTTTCACCTTCCGTGGTATCTTTGACCTTGCGCAGCATCTGCGATGCTGACTTGTCCAAACCACCTGCCAACAGGCCCCTAACACAATCTTGTGTCTCGCCCTCGAACCACATTAGCAAGACATGGTGTACTCGTTTGTCTTCACCCAGAAGTCCTCGTACTGTTGGCGGATTTCGCTAACCTGTTGCCTGACTGTTGCGGTGAATTCCTAGCTCTCAGTTAATTCCTGTGCTAATGGGTGTTTAACTAGGTGCGCATCAACTTTCTTCTTTCCTTCCTGTACCTCCTATAGTGCAGAGCCAACCATGACATTAAACTGTGCCCCAAGTTCTTGAAACTCGTCCAACTGCGCTACGTGCTTCTTATGACGTTCATCTGCTTTGGCGACTCACTGCTGCAACTCCTTTAGCTGTGTTGACTTGGATACCTGTGCCACCGGTGGCATCGTGCACATGGATGTCTTCAGTGTTACCAGCTATTCTTTCGCCTCGTGTCATTTCTTGGTCAATTGCTCTAATTGTTCATCCTGAATGATACTGACCCAAAACAGTGCGGTCTCAGCAGTGATCTTGGTCGCTTACTATTCCAACTCGCCTAATTTAATTGCCAACTCTTTGATGGTGCTCTTCCGCTCTGCGACGGCTTTCGGTGGTGTGCTGGCTAGAGTGCGTGGGCCAAGGTATCATTTTCCTCTTATAACGCGGCAATGACAACTCCCATCTTCTTCACTCACTCGACTGGATCCAATGCCATTGTCAGCTCCAGTACATGTTGACAGGCTTCTGCGATAGCCTCCTCCAACTGCACAGTACTGTTCCATAGGGTGGTTTTCTCCACCGTCAACCAATCCTGTTCCTTCTTTAGCTTTGTGAATTCACTATCCTTTTAGACCCAAAGCTACTACAATGTATCCTTAAGTTCATCGGCCACTTCCCATGCTGCTACTTCCTTCCCCTTGAGTTGCTCGACTTCCTTTCGAAGCACCGCTTCGCCCTCCTGCAAGCGCAAGAGCTGACTCCCAACATCCTTCTCTCTATCCGTCAGTTCCTGACTAGAAACCATCTGTATTTGCACCAACGTCTGTGACGTCAGAACGTTGATGTTAATAGACAACACCTCCAACTGTTGTAGCAAAGCCTTGAGAGCTTCATCATCAGTCGCAATCACAATAGGGGGAATTTGTATATTCTGGACCCGTGGCTTAGTGCCAATTGCATCCTCTGCCTGCACAGTTTCTCCCTTTGGTGCCTTCTTCAAAACAATGTCACATAAGGAATCCAGACGTGCAGTTACCGCATGAAAACCTTCATTCACCTTTGTCATCATTGCTCGAGCCACCCCATTTGTTGCATTAGTTATAGCTACTATTAGTTGGCCAAGCTGCGCCTCTGTCATTGGGGAGGTCCCATATTCATAACGTGCTTTCATTATGCCCTCTTCAAGCTCACTCTCTTCATTCGTAGGGGTTTGTGATGACTCCTGGTCTGACTCATGGTGATGTTGTTGGTCCATCACTAGCGCATCTAATGGTATCCCCGTAGACTCCTCCTCTTGAGCAACTGGTTCTCGCCATTCGACCGACCAATCATCAATGATCACGTTTAAGTCTTCATATGATAAGTTATAGGGGGTATGCAACCACTGCTTATCCTTATCCCATCGCGATTGCACATGGATACTGTGTGGTCTGATCATGAATCGGGCGATCCCCTTATGCTTTTCAACAACTATCTGAGTCAACCATGGAACCCGCTCGTCGGCCGCCTGCAGCGATTCCTAGTAGAACTAGAACTGCGTTGCGCAATCCTTGATGCACTTTGGTTCCTGCACCCACCACAGGTTTTGGTAGCGTGCTCCCTTGCGAACTTGCACCGCGTCTACCTCCATTCCTTGATAATCGTCGAGCTCCATCCAGGCGACAAGCGCGACTAAGATCAGCAACCAGCTGTATGCGAATGGCTGTTGTCTCGCCTGGGACGCCAGCACGTCCTCCATCAACTGGTTGAGTAGAACACATGCGAAAACCCCTGAGTTTCCTTGGTTGGGTCGATTGTTCCGAATGATTTTGGTAGCCAGGATCCACGCCCCAATTTTAACTGCAGGCTTGTTAATGCTGTCTAGGCGGTAGGCCCGTCCATCACGTTGCATTTTATATTGCTTCCTCAACCTTTCCATGAGATTTTTGTCATTGTTATTCCCCTAAAAATATTGCGATGGGTCTACCCCATCCTTTGGAAACCCCATGATTTCGGAAATCAGGTCCACCGTGACAGTGACCGGCTTGTCCAACAATAAAATGCCTCCATGAAAACAGGCCACCAATTGTTTCACACAGGCATTTGCTTCCATCAACCGCCCAATGTAGGGCATTTTTATCAAACCCAACAACCCAGCCTTCTCCAAACCGCACGCCTAGTCATGTGCAATATGTGGCGTCAGCCCACTCTACCCCTCTGCTCGTGGTTTAAAGGGCTCCATCATAACATCTTCCAATGCCAGCGAATCATGATCATCATGCCGTAACTGCATCAACACTCGGTTGAATGGCCAACATCTTTATTTGATACCACTGGTTCTTAGTGGGCTTCCTCGGATGCACCCCCGGTCAGCATGGGAGTCGGTAGCCCGGGATATACGTAGCAAGAACACCTGCTCAAACTGTGGATTCCACAACACTGGAGCTCAATGGGATCGCCTCAGGGACCCCTTCCGCCACTTGGGAAGTGGAGCAGGTCTACCGCTTCTCTGGTCGCGGGGAGCTAGGATGCATCCCCCCCCTCTTCTGTCGTACAATGGAGGACGATCCCACTGACATGCTAGCAACTTCTTCTTCGAGATTGACCTCTTTGCCAATACTGACAAGGATGATAGGGGACTCTGCTTCGCTTGAAATCTCCACCGTATCTGGTGCACCTAGCATGCCGTACTCAATTCTCGCAATGCCAAGAGATGGCTCAACCTTACTCAACCCAAGAACTTGCTTAACACCCCTCAACTGCACTCAACACAACCCAACCTTGCACAATTCAAAAATTTGGCAGCTAAACTCACTCGTTATGAACAGGTGCCTTCCGACCAGCCTCGGCCTATTCTTATAGCACCTAACTTGATCCCTTGTAATCATGACTAAATCACGCATTAATTCGGACCAAATCCTACCTGAATGACCCAAATGTTCCATCGATCCGGTCATCCAAGCGGTCGGATCTACCATTAATGCTCATCATTCGAACAAGTGTCATTAATTAACTGATTTGAACTTTCTGCATTTATTACCGATTTGACCCAGTCGCAACCCTGTAATTATCGCGGACCGGCTCTCGAATGGTGATGTGACCCTTTCTGCTTGTGCATTCTCTTCTTGTTGGTGCACCATCCTGCCACCTAGCATCCTGCACTCTTCTATCTTCTCTCTCTCTCTCTCTCTCTCCCTTTTGATGCGACTCACGCATGGCATTGCTCCAAGCCCGTCTTATAGGGATTCAACCGACTACCATTAACCAACTTTGGGAGCATAGCTCCATCTAATTGCTGCAGTTGTACTGCACCGCTTAATGTTATGCTACTGATGCGATAGGGACCAAGCCAATGCATCTGCAAGTTTCTTGGATTCTTCATAAATTTGTTGTCATACAACAGCACCAATTCACCCTCCTGAAACTGTTTATTTTTTATACCGCGATCATGCCAAGCCTTCTGTCGATCCTTCTCCATGCTTTGATGAAACCCGACGATAAAGCGATCTTCCTCAAGTTGTACTAGTTGCGTCAAATGCTCTCCTAATTCCGCTTCATTATCCATACCTGTTGTTGCCTCTATGCACAGGCTTGGAATGATGTACTCCATAGGCATAATCGCGTCTTGCCCATATACCAACTTGAATGGTGTCTGTCCTGTCAACCTTTTACATGTGGTGCGATATGCCCACAATATTGTTGGAATCTTTAGATCCCATTCATTGCAGTTTGCATTGCACACCTTTGTTAGTGCATGCTCCAAGGCCTTGTTGTAAGCTTCTACTGTCCCATTTGCTTGTGGATGGTATGGTGTACTTTTCTTATGCTGAACCTGGAGTTCCACTCTCAATGCACTGATGGTGCAATTGAGAAAATGACTTCCCTGATCACTCATCAATATCTTGGGGCAGCCAAATCGAGTGACGATGTTGTCAAACAAGAACCGCGTGGCTGTTGTCATGGAACAATCAACGACTGGTGCAGCCTCCGTCCATCTTGTCAAATAATATGTCACTGTGATGATGTATCTTGCACTAGTGCCCTTCCTAGGTGGGTTGATAGGGCCCACGAAATCCACTGCCCATTTGTCAAATGGTTGCAGTGTAACTTGAGGTTTTAATGGCATCTCATCCCTCCTAGAGGGTTTCCCTATGCATTGACAGACATCACAGCTCCACGCATAATCTTTCATATCATTGTGAATTGTCGGCCACAAAAGCCCTGTGCGGAGCACCTTCTTGGAAGTCACGCGACCACCATAGTTCCCACCAACTACTCCTGCATGTGATTCCGACAAGATCTTCCCTTGTTCATGAGTCAAAACACAACGTCACAATATCTCGTCTGACCCCAGTTTATACAACTCGCCAAGCCCAGTTTATACAACTCACCGGAAATTAGATGGAAATCAGCAGCCTTGACGACCAATTGCTTATTCTGATTGGTCGTAAGCCCCTTCGACGCAGTGCCTACGGCTAGAAACTGAATGATATCTTTTTAGTAGTCGGCAGCTACTTCAACCTTAAATAGTTGCGCATCGGGAAACCCATATTCAATATTATTTGGCTCCTCCCCTGTATCAATCCACGACAGATGATCTGGCCTTGCATTGAGACATCCTGGCTTCACACTGAATTCAAAATGGAACTCCTGAAAAATAAGTAGCCATCAACATATATTCCCCCCCAAAGCAGGCTTATTGACTAGGTATTTTAATACAGAATGGTCTATGAACATCTTAAAATTTCCTCCCAATAAGTAGTGCCGGAACTTCTGCAGCACGTAGACCATCGCAAGACCTTCCCTTTTGGTGGTGGTATAGTTCCTCTCTGCCGACGACAAATTCCGACTTGTGAAAGCAATGGGATGATCCAAAGCCCCCTCCCCAGGTTGCATGAGCACTACTCCCAGCGCAATCGATGATGCATCAACGTGGACATGGAATTCCTTGCTCCTGTCTGGAAATACTAGTATCAGTGCTGAGGCCATCTCAACCTTCAGTGTCTCAAAACTATCTTGACATTCAGGGCTCCATTGAAATACCGCATCTTTCTTCAGTAACTTTTCCATAGGGGCCGTGATCATTGCATAACCCCTGATGAGCTTGCGATAATACCCAGTGTGTCCCAATGTCGCTCTCAATTGCTTGACATTGGTTAGTGGTGTTAAGCTCAGAATGAGCGCAATCTTTGCTAGGTTGACTAACAATCCCTGCTTACACACAATGTGACCCAGTAATATGCCAAATGGTGCACAAAAAAATGCACTTTTTCAAATTCAACGATATCTGATGTTGTCGACAGCGTTCCAACATCAATCGCATATTTTCCAGATGATCGCTAATCAAGCCGTGGACTGTCCAGTCACCCATGTATACCTACAAAAACTTCTGGATGAAATCCCAGAACGCAGTGACGACTACTCGAGAAAATATCGCAGGTGCATTCTTTTGTCCAATGGCATCATCGTGTACTGAAAACAACCCCATTATGTCACAAAGGTTTTCTTGTGGTGGTCTTCTTTTGCAAATCTGATATTATGATAACCAGTAAAACCATCTGTGAATGAATACATCTCTTGAAAACCCACGCCTTCTAGCACCTCATCTGTGAAAGGGGTCAAAAACAGATCATGTAAACATGCGTCATTCAACTTCCGCAAGTCGACACAAATGCGCACTTCCCCTGTCTTCTTGTCCTGCACCACCATAGGACTAATCCAATCGAATTCCTTAGATAGTTCAATAATGCCAGCGTCCAGCATGCGATCAAGTTCTTCTTTGACCCTCTCCTTATGTTGCGGATTCAACCGATATGGTCACTGGTGAGCTCTCAGAATGGATGCCTATTGAGGGCAGCTAGACTAGGAGCCTACTTTAATTATCAACCCGGGGGACGTACAAACTTCAGAGGTGCAGGCATTATATGTTCTCTTATAGGATAGTCTTTGTCGTGGTTGGGTGCTGGTATCAGTGTTTAAAGTTTGCCTAAAAGAAATCAAATAAGATGGAAAAGGATTTCCTAATCTATGGCTGAAAGATACCTATGCTAAGAAGTTCAAGTACTGAGGATAGTAAATCTATATTAAAGAATTTAAATGCTGAAAACAATAAATATGTTCCTAAGAATTGACTTGCTGAAAAATAGAGAATTTAGACTATGGAAGGAATACTGAAAACATAGCCGATCTATTCTAAATGAAACTTGGATCTTTAATCTAAGAAACAATTACTGTAAATCAAATGCATAAACCTAGAAGTCTGGTCTAACTTATTCAATTGCCAAAACCAAGTTCAGAATACTCTAATGCTACGAAGTACTCAGAATTTCAAGGAGTGAATATTATTAATTAACCACAGTATTGAAAGTAGCAATCTTTATGAGCAACCATAATAATGGGAGAGTGCCTAAGCTTTAAGATTTGGATCATTGTTCAAAAGCAATGCGAGTACAAAAGGAAATAGATGCTTAAAATATGATTTTGGAAGAATGCTGCTATAGGACTACTGAAACAGTGTTACCGAACTACAAAATGTGTGATAAACTACTACAGAATCAGACTAGTCGCATTACTATAGAAATCAAATTATACTAATTAGCGCCATTCAAATGCATTCATATGTAATATAGATTTTAGTCAATGTAAAACACATAATGAAAAATACCTGAACAGTAAGATCTCCTGAATTATGTGTTGGAGGGGCCCTCTCCAATCCGTACTCAGGAGTGAAGGAAACTTATAGATGCCAAATTGAAAGCAACATCAAATCTTTATCTAAAATAACAGCTTCATAGTTTGACAAAAGTTTGTAACTCGGAGTATCTCGACAGTATAAAAACGTAAACAATGATTCTAAAAAATGGCAATAGGATCCTCTCGCTAGCCGAGAGGCCCATATATATATGCCTCTAATGCTTAACCTAACTTAGGTGTCTAATTGCCGATTCTGTTTGAACAGGTGTTCTCCCTAGAAATCAGGAAAAAGGCATTGAGTTTTGCATGAACTTTCAGTCCACTGCTTGATCTGTGTGTTTTTCCTTTAGTGTACCTGGACCTGCTCAATCATACTCAATTTTCACATAATTAGTTTATTGATCACGCATTTAAACATACAAGAATAATATTTAAAACAACTTCATTAAATAATCAAGGTAAATCATTTCTCCCACAAAACAAGTGTATTTCTTCACCCTTTCTTGTGTTTTTGCTGTGGGGAAAGGGTATTAGATACCTGTATCTTGGACTCATCATTCTCCCCCACATTTGAAGGATTCACCCATCCTTGGGTGACAGATTCAGTTCGTCGACGACTTCTTTGATGTCCCATGCTACTACCCTAGGGATCCCTGCCTATCTGTGGTAGCCCAAGGTCTGATCCTCCTTTACCCATGCTCTCCTCTCCTCTTCTTCATTAATCTGTTCCTTAATAACCAGGGGAAGGAAGAATGGGAGATTCAGCCTCATTCCAATCCATCGGATTTGATTCCTTATCGGGGATTCCTCGTAGAGTCTGGCTTTGAAAAGAGCATCTTCAAGTCTGAGAGGGGAGTGGAGATCTCTTCTTTTTAGGTCGTTTTCTACTCTGCGCCATCTTTCCTTAATGGACTCATGAACCTCTTTGTGTGTGCCTTGGAGAGTAACATCAAAATGAGCCACAGCCTCCTGCTACTTTCCAAGGAGAATGGGGATCAGCTCCTCATTCTGGGTGAGGATCCTATGGTTGTAAATTATTCTTTCAGGGTGAGTTGCCTCTGCCTTGACCATTAATGGGGTTTTCCATTTTGCTGCAACATAAATATGGTAGTCCTGAGCTCACTCAATTTCGTGATTCATCCATGAACACAGTTCCCTCAAATGGAAATCGCCCATGTAAGGGTTTGGAAACCAGTTGGGTGAGCTAGGAATTACAAAATTGTGCAAGAAAAATTCACTTAACTGGTCCTTCTCCAACTCTGTGGAATTTAGAGATGCATCCATAAATTCTTTGGGGGAGCTGATCTCTATCGAGAGTCCCTGTTTTAACCTTTGGAGCTAGAATTTGCCCCACTTATCCTGTAGATAAACTACATAAATTGCTGATGGGGGCCTGAGGTCCAGTATTTTATCATATATTTTAGTGGTAGTAGCCAAAACATCCCTCAATTGAACGATCTTCTGGTCCTTTTTGGCTAGCTCCCCTTGTGCCTCAACCAATTTCTCTTTGAGTGCTGAATTTTTCTGCTCAACCATTTTTAGCTCCCCTGCA
This sequence comes from Larix kaempferi, assembly GCA_027924585.1. Classification (NCBI taxonomy): domain Eukaryota; kingdom Viridiplantae; phylum Streptophyta; class Pinopsida; order Pinales; family Pinaceae; genus Larix; species Larix kaempferi. The sequence continues at coordinate 1,949,814 of BSBM01000636.1, read as the reverse complement.
TGATGCATTTTCAGAATCTGTGTCTTTTCAGATGCAAACGGGGGTGATTTTGGCTGGCTTACTGACTCAATTCTCAATGTTGCCAGCTCCTTTCTGAGCCTTTCTAATTCCGCCCGTGCCTTAGCGAGTTGGTTTTCGACCCCAGGGTTTTCATTGTGCTCAGGAGGGTTCCCCTGGAAGTTGTCTTACTCTTCCTGTGCATTATATTCTTCTTCTGCATCCTGTTCTTCGTGTTCATCCTGCTCCTCTTGTTCATCCTGCTCTTCTTTCTCATCCTGCTCTGCTTCTACATACTGCTCTTCTTGTTCATCTAGCTCTTTCGGTGTAGTGGGATCCTCCTGATCTACCCAAATATCATCATCCTCATCATACACATTTTGAACTAGGGGACTGGGTTCCATTTCCTCTTCCTTGGCAATTCAAATTCTGGATGTTTGTGTGAATATTTTACTTCGTCTCTTCGGCCCCTGATTACTGGCAGAAATCCCTAGGTTCGTTTTGGGGGAGTCATCTCGCGAATGCTTTATCTTCACCAGGGTATCAGCCACACTGTCCAGGTCAATTTTCCTCTTTGTCCTTGATATAGAGGCAGTCTTGTTCATTGATCCTGGTGGTAGGGGTATGCCAATTATGGGTGTGCCCTTCATTCTTTGAACATCTTCAGCAGTTACAAACACGAATTCTTCCCAAGAAATCTCTGGGATCTGTGCTTTTAATTCCTCACAAATGATTAATTTGATCATCCCATGATGGGATAAGGCATCCTCCTTTCCTTTAATCACTTTCTTGCTCATTTCTGCTAGAGATTGGAGCAGGTAGTATGGAATACTAATGTTGTTGTTCGGTGGACGATGGGCCCTATGCCTCAACAGTTCTAGAATTCGAAAATGAAAAATGGGGACATAACTTAACCTACCAGTGCATGTAATGTACTTCTGGACGATTGCATCCATTTCCTCCCATGGTGCCGGCATGGAGAGTCTTTTGAATCCATTTTTATCTTCGTCATAGACCTCTCCTCGCTCGAAAAATGCTGCCTTTGCTTCATGGTTTGCCTCCCAGTCATCCCTACTCCAATGTAGGCCCATTGGTAGACCCGTGAATTTGGAAATCACATCATCATCCAACTTTATACGTAACCCCTTCACTCGGGTGACGAACTGTTCATCCTTGATATGTTTTAAATTTGTTGCAAACTCCATATCCACCCTTGCATTGTATCCTCTCAATCCTAAGATGAAAGGCATCCAACCCGTGCTGTGGATGATTGTTAGGATTCGCGGGTTTTGATAAATAGCACTGTGTTCCTCTAGTTCTCTTTTCTTGAAACCTTTTGTCATCCTAAAATTCTTTACTGTAACAGTAAATCAGTTCTTGGAGCATGTCTATCTTTCCTCAAATGGTCGAGGTTGATTACCGGTTCGATGGCTAGATTGATGTCTGTGTGACCACACTAGCTTCCAGTTTCTTGCTTCTGGAGAGTTCTGAGAGGTTTCGTATATGCAAAACTGGCCTTTTGGAAGATCATGCAGCCTTACTTAACTGTCTTTCCACACTTATCCTCATTAACATTTGTTGTACCCTCTGCTTGATCGAGCCTTGCTTTTCGTTTCATGATTTCATCTTGCCCCATTTGCTCTGATTATTTGGAAGTATGGCAGCTAGATAGGGTTTATCATTTGCTGACATGACAAAGGTAGTAATCATGATTCATTGAGGCTGATATGACTTAGGTAGCAATCATGAGTTATTGAGGCCTTCTGAACTGAACCATGCCGCCGAATGAATATTGAAGCTGTCCTCGGCTTCAGAAAACAAATGTCTTGCGGGATAATGATTTGGCCTTATAAATAAAACAAAGATGTTTAGAGATTACCTTGTAATGTTTTATCATACCTGATTTGATGATCTGGACCGATTTTTATGCGTGGTAGATTCTGTAGTAGATTTGGCAATGTCTGTAGTAAATTTTGGCATGTCAGTAGTTACGTGTGCTTGCTGTTTTTTCCTTGTGTTCATTTGAATTTACTGTATTGACTGCTTTTGAATTTTGTGCCTTTTTCTGATTCGACTTGGTGATGATGCTTTTGCATTCGGTTTCAGATTGTTCATTGTATTGTTGTAATCTATGCTGGCTCTCTTGAATAGATGGCAGGCTCGCATGAAATAATAGATGTGATTGGATATCTTTGTTTGTTGGAAATAAATTCTATAGTTTAGTTGATACCTTTGCTGTCTTTGTTTGTAGACGTGGCTGACTTGCTTTCTTTCTTTAATGGTTGAAAATAATAGGGCTCACTTGATTAGATTTCTGGCTTGCTTGAATTTTGATGACAGGCTCGCTTGAATAGTAGCAGGTTTTGAATAATAGCAGGCTCAGTTGATTGTTGATTGTCTGTAGTTTGCATGCTGTGCTTTCATGGGGATGTATGATGCCCTGTAGTTTTACCTTATCATTTGTGTAGTGTGTTTATTTAGCATTTTGCCCATCCCTCTTTCTCATGTTTGTTTTATTTATTCTTTTTCTTGTTTTTTTTTCTTTTTCTATTCTGCTTCCCTTTTTTCTTTTCTTTTTTAGCAAATATTTTTTCTCTTTTTTTTTCATTTTTTTCTCTCTCTCTATATATATTATATATTATATATATATATATATATATTATATATTATATATATATATATATATATATTATATATTATATATATATATATATATATTATATATTATATATATATATATATATTATATATTATATATATATATATATTATATATTATATATATATATATATTGAATTGAATTTCAATTATTTTAGATTTTCTCTATCAGCATCAGTTGTTGCTGGTAGAGTACTTGTGTAAAATCCTCCTTTGACTGTGGATTCTTGTAAAATTTGAGCCGATGTCCATTTACTATCATAGGAAACTCTTCTTCATCAATCATGATGATCCTTACAGCTCCATTGTCATAGATCTTTTGAATTATGTAAGGTCCCAGCCATCTGGTTGTTAGTTTTCCCTTGAATGTGTGAAACCTGGAATCATAGAGTAGTGCCCAGTCACTTTCCTTTAACTTTTTATCCTTTAGGTGTTTGTCATGCCACTTTTTTCTTTGCTGCTGGATGATTTCAGTGTGGGAAAGTGCTTGCTGGCGTTGCTCATCCAGTTGATTCAATTGTATCATGCGTTCTTGTTGTATTTCTGATAGTTCCATATTCAACTCTACTGCAATTCTTAATGTTTTTATTTCAAATTCAATTGGCAGCATGACTTTCTTTCCATATACTAGTTCATAAGGTGTGAATCCTGTTGTTGTCTTCCATGTGGTATTATAGGCCCAAGCTGCCTCACTCAGTCTGTCAACCCAATCTCTTTTGTGGAGTTGGACTGTCTTTTTCAGAATCCTCTCTAATTCTCTGTTGGTGACCTCAGCTTGACCATTTGCTTGAGTGTGATAGGAGGAGGACTGTTTGTGCTTGACATTGTTTCTTTTAAGCAAGTCCTCTATTAAATTTGATGTAAATTGTGGGCCTTGATCAGAAACTAGTTCTCTTGGTACTCCAAACATGTTAAATATCTGCTCCGTGAAGAATTTTGCCACGTTGGTTTCATTGGCTGCAACAAGTGCTGCTACGTCAGTCCACTTTGTGAGGTATTCAATGCATACTAGGATGTAGCTTTTTTTATTTGACTATGGGTTGATTGGACCAACGAAATCAAATCCCCATTTTTCGAATGCCTCCAAGGAGATCTGTGGATGGAGTGGCATTTCTTCTTTTTGTGTTGGTTTTCCCATCCTCTAGCAGTAATCATAGTGTGAAACATATTCGTAAGCATCTTTGTGGAGTGTTGGCCAATAGTACCCTGTTTGTAAAATTTTATAGGCTGTCCTCTTTGCAGAATAGTGTCCTCCACATGGTTCATTGTGAGTGGCATGCATTATGTAATGCACTTCATCTTCTCTAATGCACCTTCAGAGTATTTGATCAGGTCCTTATTTGAAGAGCATGCCTTCTATCCACGTGTATGTGGCAGTCTACCTTATTACTTTTGTCTTCTCTTTATAACTATAATGTTCTAGAAACTTCCCAGACACTAAATAGTTTTCTATGTCAACAAACCATGGACTTCTTGTGGATATGGAAAAAAGGTGCTCATCTGGAAAACTGTCATTGATTACTTCACTATCTTGTCCATGTGTCAGCCTAGATAGAAAGTCAGCCACTACATTGTGTTTACCTGCCTTGTCTAAAATCGTGATGTCAAACTCTTGGAGTAGTAGTATCCATCTAATGACTCGAGCACTTGTGTTGGGTTTGTTCATTAGATATCTTATGGCTGAATGGTCTGTATGAACAAAGATTTGGTAGCTAGTGATATAGTGCTTGAATTTATTAAAGGCATATATGACAGCCAAAAATTCCTTCTCAGTGACAGTATAATTTAACTCTGCCCCTAATAAATTTTTACTTATATAATATATTGCATAGGGATTATTCTCTTTTTCTTATCCAAGGACAGACCCGATTGCCTTATCCGATGCATCAGAGTGGATGTGGAATGGAAGTGCCCAGTCTGTTCCTTAGAGTACTGGAGCTATAATTGTTTTCTCCTTAAGGTTATCAAATGTTGTCATGCATTGGTTTGTCCATATGAAATCAGTGTCTTTTGTGATAAGTGAAACATTGGGGCAACAATTCTGCTATAATTTTCAATAAACCTCCCGTAGTACCCTGTTTGCCCAAGGAAACTTCTCACATCCCTTTGTTTAGTAGGTGGTGGTAGCATTTTGATTATTGAGACTTTTGCTTGATCAACCTCTATCCCCCTCTATGATATATGATGTCCTTGAACGATGCCTTCTTGCATTAACATTTTGCATTTGTCGTTGCTCAGACATAGGCTCATCTCAATACATTTTTTAATACCAATTCAAGATGGGTCAATGCTTGGTCAAAGTTTTGTAGATAGGGTGTGAAGTCATCCATGAAGACTTCCATTTGATCATTTATGAATTCAGAGAATATAGTTAGTATGGCCCTTTGGAATGTTGCTGGAGCGTTACATAACCCAAAGGGTAGAAATCTGTATGCATAAGTACCCCAAGGGCATGTAAACGTTGTCTTATCTTGATCAGTTGGGTGTATTAAAATTTGGTTGTACCCACTGAAACCATCCAAAAATGAAAAATACTTGTTCCCAGCTAATGTGTCCAGCACCTGATTTATAAATGGTAGTGGAAAGTGATCTTTCTTGGTTTCTTTATTTAGCTCTCTGTAGTCCACACAAATTCTCCATTTGCCTCCTTTTTTAGGTACTATAACCAGTGGCGAGACCCATTCGGTGTCAGAGATGGGATATATGAACCCAACATCTAATACCTTCTGTAGTTTTATTTTGACATTGTCCTTTACTGCTGGGTTCAACCTCCTTCGTGGTTTTCTGATAGGGATAGAACCTTCATTGATGTAAATGTGATGTTTGCAAATATCAGGATGTATACCTTTCATGTCTGCATATGTCCATGCAAAAGCTTTATGTTGTTGTGATAATACTTTCATTAACTGTGCTTCTTGCTCTGGCTTGAGATTGGAATTGATGTTGACCGTCTTTCCAGGCATAATTTCCATTGTCTTGGATTTCTCTGATTGTTCTTGTAGAGACAACACTTCTGTCCACATTTTATTTAAGTTCTGGGTTGAACTTTCGCCTTCTTGTTGCTGCTTTGTGTCAAAAAATATTTCAAGACCAACATTGTTAGAATATGCATTTTGTATGAACCTATCTATATGACAATCTTCATCTATTGCTTATAATGATAGTGCAACATCAATTGTTAGGACAGGTCGTAGGTTTTGATTTGGTGTGTCGTTATAATCATCAATCCAATTTTGGTATTCTAAGTCTGAAGATTTCCTTGCTGGTGGGTAAATCATGATTTTCTTCCTCGTATGTCCATTGGTGATAGTCATGTTTCCTGATCGACAACCTATGTAAGCGTTTGCAGTTGCCAAGCATGGTCTACCTAGTATGATTGGATAACCACTAAGTTTACTTTTGACTTCAATGACTATGAAATCAGCTGGGTATTCCCAGGATTCAATATTGATCATAATGTCTTCGAGCATCCCTTCGGGTTTCATAGTGGATGTGTCAGCTAGCTGGAGTACTGTAGTTGTTGGTCGGACCATTGATTGGAGTCCTAGGTGTATCATGGTTTCTTTAGTCATCACGTTGATAGAAGCTCGCAAATCAATTAAGCTTCTATTTATTTGTTTGTTATTGATGGTGGCGTTTATTACAGGACTACCTGAATCAAGATATTTAGGGTAAATTGTTAAGATTTAATATGCTGAGATAGAAAATAGCAGCATTACATTCCATTTCACAATAATAGCATATACAGGATCACTGAAGAAACAACAAGCATAGCATAAACACAAGAGACACAGATTTATCCTAGGAAACCCTCATGGGGTAGAAAACCCAGCAAAGCTTCCTCAATATAGATGACCAGCAATATACAAAGATGTAACCCTGAGCATAAGCTCCTTCTTCTCCATAGCAGACCTCTCCTCCATAAGTGCACCACTCTCAAGTGAGTGAGTGTGTGTCAAATGAGGAATACACCTCCTCTATTTATACACTACTCTGACATATCTTTTACACAATACATGTAGGCTCGTATTTAACCATTAGCTTAAATACCCCACTACAGCTGACTGGGCTGACCCCTCTAGGGTGGTCTAATAACCCTTTGACCCACATAACACATACAGGGCTGACCCCCACTAGGGAAGTCTAATAACCCAAGTTATCACATTCCGACGGAGGAATAAACATCTCTGGATATACAATAATATCTACACGGAGGAATGAATCATCTCCGGAATAATAAAGTACAAATATAATATTCTTTGAAGTTACAATATCTCAACACTCCCCCTTAATGAGAAGGATATTATAACAACATCTACACGAGCAAGGAGTCATCAACATCATACATGATACATCTATAAATCATTGGAAGATTTCTCAACATCATCAGTAACTCAAGCAGTTACTGGAACATCAACATCTTCAGTACTGAATCTTTATCTTCTGTAGCACTCGAACAACTACAGCAACATCAACGTCTGGATCCTCACGATCATCAACATCGTCATCTAGACCATCACGATCATCAGCATCGTCATCACACGATCATTAGCATTGTCATCACACGATCATTGGCATCTGGTTCATCACGATCTACAGCATCTGGATCATCACGATCTACAGCATCTGGATCATCACAATCTATAGCATCTGGATCATTATGATCTACAGCATCTGGATCATCTCGATCTACAGCATCTGGATCATCATGATCTACAGCATCTGGATCATCAGTATTAGTATCCACACCAATGCAAATATACATACAAGTATCCTCATCAATACATATCATCAATACAAGTATCATCAAAAGTATGTATTCTCACCAATACATCTATCAAAACATGTATTCTTACTAATACATATATCATCAAAAGCATGTATTCTCACTAATACATCTATCATCAATAGCATGTATTCTCACTAATACATCTATCATCAATAGCATGTATTCTCACTAATACATCTATCATCAAAAGCATGTATTCTCACTAATACATCTATCATCAATAGCATGTATTCTCATCACTAATACATCTATCATCAAAACATAGCAACATACCCTGCAACACACACGATCATATTACAGGATGATCAATCCCGCTCTCTTTAGGACATAGGTCCATGGATGATACAATCCAGATCAAGTTCCAGGATGATCAATCCTTATCACTTTAAGACAAGTCCCATGTCTAGGGATGATGCAATCCCATCACGTACATTTTGAACCGAGGTCCAGGGGCGATGCAGTCCTATCTTCAATTCTTGGAGACATCAGTCTACGGATCAATTCTGGGACGTCAGTCCGGGGAAGATACAATCCCCTACCTGTTCATTCAGGACTTCATTATCAGAGACCCAGTCTACGGTTCAATTCTGGGACCTCAGTCTGGGGAAGATACAATCCCCTACCTGTTCATTCAGGACTTCATTATCAAAGACCCAATCTACGGTTCAATTCTGGGACCTCAGTCTGGGGACGATACAATCCCCTACTTGTTCATTCAGGACTTCATTATCGGAGACCCAGTCTACGGTTCAATTCTAGGACCTCAGTCCGGGGACGATACAATCCCCTACCTGTTCATTCAGGACTTCATTATCGGAGACCCAGTCTACGGTTCAATTCTGGGACCTCAGTCCGGGGACGATACAATCCCCTACCTGTTCATTCAGGACTTCATTATCGGAGACCCAGTCTACAGTTCAATTCTGGGACCTCAGTCCGGGGACGATACAATCCCCTACCTGTTCATTCAGGACTTCATTATCGGAGACCCAGTCTACGGTTCAATTCTGGGACCTCAGTCCGGGGATGATACAATCCCCTACCTGTTCATTCAGGACTTCATTATCGGAGACATCATGTCTACGGCTTTCTTTTAGAACATGTGTTCAAGGATGATACAATCCCTCTTCTTTCTCGGAGACATCTGTCTACGGCTCTCTTTTAGAACATGTGTTCAAGGATGATACAATCCCTCTTCTTTCTCGGAGACATCTATCTACGGCTCACTTTAGGACTGAAGTCCAGGGATGATCCAATCCCCAAATGTCCACCAAGTACTTCATTCTTGAAGACATACGTCTACGGCTCTCTTGAGGATGATGCAATCCTATCATGTCCACCAAGGACTTCATTCTCGAAGACATACGTCTACGGCTCTCTTGAGGATGATGCAATCCTATCATGTCCACCAAGGACTTCATTCTCGAAGACATACGTCTACGGCTCTCTTGAGGATGATGCAATCCTATCATGTCCACCAAGGACTTCATTCTCGAAGACATACGTCTATGGCTCTCTTTTTAGAACATGTGTTCAAGGATGATGCAATCCTTACATATCCACCAACCCCTCTGTCGGCATCACCAATATAGGTATTCACATAATCGACCTTACTGTCGATGCAGGCAATCTCATCATAAGTGATCACATCACTCCCCCTTTCGAGGACGCTCCTTCTAAACTATTTTAAGTTTGTCATGGAAAACTTTACTTGAGGTAGAGGTTTGGTTAGTACATTGGTAACTTGTTACAAATTCGAACATATCTTGTATATAGAAATGTCAGATCTCTATGTGCTTTGACTTATCATGGAACACTGGATTCTCTGCCATTTTGGTACAACTCTGTTTGTCACATAGGATCACAGTTGGGTCCATCTCTAAGTCAAACGATTCTGAAGCCATACTGCTTCACAATTAGCAGAGCAAGCAGCCATATATTCCGCTTGTGCTGAGAGCCACACTAGACTGCTTCCTGCTAAACCACAAGATCATGGCTGATCCCAGACAATAACATCTTCTCGATGTGCTCTTCCTGTTTGATACACTTTATGCTCGATCAATATCTGTGTAGCCATCTGAAGTCATGATCTCATAGATCAAATTCTATTGTACCCTTTAGGTATCTCATCACATGCTTTGCAACTAATAGGTGAACACATCTAGTTTCCACTAGATACTGACTCAAGGTGTTCACAGCAAAGCATATATATGACCTAGTATTCGTTAGATACATCAATGACTCAATAATTTGTCTATACAGATTTATATCTACTAACTCTCATGAGTCATCTGCTAATCAACTTCAAGAGTGGCCATTCCAACACATCAAGTCCTTTTAATATTTCTCAGCATACTTTCTCTGGTTGAGAAAGATTCCTTCTGAGCCTTGCCATACTTCTAGACCTAGGAAGTAATGAATCAATCTGAGCTCTTTCATTTTCATTTCTGCAGCCATCTTCTTCTTTCTTTTCATGATCTGTTTCTCATTTCCTATCAGAAAGAGATCATCATCATACAATAATGGTATGATAGGTTCAACATCCACAACCTTAAGGTAAAGGTTAGGAACAACTTTACTTTTGGTAAAGCCCAAGCTTATCAAGAAACTGTCAATTCTCCCTTCACACTCTGCATTGAATGATTTTCTGCATATCTATCTGTGCTATCTCTCGTTAGATGGGTCTACTGATATGAGGCTCAATATTATTCAAACTCTGTGGTGAGTTCCTTCTTGTATCCATGTCATCTGTGTATAGAAACCATATTCAACCTTGTAGCAAAGGTTGAGATCCACATCGCCCATGGTGATCATTAAGCTCATCAATTGATTATCGATCCTGGGAACCCATACAGAACCTTCTATAGTGTGTTTGATTTGTAAATCCTTTTGTTGAACATCCATTGCTTTTTCGGTGTTCAACATTCTTCATGATCTTTCCTACATATCAAAATTAAGTACATGATTAGTAATACTTCATAATCATGAAATCATGTTGACATGATAACCTATTATGCATACAGATATCATTTACATAATTATGCAACTATCTTGACCAATACTTTGGTACAACACTTTTCCATATCCTGTATGCATATAGTGACTATCTAGATGCCTTCCATCTCTACCAGAACATACTATCGAGAGTGTGCACAGCTCTCAGCATGTCAGCAAAGAGGTTTTATTCTAGACAAGCAACAATGGAATGTTTGTCCAACTTACCAATCATATGCATATTAGTAGTATACTGTTCAATGCTCTATGAATATTTACACTCAGCATGATAGATTATAGGAATACAAATATGCATACAACCTATTATGGGCAATATCATTTACTATTTCAAATAACAACTCAAATACTTATCTTTTATGTTTGTGTAGTTGCCTCCCGCTTGATCTTCTGTATGTCTTTTAAACTTCTATTCATTCTGTACCACTGTGCATGCTCAAGTGTCATCCTCATGATCTCATACACAAACATACACTCATTAGTATATTCTAAATGTTATCAAAACATTATAGTTCTAAATAATCTTGAAAATGTATAGTCATGATTATAGTTAATAAACATTAGTATTCAAGATTTCAGGGAAGTCTTCTTTTACTCATGCATATCATCAATCAAGATAAAAGACATAATATGCATAATCCCTTGATTACTAACTTTATGAATAAGCATAACCAATCATACCAAGCATACTTATATAAGGGATCCTAACACAAGGTAAAATTCATGGGAAACATACCTGGATTAGTATACCGGCTTAGTTATGTACAACATACCTAAACAATCTCTTCAATGATTTAGAGATCCTGAGCTAGAACCTGCATGTCTCATAGGTTAAGCATAATATAACAAAGTCATACATACCTCGTAAGTAGAACAAAGATTATGGATGAGTCTTTGTCTTCATGTTTTCATGGTCATGGAACTTGATTTGTCTTTTGTGATGTACCTGTATCTTGTTAGCAGACAACATCAACCTCACACAACATCATAATGCATTAGTACAATCATATAGCCCTAATCAATGAATGTCTTTGATCATTTACATGCATTCATATTGTCACTAGGGTGATAAGACAATTCTAACATTAATCAAGATTGTACTGATAAATAGTATGAAGACAAACACATCATGAACTTAATCAAGAATCAGATTTCAAGACAGACCTGAACCTCCTTAAGTCATACCTGTCGAGACTTCTTGTAGTCTTCTTATGTAAGGCCTTAGCCTCAACTCCCCCTAAAACTTGATCTGGATCTTGATTAGGGTTTGCTAGAGAAACCCTAAAAATTCAATCTTTGACTTTCACACTTCTGAATGGATGAAAGAATATGTCTTGCTGAGCTGATCAAACTAGCATACTTCAATTTTGGAATCTCCAAAATTTGACCCCTCAAAATTGCCTTTGAAACTTCTGGATCTTCTAGACAGGATCCCGAACTAGGGTTTGATGAAGCCCACCCTTCTGCCCAAACAAAAGGTTCAATCCAAGTCTCTAAACTCTTATTTTTCTGAGGAGCTTCCAGCCGTGGTTACAGACTTCAAAAATTCCAACTTTTGTTGAAGCCCTAATTTTCCATCTTTCCAATCAAAATCCCGAACTGGGGTTTGGTCAAGCCCGGTCTTCCATCCAACCAAAAAATTCGATCTTGGTCTCTAAATTTTGATTTTCCTGAGTAGCATTCAGCCGTGGATTCCGATTCCAAAAATTCTAACTTTCTCTGAAACCCTAAATTCCGGAAGCCATGAATGAAAGTGCTCCAAAAATAATTCTGTTTTGATAGAAATATGTACCTGATTGTTTCTGCTGTAAATCCAAAATTTTCACTCCACAGGGTCTGAAAACTTTTTTCATGGTAGCCTGACCTGTCATCTTTCAATCCTGATAGGTCTGACCTCAATTGGATTCTCTGAGAGAGAGTTATGCCAAATGTCGCAACGTGACCTGTTTTGGGATAATACAGGAGAGCGAACTTGTATGGCGTGCCACGTGTCACTGTTTGAACTTAGGCCTCTGAAAACTTTTCCTGATATAGCTCGCCTTGTTATATTTCCATCCTGATAGGTCTAACCTCAATTGGACTCTATGAGAGAGAGGTATGCCAAGTGTCACAACGTGACCTGTTTATGGGATAAAACAGGAGAGCGAACTTGTACAGCATTCCACGTGTCACTGGTTAAGCTTCGGCCTCTGAAAACGTTTTCTGAGATAGAAAATTCTGTGTACTACCTGTCACATTTTACAAAATTTCATTTGGATCTTCCTAGCCCAAGTTATGACCTTTTTTCCTAGGTCACCTGATTTTGACTGAGATCTGGAAGAGGCAAAAACCCTAACTTGTACTGATCATAACTTACAAAGTACAACGAATCTGAGGGTTCCCTTTGGACACAAGATACCTGGAGATGTTATCTACGACCTGTAAAGGTTTCAGATCTTGAAACTTCGCTAAAATGGATTTATGGTGAAAGTTACACGATGACTGGTTTTTGCTATATAAATCCCTAACCTTCAAATTGTCGTAAGTAAAGCAAGTGTCGTAAGTGCCATACCTTGTCTTCCTTTAGGTTAGCTCTGATACCATGTTAATATTTAATATGCTAAGATAGAAAATAGCATCATTACATTCCATTTCACAATAATAGCATATACAGGATCACTGAAGAAACAACAAGCATAGCATAAACACAAGAGACACAGATTTATCCTCGGAAACCCTCATGGGGTAGAAAACCCAGCAAAGCTTCCTCAATATAGATGACCAGCAATATAAAAAGATGTAACCCTGAGCATAAGCTCCTTCTTCTCCATAGCAGACCTCTCCTCCACAAGTGCGCCACTCTCAAGTGAGTGAGTGTGTGTCAAATGAGGAATACACCTCCTCTATTTATACACTACTCTGACATATCTTTTACACAATACATGTAGGCTCGTATTTAACCATTAGGTTAAATACCCCACTACAACTAACTGGGACGACCCCTCTAGGGTGGTCTAATAACCCTTTGACCCACATAACACATACAGGGTCGACCCCCACTAGGGAAGTCTAATGACCCAAGTTACCACATTCCGACGGAGGAATAAACATCTCCGGATATACAATAAGATCTACACGGAGGAATGAATCATCTCTGGAATAATAAAGTACAAATATAATATTCTTTGAAGTTACAATATCTCAACATTAATAATGATACCCAGCATCAAATTAGCCAATTGTCCTACTACATTTATGGTCGATGGATCACGCTTTCTCCTCCCCGGTTTCTTCAGACAAGTTTCTCTAATAAATTTGTTACATATGGGCACATCCCTTATTGCTTGTAAAATCGGAATCTGGATGTTTAAGTGCTTTAATTCGTTTAAGATTGCATTTTCTTCCTCCTCTTTTGTACTGCATATAAGTTTTTCTAGAAATGGAGGATTTATGTTTCATTGGAGTGTTTGAGTTTCTTCTTCTTGAGGATTTGGTTCATCCGGATGCTGAACATAGGGTTGTGTTGTTTGTTCTTGAGCTTCAGGTTGTTGGATATTATGTGTGGATGTATTTTGCAACGTTTTTCCAGATCTGAGGTTTATTTCGTTTATTTCCATGGTGTCTATGACATAGGTAGGGAATTGTGTGATGTCAGCGTTATAAGTCTGTTGCTATTGTGGAGGTCTGTTATTATGAGGGTTTGGGATGGGTTGGGATAGAATTGATGGGGGTTTGGGGGGTGGTTGAGTTTGTGGGGGCGACATAATAAGTGGCTGTTGTAATGGGGCTCTCCAATTTTATGGATGGGGGTATTGATTTGCATAATTCGTGGTTGATGGAGGAAAAGGTGGGGGGTATTGAGGGTAAGACGATGGGTAATAAGATTGTTGGTAGGATAGTTGATAAGTTTGTTGATTCTGCTGATAAGTTTCCTGATTTTGCTGCCATTGGTTTGGATTTGGCTGCGCTTTCCATGGAATTGGTGCAGAATTCCAATTCTACTGGCCCTAATTATAGTAGGCTTGATTGCTAGGTTGGTATGGTCTAAGAAAATTACTCCTCCTTTGATTTATAAAACAGAGCTGTTTTATTGCTCCTTCAGCTATGAAATCTTGGATAGCATCCTTACATGAGGGTAAGAGGGGACATTTATCAGTGGAGTGGTTGTCAGTGCAGAGACCACATATTTCTATAGTGTTTAAAGTGCACTTCCCCTTCTCATGTTTCTTTCTACAATGAGGACAGAATACTGCCAAGGCTTCGTTAATTTCATCCTGCTTCTTTTTTATCTAAAGTGCATCAAGTTGCATGGCCAGATATTGTAAGATGTCGGTCTTCATGTCATCTAGCAGGTTTCCTAAATCAGATTTTGTAATATTTGGCCCTAAATATGATGAGGGTCCTATGGGTAGATGTGTATCTCTTGTCCCATTCTTGCTTTTCCTAGACCTAGAATGGTTCTTGAAGATCTATAGTATCTAGTCATAGGTCTTCTGAAATATGTCTCCATCTCCTAAGAGGTTTAAGATCTCAAAATTCTATTCTTTGATCCCTCTAAGAAGGACAAGTTTCAACGATTTAGGGTCTAGGGTGCAATGGTTAGCTCGTTTGTAGCTGAGTTGAAAATGCTGGGCATAGTCTTCTAAGGATTCACGGTCTCCCTACTGCATCCTAAATATTTCGTCCCTTGTATCTTTTGCTTTGTAGTAGTCCCTATATTTTTCTAGGAATGCCTGTTTCATCTGGTCCCAACTGAAAATACTATTTCCTTCTAAACTCATGAACCACCTAAGTGATCAATATTTCAGTGTGGAGGGAAAAAGTATCAGCTTTTGTGCATCCATAGTGTAATCAAAGGATCTACAAACTACCTCAAATTCAAACAGGAATGTGTCAGGATCTTCTGAAGTCAATCCATGGAAGCTTGGCAAATTGTTAGGGTTAATATTCTTCATCCCAGCATCTCCAAGAGGTATGCTAACGGGGAAGGTGAACAACTCCCTAGGTTCCTCTTCTTCGTCTGCCATAGTGGTGTTTGAGCTGGAACTAGTAGAGAAGTTGTCCTTGTTTGGATTGTATGTGGAGTCAGTTTCATTTTCAGAGTTTAGAAATTCAAACTGAGAGTGGTCAGAACTATTGTTACTGTTGTTGCTCATGGGACGCTTAGGCAGAAAGCGTCCAAACCTATCCCTTTGTCGATGAGGCATTCATTGGTAAAATATTTATGTTGTTTTTTTTATGTGATTTTTTTCTTTTTGTTATGTTTAGTGAAGATGTCTCCTAAAAGATTTAGCACCTCCTCGGAAATGGCACCAAAAAGTGGTGAGCTCTTAGAATGGGTGCCTAATGAGGACAGCTAGACTAGGAGCCTACTTTAATTATCAACCCAGGGGATGTACAAACTTCAAAGGTGCAGGCACTATATGTGCTCTTATAGGATAGTCTTTGTTGTGGTTGGGTGATGGTATCAGTGTTTAAAGTTTTCCTAAAAGAAATAAAATAAGATGGAAAAGGATTTCCTAATCTATGGCTGAAAGATACCTATCCTAAGAAGTTCAAGTACTGAGGATATTAAATCTATATTAAAGAATTTAAATGTTGAAAACAATAAATATGTTCCTAAGAATTGACTTGCTGAAAAATAGAGAATTTAGACTACGGAAGTGAATACTGAAAACATAGTATATCTATTCTAAATGAAAGCTGGATCTTTAATCTAAGAAACAATTACTGTAAATCAAATGCATAAAACTAGAAGTCTGGTCTAACCTATTCAATTGCCAAAACCAAGTTCATAATACTATTATCTAATGCTACGAAGTAATCATAATTTCAAGGAGTGAATATCATTAATTAACCACAGTAAATTGAAAGTAGCAATCTTTATGAGAAACCATAATAATGGGAGAGTGCCTAAGCTTTAAGATCTGGATCATTGTTCAAAATAAATCCGAGTACAGAAGGAAATAGATGCTTAAAATATGATTTTGGAAGAATGCTACTACAGGACTACTGAAACAGTGTTACCGAACTACAGAATGCGTGATAAACTACTACGGAATCAGACTAGTCGCATTACTACAGAAATCAAATCATACTAATTAGCGCCATTCAAATGCGTTCATATGTAATATAGATTTTAGTCAATGTAAAACACATAATGAAAAATACATGAACAGTAAGATCTCTTGGCTTACGCGTTGGAGGGGCCCTCTCCAACCCGTACTCAGGAGTGAAGGAAACTTATAGACGCCGAATTGAAAGCAACATCAAATCTTTATTTAAAATAGCAGCTTCATAGTTTGACAAAAGTCTGTAACTTAGAGTATGTCGACAGTATAAAAACGTAAACAATGATTCTAAAAAATGGCAACAGGATCCTCTCGCTAGCCGAGAGGCCTGTATATATATGCCTCTAATGCTTAACCTAACTTAGGTGTCTAATTGTCGATTTTGTTTGAACAGGTGTTCTCCCTAGAAATCAAGAAAAAGGCACTGAGTTTTGCATGAACTTTCAGTCCACTGCTTGATCTGTGTGTTTGTCCTTTAGTGTACTTGGACTTGCTCAATCATACTCGATTTTCACATAATTAGTTTATTAATCACGCATTTAAACATACAAGAATAATATTTAAAACAAGTTCATTAAATAATCAAGGTAAATCATTTCTCCCACAAAAAAAGTGTATTTCTTCACCCTTTCTTGTGTTTTTGCTATGGGGAAAGGCTATCAGATACCTGTCTCTTGGACTCATCAGTCGCTGCCTAATTGGTTTTGCATCTGGATTCAACAGGATCTTCATTTCCCCTAAATCCCCTAAGATTCCTTTCATCTCATAAAACTTCGTTAGGAACAAGTCTTGGAATTCGTGTAGCAAATCTGTGACCTTCCCCATCATCTCATCATCCCAATAGTCCCCAACATTCACGAACTTGGGACTGTCCTCTATGCCAATGTTGACCCTCCGAAGCTTCAGCGACTGACTGACCAGATCAGTTGGTGCATCAGGTGCTATAACATCGCAACTTCCTTCGGATTCCGGAATATTGACATTCCGCGGATCATCACCATCCTATGGGCCACTAGTGATATTATAACATTCCATCATTGACTGCATCTTGCAGTGCATATGCGGATCTGCAGGATATGCCACAGGAAAAACCTTCAAAACTACATCGCGGATGAGATGCAAAGCATTATGGACATCTGGGTTGGCATCCGCCAAGCTGAACGTATGAGTAAAACAAACTATCAACTCCAACCAAGTGGTAACTTCCCCACACGATTCTGGTGCAATATACCATGATCATGGCATCTCGTCCAAAGTATGGATGAAGGCATGGACCCACTCATCCTTTGGTCGCGATGCCCACAATGTCTGACATTCCATCAAATGACTTCCAAGGTTATTTCGTCCATCGCATTTCCCTGTGTGGTAAAATTCAGTGTCACCAAAGCGAACCGTCATCAACCTCTAGCACTGCGACCACCCTGCAACCGAATTCTTATGTGTCACCCACCAGCATGCTGGAGTAGCCTTCAGTGCTTCCTCCAATGCTAGCAATCACTGTGGTTCTGAAACCTTTTCTTCAAATGCCACAAGAAAATCAGACAAGCTGGGAATCCCTTCATATATTGGCAGTGCAACAGTCTTAGTCGCAACACGGCATAATGACTGCGTGACTAACCCACACTTGTGGAGTGATACCTCATGTAACTGATTTTGCCAATTTTCTAAAGCGTCATTAGAGTCAGACGATTCAGAGTTGTAGCTGCACCACCCAAGCTCGCCATCAACTGTTGGATGAATGTAATCTTCTGAGATATTATATGCATGGTCCCATCCACCGGGAACTTCATCTTTTACCGGTTCAATATACCTGTGTCCTTCAGCTGGATCCAATGGGGCGATGACTCGGAGGTCGCGGTTTTCAAAATTCATCATGCGCTTCTTAAAGTTGATGACTGCTGCACTATCGTTAGCCCATCCAATCCCTAACAAGGCAAGATAAGAGCTTCCTCCCTCAACCACTTCGATAACATCAAAATCAACGTATGTCTTCATTCCCTCAATGTCCACAATCAGGCGTGGAACTCTGCCGATCGGTGTCACCTTGGCCTGATTAGCAAGACATAGCTGTACGAGAGACTAGCTTAGCATTGGATTCCCCATTTTCTGCCAGGCTTGCTTGGTTAGGATGTTGACATCTGAACCAAGATCTATAATAACTGAATCAACCTCATAGTCACCAATCTGAATGTTCATACTTCCTCTGTAAGGAGTTGACTGTGGGCTCACACCGTCCCTTGTCTGGTCGTTGTAGTAGCCCTTTGATCTCATCGAGAGCATCAAGATCTCTTGCCAGTGCTAAGAAACTCTCAGAAACTTTCTGCAAGGTCCCATACTGTCACAATGGGCCTGCTTCTAAAGTAGTATAAAAAAAAGGGGGCATGTCAGAAATAATGGCCTTACCGCGGTCTTTTTCTATCGCACGTCGTGCTTGAAAGAATGCATCATGCTCGAAATCAATGTCAAAAGACACCTTCTTCTTCCCTGCTAATCGGATAAGGGGGTGTGGACCATCTGCACCGGTCGTCGCACCTCCACGAGTAATAAATACAACAACAGCATCTTGCATCCTCAACTTCGTAGAAATCGTCGTAATAGTTGCACCCTGAGTCTAATTCAGTGGCGGATTCCTAGGTTGATTTACATTCTGGTTTTGATTCGGGAGCTAGTTCTGGTTCTTCCCCAGTTGTTGCACTTGATTCTGCACTGGTTGCTGCACTTGATTTTTGTTCTATAATTGCTGAACATTCCCCACTTGCCATCGCGCAATCAGTTGTGGATAGTTTTCTATGGTGTGATCATGAACAAAACAAAACGTACATTATGTATGCAATTGTGGCCAATCTCGTTGGTAGTGCCCTAGCACTCTGCAATTGTAACACTAGATAGGCCCTCGATCTCCTCGGCCTCCTCTGTGATCAAATCCTTCACCGCGTCCTCCCTGGAATCCTCCATGGAATCCTCCTCGGAATCCTCCTTGCTGTTGGTACTGCGGTTGATTGAACTATTGTTGCATCAGATTCGGCTACAGTTGCGCAACTTTCCCTTGCTGCATGTACTGTGGCTGTTGAACGTACTGTGGCTGCTGTGGAGCCATCTGCATTGGAGCATATTGTGGCATAAACTGTTGTGGTTGCTGCTGCGGTACAAACTGTACCCGCAGTTGAGGTAGTGGCTGAGCTACCTGTGGTTGCGATTGCGGGTGTTGTACGGAACGTTGGTCGTCCTTCACATAGAATGTATTGTATGTTCACTCTTGAAGTAGCCCATATGATCGGTAGTCCTTGTCGTCATGTCCCACGGACTTGCAAAATGTACATTACAAATTCATGGGTTTTGTGACCATCTTTTGCATGTATGGACACTCCTCATGGCGTTGCTCATATACTTGACATATTGGACACCACAGCATACCGCCACTGTTTAGTGGATTCGGTGCTCCTTGAACCAGATAATTGTGGAAGTCTGGGCAATTATCCTTAGTATGCCCCTCTCCGTGACACTGCGTGCACCACACTTCCTCACGTTCTTATTTACCTTTCTTCAGGTCTTGCAACTGTATGTTCAAGTTAGTCAACTGGGTTTGAATTTGTGACATACTAGCTGCGTTCTCACTAATCGGTGAAGCTTCCAACCAAATTGCAATTTCTAAGGCTCCACTTGGTGTTGTAATGTTCTGTTGCATTAGCGGTAGTCTAATGTGTGGGAGCAATGCTGCAATGAACCATTCTTTGTGTTGGACATTGCTCATGTTGAAAATGACCCTTTCCATCAATGTTTTGAATCACTGGTCAAAATCCCACATAGTTTGATTAGGATACTGCTTAATCTCTTTTAGTTCTGTAATATATTGTGCTTCAGACTGGGTTTTTTGAACTCGACAATTAATCCAGCTCAAACTTCATCCAACGCCTTGTCTGGAGCGCCTATAGGAACCTGCACAAAATTCATGAGCCAGTCTAAAGCGCGACCCGAAAGAGTTGTTGCCAACTATCTTTTCTTAGCATTATCATTAGTAATTTGCTTCACAGTCCATACTGCCTCTCATAAGAACCAGTATTGCTCAGGATTATCTGTTCCATTTCCATGGAACATCGGTAACTTTGTATCCTCGCCTGCATCCTGGGATTCCTTCCTACAGTTGCTGAGCTATTAGTAATCAAATTCTGTGGACCTGATGAACACGGTGGTGTCAAAGTTGTATTTCTCATTGGTTGAGAGATAGTGAATGAAGGTGTGGGTACGTTGCTGCTGGGGTTTGGTCCTGCCTCTATCCTGGGCATAGCCTACTCATCCTTGTCAGGACTGTGAGGACACTTCATCTTGTGTGGTCTTCCTTCGTGGCCTTGCATTTCAATTGCAGCAGGACCTTCTCCTGTCCTCTGCCTCTTTTCCTGTCGAAACCTTGTTCCTCCCCTTGTAAGACCACTCTCTTCCTCAACTTCCTTCACAGTCTCCTCATGACCTGCACCCATCTACCCTGTATCATTCCATGTACCACCCCCCTACTATCGCGGTATCCACAGCCTCCGCCCACCAGGGCTTTTACTGGTCTAGGTGCATCTTCAGTATGCCCTTCTCGCAAATGCGCATTTTAATGGACAACTGTAGCGACAACAGAAACTTGCCCCTTGGCCTGTGGAAAAATATCTTTTAGCTTCACTATAGGATTTATTCATATCAAATGCAAACTCAGTGATATAGCCTTCCAGTATACTGTCAAGCCAAACTTCAACAGCTCGCGATGCTTTATTGTCAACTTCTTGCAGCTCTCAGATCAATCCTGGGGTCCAGGCTGTCGGCTCACCACCTTGGAAGTTCCTCTTCTGGAAAGTCAATTTTTCCAACCACTCAAACAAGATGACTGAGAATTCACAGAAAAAATATTCGTGCAGACCGTCGTGAATGTACCTCTCCACCCTTTGATCTCTTGTCAGCCGAGGGTTCTGATATTATTTTTCAGCAAACTCTTGCAACTTCTGATTGAACCAGTCTTGTATCTTCGGTCTTGTTGGATGCCACAACATATCCTCCTGTCACTTCGCACTATGGTACCGACAACGGAACCATTTGTTGACACAAACCCAGTCGACAGGGGTTCCCAACACTTTCGACACCTAAACCACCGCAATCTCCCTGAGCATTGTCCCAGACAGGTTTTACCCTGTCCAGCAACACCTGCAGAGCAGATGAGGTCCCACCCGAGATGTTCAAGGGAGAGTTGACGGAACAATGTTTCTATCGAATGAAGGAGGATGTTGTGGATCAATTACTTAACTTATTGCAACATTCAGAAATAGATCTAAGCATTTAACTTAGGCATCAATCATATTCATGGCATCATTCAACAGGACAATTCATAATTGCAACAGATATAATAGTAAAGCATTAATCACAGCAAGGAAACATCCCATCATTCATATATTCATATCACAAAATGCATTACCATAGATAAATAGGAAAGATATAGCTCTGTCACATCATATTAACTCCTCAAAAACCCAGGTACAACAAAATACTAAGCCTTCAGTATTGGATCAAGATCTCTCAAATGTCAAGATTCAACAATCATGCTCTCCAAAGATGATTCAACATTTACAAACCTATGTCTATTTATAGGCTTGCGCCTTTACATTGTTTTTCCACTTTCTAACTACTTCTTAACCGACACTTCAAAGCAAATGACCCAAAATCTATCTACTGTGGTCCAAATGACCCAAAACCCGCATACTGCGGTTCGACTGACCCAAAACTACATAAAATATTATCACTTGCACTCAGCTTTCTTCCTTCTGCGGTATCATCGACCTTGTACAGCATCCGCGATGTTGCGATGCTGACTTGTCCAAATCTCCTGCCAAGAGTGGATTCTTGCGGAATCTCATGACAGGATCGCTGAAGGACACTATGGAGGACACGCCACTGCAAGGAATATTTTGCGAGGAGGACTATGGTGGACGATGATGCATGGAGATGCCGTGGACTATACCAAAAGCTGTGACGTATGTCAATGGACAGGGAAGTGGTCAAGAAGGGATGAAATGCCACTAGTACATCAATTGATGTTGCCAGATTTCGACAAATGGGTAGTTGACTTCGTGGGACCCACCAGTCAAAAGAATTGGGTCGCGCTATATAATTACAGCAACGGACTACTTGACACGATGGGAAGAAGCAGTGCTAGTGAAGGATTTCTTAGCTGCGACGACAGCAAGATTCCTCTTCGACAATGTGGTCACCAGGTTCGGGTGCCCAAAAGTATTGATGAGTGACCAAGGGACTAATTTTGTTAATCAGACAATCGTAGCAATGACAGTGGAATTTCAGATACAACACAGAAAGTGCACCCCTTACCATCCGCAGGAAAACGGAATAGTGGAAGCATTTAACAAAATCTTGGAACATGCGCTCACAAAGGTATGCAACACGAATCGGGATGATTGGGATTTGAAGATCCCTACAATACTTTCGACATATCGCACCACTTGCAAACACCGTTCAAACTCGTCTACGGGAAGGAATCCGTAATGCCGATGGATTATATCATCCCCAGCCCGCGGATTGCAGTTGTCACCAGCATGAGTGACGATGGGGTACTAGAGGAACGATTGGCCCAATTGGTACAACTCGATGAGGACAAGTTTATCGCAAGCTTTCATCAGAAGGTGGAAAAGGACCGACAAAAGGCATGGCACGATCACCATGTGAAACAAAAGCACTTTCAGCATGGGGATACAGTTATGCTATATGACAATAAGTTTGGTAAGCATCCAGGTAAGTTACATATGCATTGGTTAGGTCCCTATGTTATAGATTTTGTTACTGACGGAGGTGCGGTACTACTGAAGAGCTTAGATAGCATGTTGTTTCCTAAGCTAGTAAATGGGAATCGATTGAAACCCTATCGCCATGATCATGTGCATAGTGGTTGAGAAACACAGTAAAAAAAATGAAAAAAGAAGAAGAAACCAATGATGACAAAAAGGGGGAAGCATGCAGGAAGCATGGCCATCCAGGTCGCTTGCCAAAGCTTCTCACGGTTTAGCATTTGAAAATCATGGCCAACCGGGTCGCTTGCTGATGCTTCACACGGTTTAGCATGCGGGAGTCAAATCTGAGTATGATTACTGTAGATCGACATCACCAGCAGACAGTAGAGGAGTATGATGACATAATCGATTAATTTGTGGATAATATTTTGCAAATGATGAGCAAGTATCATGAAGCTGTAAGGATAAATACCAGTGTCAAGATTGAAGAATGCAAGTCACAGTATAGGAAATCCAAGAAGGGAAGTAGTGCGTTTTCTAATGCGACTCTATAAGCTAGATGCAGAAAGTTAGGAAGTTCAGTAGGAAAACCCAAGGAAGCCGTGGAAAAGGGTAGTGAGATAGTTGCAATGGTGCACTTCATTTCGAGCGGAAGCACCCCAGGTGCGCTAAGAGAAAGAACAACGACTGTGCATGAAAATCCAGGGAAGCAAGCAATGGGACAGTTGGAAGGAACAGATACGAGGTCTCACCCGAGATGTCTAAGAGTGCGGTAGTAGTTAGAATGGCCGGGGTTTCTCCGACCACTAGAACACCAGAGGTGAAGGTCCGCTGGCTCCAGCAATGGACTATCAAATGTTTGAAACAAATGTGCCAGAGCAGCTGGCCTGTTTCACAATTTGACAACGACGATGAACTTGTCCATAGGTCACAGCAAGCCTAAGTACCTGAGCAAGCATGGAAGAGGTAGATGATCAAGGTTTCAAGAGACTGGAGGATGAGTTTGAGGTAGATGATCAGGGTTCCTAGAGATCGGTGGATGAGTTCGAGAAGTACATAACAACGACCTCCAGACGTCAAGAATAGCTTCAGAAGTTTACCATAGTGACAACAGAGAGTAGTACCAGCAGTGTCCAGCTGAGGTGGCTCGAGGGCGAGCCACAAGTTTGTGTAGGGGGCCTGTTGGCACGAGATTAGTCCGCAGAAAGTGTGGAAGCCGACATCCGCGAAAGGGATAATCCACGGAAGAAGGGTCATTCGTGGAGAACGTGGAAGCGAAGAAGTAGATAGCTAGCTAGATAAGGGTCATGTGGACCATTTTGTAACCAGTTAGTTTGGTATAACTAGAAGTATGCTTGTAAGCCTAAGGGAATCTAGCGATCGGATGATGAATAGAGCAATCGACTTTGTGAGTTTTGATCTGTTTTGGTTCTGCGATATGATGTATTAACTTTTTTTATGAAGGTCATTTCACAGGTTTTAATGAATGCATGAAGATGTTCGATTATGGTTTTATCTCTGTCTTTGTTCCTATTGAATGATGAATGCAGATGTCTGATGAGATGTTTAAAGCTCTGTGGGTTTAGTAATCGTTTTTTATGCTAATGAGCAATTAGATCATGTTAATGCGAATGTATGTTCTATGTTAAATCTATGATTGATGAATATGCGAATGATGAGGAATTATCATAGAACGAGTACCTTACTTAATCAATTACATTTTTATAAATATTACAAGGAATTGTTATAAGGTCAAATAAGTGATGGGACCAAATGAGCGGTCCTATTCGTCCTTCTTCATAGAATACATGTACGCAAATATTGTTCTTTTCCCCATCTCTTCCAAAAATTCTGAAAAAGCAATTGAAGTTGGATCCAAAATTGTTTTTGACTAATATCTCGAGTTTAATAATGAGGATATTATCTATTAAAATATATATACAGATCTATTACAACACTTAT
The DNA here is from genome assembly GCA_027924585.1 of Larix kaempferi. NCBI lineage: Eukaryota > Viridiplantae > Streptophyta > Pinopsida > Pinales > Pinaceae > Larix > Larix kaempferi. The sequence continues at coordinate 1,924,576 of BSBM01000636.1, read as the reverse complement.
TCATACTATATAATAAAATAGTGGAAGAACATGAATCCTAACCAAAATTTCTCTGATTTTGGAGAGCAGAAAATTGGCTATATTTATTGTTAGTATAGGATCGAGGATCATAAATTGTTGGTAAGAAGGGGGTGAAAAGCAATTCTCTTAGAGAAATCATTCTTTCTTTCGCCGCGATAAGAAACTATATCACTGTCACTTCTGTTACAAGGAAAAATGTTAGCGTAGTGCGAATGACATAATCTATGGTTTCTGCGAATGCAATGTGTGTTTGATGCATGTCCTCAACTCCACTACGGAAACTTGGTTCTTGTAGCCCCCTTGTGCATCTCGGGTGAGAGTTCACTCGTTCAGGGAGTGTCGTTGGAAAGGTTAACACCTTTCTAGGCCGGTGCGTAAGGGAGTTTGGTTGATGGTTTGTTGACGACAGTGTGCAGTGAATCCCTATCGACAGCCGCTATGTCAACAATGCAAATGAAACTTCTAATCAATTTGAAGAACAACGAGTTTAGCAACAGCAAATCAAAAGATCTACATGTCTCAAGAGACACCCATAAGGGTATTCTCATGATTTTCAGTGTGCTTTTGCTTGGTTAACTGATGATGATGAAACTAGTTCATTTTAGGAAGCTATAGAATCTAAGAATGTATATAAATGGAGGAAAGTTGTGGATCAAGGAATGAAATCATTACACAAGAATGAAAACATGGGAACTTGTGGATCTCCCACCATGAAGAAACGTTGTTGGAAATAAGGAGGTGTATAAAGTAAAGAAGAACAATAATGGGTGTTGGAATGTTATAAAGCTCAGTTGGTAGCAAAAGGCTATGTGAATTAGTCAAGTGTATATTTTATTGAAATATTCTCTCCAGTTGTGAAGATTACTAATGTAAGGGTATTACTTGCACTTGTAGAAACACACGATTTAGAGTTGGAAGAAATAGATGTAAAAGCTACTTTCATGCATGGTGAACTTGATGAAGAAATTTATGTGGATCAATCTAAGGGATATAAAGAAAGAGGAAAAGGGAATTTGGTTTGTAGACTTGAGAAATATTTGTATGGATTGAAATAGGTGTCAAGGATGTGGTAAAAAAAAATTGACACCTTCATAAAGAGCCAAGGTTTCAATAGAAGTGAAGATGACCATTGTGCATATTATAAGAGGTTTGAAGATGGAAATTTTATTATTTTACTATTTTATGTTGATGATATGCTGGTTGTAGACCCCAACGTGAAGAAAATCATTGTCAAGGCTCAGTTGGATAGTACATTTGAAATGAAGGATTTAGGAGTAGCAAATAAAATTCTAGGAATGAATATACATAGGGACATAACATGTAGGAATATTTGGTTAATTCAAAATTCACATATAGAAAATATTTCGTAGCACTTCAATATGCAGAATGCAAAACCAATTAGCACCCCACTTTTTCCACACTTCAATTTTTGTTCCAAACAATGTCTTAGCACATAAGCAAAGAAGACAAGCATGTCTAATGTACGGTATTAATCAACAGTAGGGAGCCTCATGTTTTTTATGGTGAGCACTAGACCAAATATGGATCAAGTAGTGGGAGTTGTTATCTAGTTTATGGAAAATTATGGCAAGGAGCATTGGAATGTTGTGAAGTGATACTCAGTTATATGAGCGTCACTTCAGATGCTTTTGTTTGCTATATATAGACATATTTACAAATTAAAGGTTTTGCATATTTTGATTTTTGTGGAGACAAAGATGGACAAAATTCTACTATAGATATACTTTCACTCTTGCTGGTGGAGTTGTAAGTTTGACTTATAAGTTGCAGTCGATGGTGGATTTATAAGCCATTGAAGCAGAATATATGGTGGCAATTGAGGCCACTAAAGAGGCAATATGGTTAGAATTACTGATGGATGAATTCAAGATGATACAGGGGAAGATCACTTTGCACTATGTTAGTTAAAGTGCTATTCACTTAGTGAAGAATCCAACATTTCATGGTTGCATGAAGCATATTGATACTAAGTACCATTTCATTAGGAAAGTGGTGGAAGAAGGTAGGATCTTGTTGGACAAAATTGATAGTGATGAGAATATTGTAGATATCCTTACGAAGCTGGTCAGGACAAAGAAGTTTGAATGGTGCAAAACTTATCTAGACTTACTGAAAATGTGATGAAGGAAGCATTGGGAAATGACATGTGAGTGGAAAACATTGGAAATGAATTTTTTGTATATTGAATTCAAGTGGGAGATGTTAGGAGATGAAGTCAATATCCAGATCTCCATTATTCTTGTTGTAGAGTTCTCATTTAGGTCCATGCATGGTTCATATGCATTGGACATCGAGGGGGGGGGGTCAGAGGAGGCGCTGCTAGGACCCCCCTTTTAGGGGTGCATGGGTTGAGCCCTAAAAGAAAAAAATTCTAGACCCTTTTATGTGTGCTTGGTTACTTCTAGAACTCTCATATGTTTTTCTATTAAAAGGGAGTGACCCCTCGAATTTTTAATATGAGAGAGATATAAGAAAGCATTGTAAGTTTTTTTCCTAGTAATAATAAAATATCGAAGTTACCATTTCCCTGTGGTTTTACCTATGTACAATAGGGCTTCCATGTAAATCTCATGTTCTATTTTTATTGTTGTTTTCTTATGTTTTTTATATTTTTCTAACAACACACTCCAAGATTCACCCGATATTCATGAATCCTATTTGAAGAAGGTTGTGGGTCATAATTGTTGAGTTTAAACTACATTTCCAGAACTGGATGAAGAAGGCTCCATCTTGTTCCAACCAGAAGCAGTTTTGGACACTAGGGAGCACCATCTATGTCACCACACTATCTGTGAAGTTTTAATTTAGTGGAAGGATACCTCACTAAAAGATTCTACTTGGGAACCATCAACAATTTTGTAGTAGTTTCCCTATGTCCAACACTAAGGACAATACTTCTTTTGAATGGGGAGGGAATGTTAGGGTCCCATCCTAACCCCCCTACTTTATCAATTTATGGGGCCATAAGGTCCATTAGATAGTTAGTGGGTAGTGAATTAATGAAAAAGGTCCCTCTTTATTGAATAAAGGAACCTAGGTGGATGATCGTCACTAATAACGAGACCACAAGTAGTTAGAATTTGTTTATTGAATATCTATATAGATTAGTAAGCTATGTAATGTTTTTTCAAGAAGTGTTATTGTATTTGAAGCTTTCATTTTGGAGGCTTCCCCCTTGAAGAGGCAAGTGAACATAACTCTCTATTGTTAATATATTTCATACAAGAGACCTTTTTTCTGGCTCTATCTATTCTCTCTTGTCTTTTTCTACATTTTCTCTAAATATTTGGGTTTAAGTATATTACATACAATGCTATTCAATATGTGTAGAAAGAGTTCAACCTGCTATATTCATTTAGAGAATATCCTATAATTTCATGGTTTCTCAAGCATCTAAGAGAAACAAATACACAATGGTTGAAGGTTCCTATATTTCCTAGCTTCTATGCTCACCTACAACCATCATATTCCTTGTTGATGTCTACAATTTCCTCCTCTCAATGATAATTTATGGTTATTTTCTTAGTTTGGTAATTGGGAATTGTGAGAACAATATCCAAAAATTACACCGTGTATGAATTCCCCATTGAAAATGAGAGATAGACTCCAATGAAGATGAGAGGATTGGTGAGCATACAATTGAAATTTCTTTTGACCATAGAAGAAAATGAATCTTACTATTGTAATAAAAGTATATCCCTTCCATGATTGCATGACTTCACGAGAATACTTTCTCACCAATCTCACACATGCATTCAATGATTGACACAATCATCTTGGACAATTTTATTATTTCCCATCATAATATTTACATATCTTTTGAGTCATCATGACAATCCAACCACATGGACCATATGTGGATATTTACATTATAAATTCCTATCCATTCACTATATGGGCATTGGCCTTGAGCTCCACACTAGAAATATTTACTAGCATATTTACATCATTCACATAATCTAATTTGATACATTCCAAGGGTAAACAATGAGATATAATAGATCAACCATATTTTTTTTGCATAAAATGGATCAAGGTGAATTGTCAATCGACCCTTTCTCTTAAATGGTATTTTCATGTAGGATGAATATGGATAATTCTTGATCGACCCTTCCTCAAATATGTTATTCACATCACAGTTAATCCAGTTGAAGGGTTATTTGACCTTTCCTCAAGAATATTTGTTGTGTAAGGGGGACTCCGGTCATTTATTTGAAGGGTTGGTTGACCTCCCTTTAGCATATAATTCTCATGGAGAGGAAGAATGAAGAAGGGTGGGTTGAACCTTCATCAAGGATATTCACAACATAAGATGTCTCCAAAGGAAGGGTTGGTTGATCATTTTCTTGCATGATATTATCATGTAGGGCGACCAACAAGAAGGGTCAACAGTCTCTTCCTAAACAATGGTATTTGTGGCATAGTTTATCTATTGGAAGGGTTGGCCAAGCCTTCATCAAATAATTTTTTTTCATTTAAGATGGCCACTAGGGAAGGGTTCACCAACCCTTCCTCTAGTATATAATTATCATGGAGGGTGAGAATAGAGAAGGGACAGGTGAACCTTCCTCGATAATACGATTCTCATTCGGGGTATTTATTGGAAGGGTCGATCAACCCTTATTCAAACATAATATTATCATTGAGAGGAAGAATTGATAAGGTCCATCCAATCCTTTTTGAAGGATGTTATTTTTGTCAAGAAGAATCAAGTGGAATGGTCGACCAATCGATCCACTTGAAAAAAATTTGCATAAAAGGAGTACATTGGAAGCATTAGACTACCCTTCCTCTTAAATGAAATTGCCATATAGGATGAACACATAGAAGGTTATGTTTAATATTCATCAAAGATGGTATTCCCATTGTAGTTACTCTAATGAAGGGTCAACCCACCCTTCCTCAAGAATATTTCTTGCTTAAGAATTACCTTGGTGAATTATGGGCTGAAACTTCTACCTGCATGGAATTGTCATGGAAGGGTAGAATGGAGAAGGGTGGGAGAACTTTTATTCAAGCATATTCGTTGAATATGGGATTTCCATTAGAAGGGTTGATGTACACTTTATCTTTCATGGTATTCTCATGTTGGGGGACCATAGATAAGTGTCGACTAATCCATCCTCAATGATGTTATTCATCTGTAGCAAGATTTCTGTGGTTGTCGATTTGGGTAGCTCTTGAAGAATCCATAGTATCCATATTTATCAGTCGATGTTTCGAATCCATAATAGGATTCATCCTCAGGATGTTATTCATGTCTCAATTTACCTTTTGGAAGGGTTTATTAAACCTTCATAAAGCATATTTTTTGCATAAGTTGTCCATCAAGGAAGGGTCAACTGAGCCTTACTTTAGCATATAATTCTTAGCAAGGTGGAGAAAAAAGAAGGTTCAACTGACCATTCCTCAATGAAGGTATTCTATTCATGAATATTCAATGGAAGGGATGGAAGACCCATCTTCAAGCATAGTTTTCAAATTAAGATGGAGCATCAAGAAGGGTTCTCTAACCCTTTTGAGAGAAGTTCCACTAGAAATTTTTTCTCATAAAATGTATCTAGGGGAATTTTCAGCTGACCCTTCCTCTTTTATAGTATTCTCATGTAGGATAACCATGGAGAAGGATTTGTCATCCTTCCTCAAAGCTATTATTCATGTTGCAATTACTATTATTGAAGGTTCATCCTACAGTTCCTCAAGAATATTTGTAGAGTAAGAGGGACCTCGATGAACGGTCAGTCAACCCTTTCTCCAACATAGAATTATCATGGAGGGGGTGATAGAGAAGGTTGGGTCAACTCTTTTTCAAGAATATTCATCACATATGGATTTCTTTGAGAATGTTCAACCAACACTTCCTCTTGCATGATATTCTGATTTAGGTTGACCACGAGGAAGGGTTGAATGTCACTTCCTGAACTATTTTAGTTGCATTGAGGGGTATATCAGTTGACCCTTCCTCCAACATACTATTTTCATTTATAGGGGTCCTAGAGAAGTTCAAAATTACGATTCCTCCAATATATAATTATCATTGAAGCTATAAATGTAATGAAGGAGAAGAAGAGAGTTTTTTTTCCCTTTGATAGATTGATGTTTTTTTGCTCTAAGGAGAGACCAGTATTGTCTCTTATTTCATATGTAATTAGTATTTTATTTTTGAATGAGAGAAGCCATTCATTGGCCAATTGATCCAAATTGCAGTTGGCATTGTTTTCGAATGCTAACATCAACTGCAACAAGTCATCGATGTTGATACAACTTCGACAAGTTTCGACTCGACATGACTTCGACAAACTCAACAACTCTGGAAGGTTTCAATTTCGACACAACTTCGATGAGTCTCGACTTCGACATACTGTGACACACTACGAGCCTTCGACATGTTCAACAATATCATAGTTTCGTGACATCGACATGCAGCGTTGACATGTGACCAACGACTGTCGAACTTCGATAGACTGTCTCTTTGTCTTCTAGTCGACTGTAACGGTTGAACTGTTGAGCCGTTCTAACTTCTTCTTTGTAGCTGAACGTAACGGGAAGGAACCAAAGCATCTCAGAATTCTATATAAGCATGTATAATATTGTAACATACATCAATCGATTTGTTTGCAAGTAATAGAGAAGAACAGTTCGCATTCCTGCATATTGTTTGTGCGTATTTATGTTTATATGTGTAGTGTAATATTGCTTTTGCTAATTCTACTTCTTATTGCTTCCACCATAATAGAGCCGACTCATTCAGTCAAACTGTTTCCCCCCTCGTGATTCCTAGACACGACTTGGATCATTGGTATCAGAGCAAGACTCAAGTAGAGCAATCATTTTTTGTGCTTAAGTTCTGCATATACACTTCTCTCGAAGTTACCTGACTTATGCTGGTTCAAACTCGCTCGCAATCTCAGCAATCCAAGTAGACACTACCACCATAAATGACAGAAGAAACAGATGATAGACATGCAGCCGATAAGACAACACAACTTATTGAGCAAGCTCTGGCTCGACAACGGACTGAAATGTTCTCCCAATTCAACGAAATTCTCACACAATTTGCTTCAACATCCGAAGGATTTTCGACGAGGAATTACTTTGATAAAATCAACCCCTTACAAGTGAAAATGAATTTGGACATACCAAATCTTGAAGGTAAGATTGACGCAGAATCCGACGACAATTGGGTACAACAATTGGAATCCTATTACCCTGTGAATCAAATCTCAGAAGTTGAAAAGATCACCATTGCATCCTTAAAGATGTCAACATCTGTGCACTGCTAGTGGGAGAACCTCTCAACAAAGATGAATAAAAGTGAACACCCCATCAACACATGGGATAAATTCGTCGAACACATCTGAAAATAATTTTACCCGTTGAAATACCTTGAGCAATAGTATAAGAAGTGGCAACAGCTAAGGCAATGGAAACACCAATCAGTACAGAGTTACATTAATGAGTTCTACCAATTCATGGATAGACTTAGAGTCCAAGAAGAAGAGAAATTGCTTGTTCTAAAGTACATTAGTGGATTGTCCTAGTACATTTAGTCGGAGATGGAATTTCTGACTATAAATACGCTTTTGGATGCATTCCACTACACCAGCAAAATGGAAACCAAGCAGAAAGAAAATCACGCTTCGCGATAAAGCCGACATCAGGATGACCACCCAACAAGAGGGCACCAGCCAACTTCGATAAGTCAAAATATTCTCAGCCGACACCACCAAATCCATATTACGGTAAGAAGCCTTTTCAGAAAAGGGAACGTAGCAAAAAACCGTTGATCGGAAAATGGTACGATTACCACCACTCATCTTTCCATGATACGTCTGAATGCAAAGCTCAGAAGACATTTTTGGCGAAAGTGTCGACCTCCGATGCGTTCGACAAGACAGTGGAAGAATCTGATCCAAACACAATGACCCTTTTGACATCGACCACTCCAGTAGCCTCGACTATCGTTGAAAAGGAGGAATGAGAATGCCTATTCCATACATGAATATGGCTCCAGAGAAACCCATTACATCTGATTGTGGAAAACAGTAGCCAGTAGCACTTCATTTATGAAGATCTCGTAAAGAAACTAGGTCTTGTTACCACTTTGCATCCTCAGCCTTAGAACATTGGTTGGATGAAGGATGGACAAGAACTACAGATCACTCGATAATGCAATATCACCTACTTCATAAAACATTTCAAATATGAAGTACTCTACGACGTGGAAACACTCTTCGTAGCCGACGCCCTGTTTCAGAAACCTTACCTCTAGGATAGACATGGAATTTACCAGTCACGGCCTCAGAAGGTGATTGTCAGAATCCAAAATAAATGGTTCAGCATACTAGAGCGTCAACCTACACGAACGGTTGCACTGATATCTTCCAAACAAACAAAGAAGCTCATCAATCATGCTTGGAAGTTCGCATTAATCATGATCAAGCTGCAACATTCTAAGAATATTGCAGCGATGAGTCGAGTCACTGACCAATGCAGCTCTCGATAGAAGCAGCAAGTCGATCATATTCTCGATGAGTACCAAAACCTCTTTCAAGATCCTGACAGAGTACCTCAAAATTGTCAGGTAAAACACTCCATTGAACTTGTTCCTAGTTCTTCTTTTCCTAATGCATTTGTTTACAGAAGATCCATTCACGAAAATGAAGAGATTCGCAGACATATCCAAGAATTAATCGACAAATTTCATATCTTCCCCAGCTCCTCTCCTTGTGGAAGTCCAGTTGTCCTACTTCCGAAGAAATACGGGACTTGGAGCATGTGCATCGACTAAAGATATCTAAACAAAATTTCGGTAAAGAATCGCCACCCTTTATTGCGGATAGACCAGCTCATTGACTGTCTGAAAGTGCTAAATTATTTACTAATATCGACCTCAAGTCGGGATACCATCAGATTCCAATCGAGCCCTCATATGTGTGGAAAACTGCTTTAAAGACCAAGGAAGGATTGTTTGAATGGTTAGTCATGCCTTTAGTCCTAACTAATGCACTTGTGACCTTCATGCGACATATGGATAACCTTATTCAACCTTTCATCGCTAAATGGGTCATTGTCTATCTCGACGATATATTGATTTTTAGTCGATCATGGGAAGAACATGTCAAACATCTTTGACAGGTCCTCGACACTCTCTAGCAACACCGGCTCTATCTGAACATGGACAAGTGATCTTTTGCGATGACCAACATCAAATATTTGGGGTATGTAATTGACTCTATAGGCATTCACGTCGATCCAGACAAAGTACAAATCCTCAAGTATTGTCCCATTCCTAGAAGCATTTAAGAACTACGAAGTTTTCTTGGTTTGGCGAATTTTTATCGAGGATTCATACTCGGATTCAGTCACATTGCTTGGCCCTTGAATCAATTGATGAATGGAAGTGGAAAAACTATCTTCCAATGGATAACAACACAACAAGCAACTTTTGAACAACTCAAGAACAAGCTCTGCACTGCACCAGTACTTGTGTTACCTGATTTGCATAAACCATTGAGATTGAGATGGACACATCGGACTATGTCTTGGGCGCAGTGATCACTTAGTCTGTTCACCCAGTCGCTTTTCATTCCGATACTTTTAACAACATAGTTAGAAGATACTCGATGTAAGAAAAATTACTGTACGCCATTGTGCAAGCTCTCAAGCAATAGAGGCATTACATCCTTGGAAAGGAAACGATCATTCTCACTGATCAAAAGCCTCTGCAGTTCCTTTTGACACAATCAAAGTTGCAGACAAACCGACAACTCAATTGGATTAGTTACCTATACCAATTCCAGTTGGTTATTAAGTATCGGAAAGGTAAAGCTAATGTCGTCGCCCATTGCCTCAGTCGACCACCCATTACTCTCATTTTGACAGTGATGAGTATGAAGGGATACGACACGACCACTTGGTTACAGTTGTATGATGACGACAACGACTTCTCAGTAGTATACCAATAGTTACATACTAAAAAGTCGTTGAACTCCGACTACTTCCTGAAAGATACCTTGCTATACAAGCTTGGACAGCTTTGTGTACCTATCGGTGAGCACCGACAACAACTCATTTGGGACATGCACTACAACAAGACCGCATGACACTTTGGAGTAGCAAAGACACTCACTATTCTACATAAGTATTTCTTTTGGCCTACACTTAAATCCGATGTCAACAAGTACATTCGATCATGCGTGGTTTGTGCCATTGCTAAACCACCTAATTGACGACATGGATTGTACACAACTCTGCCAGTTCCTAGTCGACCATGGGAATTTGTTTCTATGGACTACTTGACGGGTTATCCTACTACCAGATATCAGCATGACGCGATATTAGTAGTAGTTGTCTTGAATATTGTAACTTATAAGAATATTATATTTGTACTTTATTATTCCGGAGATGTTACATCCCTCCGAGGTGATCCTATTATGTATCCGGGGATGTTTATTCCTCCGTTGGATTGTGGTAACCAGGGTTATTAGATCCACCATGTGGGGGTCGGCCCTAAGTTAATTAATTAGGGGTTATTAGACTCCCTTGGGAGAGGTCGGCCCCATTAGGGAAAAGGTCAGTTGGAAATCTAGTATAAGTAGAGGAGGATGCTCCTCACTTATCTCACACTTGCATAGCTCGGAAAGTAGCGCACTTGTGATAGATAGGTCTACATAGGAGGAAGAGAAGGAGATCTATTCTTGGAGCACTTCTTGTATTTTGGTTGATCATCTTATTGAGGAAAGCTTTGCTGGGTTTTCTACCTCATGAGGGTTTCCCAGGGTAAAATCTCTGTCTATCTTGTGATTGTGTTTCTTTCAGTGATCTTGCTAGTAGAATTAGCTTAAACTTAACATGGTATCAGAGATAGCCTGAATAGAACATCTTTCACAAGGTGAAAATATCTTTCTCTCTCTCTCTCTCCCAAAATTAGGGTTTTTGCAAAAGTTAGTATTTTTGGATTCTGGTTGCATGGCTGAATAGCCCTTCTCAAAATCAAATTTTTGAGCCCTAGATCGAGATTTTTGGTTGGATAGAACTCCAGGAAAGTCAAACCCTAGTTTGACCAAAAGTGCGATAAAACAGAAATTCTGTTGCAGATCCGGAAAGTGAAAAGTTGAAGTTTCCAGAAACAGAACACACCAGTGTTCCCAAGTCAATCAAACACATCTCCTGGTAAGTGTTACTCTATCTCTTATCTCTTGGACTCCCCCAAGAGAAGATGGCTCCAAGCACTAACCTTGAAGACAAGCTAGAGGGTATAGAGAATTTCCGAGCATGGAAATACAGAATTGGTCTCATTCTTGAAGAGAATGATCTTGCTCAATATATCAAGAATGAAGTTGTAGAACCTACTGAAGATGAAGCCAAAGAAAAGTATAGGAAGGATCTAATTAGGGAAAAGAGAATCATTACTGATTCTATCAAGGACCACTTGATTCCCCAAGTGGCATCCAAGAAGAACCCAAAGGAAATGTATGATGCCCTAGGAAGAATGTATGAAGGGAGGAATATCAATAGGAAGATGAACCTAAGAACTCAATTAAAGAGTACCAAGATGCACAAAGCAGAATCCATTCAAGACTACTTCTCAAGGGTTTCCCAAATCAAGGAACAACTAGATGCCATTGGAGATACTCTTGATGAAGATGAACTTGTGATGATTGCTCTAAATGGTCTCACTAGACCTTGAGAGTCATTCATACAAACTGTGTGTTCCAGAAAAGAAATTATGAAGTTTGATGTAGTATGGGAGGATTGTGTTCAAGAAGAAGCTAGGGTATCCAATAGCGAAGCCCTTCTTAAGGAGGATGACCAAGACTTGGCTACACACACCAAAAGAGGAAGAAAGGGTCACTTCAAGAAAGTGGACCACAAGAAGTCTCAACCCTCTCATAGATTCAAAAGGGGAGGAGGAACAAACTCATAAAGAGACCTCTCCACAGTCCAATGTTACAATTGTCTTAAACTAGGACACTTTGCTAGAAATTGTACTTCACAAACAAATAAGAAGAAGTTTTCCCACAAAATACATCATGCACATATGGCAGAAGATGATAGTGGAGAAGAAGAAGAAGAAGAAGAAGAAGAAGAAGAGGAAAGGCCTCGAAAGAAAAGATCTAAAGTAAAGAAAGAAGATCCATAATAATATGTCCTATTTTCTGCACTCTCTGGATCTGTGTCACTTGGAGAAAATACATGGCTCATCGATAGTGGTACTTCAAAGCACATGACAGCTCAAAAGAAAACTCTCTCAAGACTTGAAGAAAAGACTTATCCACAAAAGGTATCTCTAGGAGATGATTATCAATATCCCATCAAGGGAATTGGTGAATCAAGCTTACAAGCTTGATTCTAGAACACCTTTAAAGATGAAAGAAATTTTATATGTACCAGGTTTGAAGAAGAACCTACTTTCTATCTCAGCACTGGATAAGAAAGGCTTTAGAATTGCATTTATTGATGGACAAGTACTTATGTGGCCCAAAGGAAAATCATTTGAGGATGCAATTGTTATTGGTGAAGAAGAAGGAGGTCTTTACAAACTCAAGGGTCACCCAGAAGTTGCCCTTGTCCATGAAACCACTAGCCCCAGTGAGCTATGGCATAGAAGGCTTGCTCACATTAACTACAAATCCATACCCTATGTAAGCAAGGTAGTTATAGGACTACCAGACTTGAAGGTTGATCATAATGGCACATGCAAAGGATGTGAAAAAGGGAAGAATGTCAAGAACCCATTTCCAAAGAGTGAAACAAAGAATAAGAACATCCTGGAGTTAATACATTCAGATGTATGTGGACCAATGCCCACCACATCTCTAAGTGGGTTTGAATACTATCTCGCATTCATTAATGACTATTCAAGGAAGACTTGGATATACTTTCTAAAAGGAAAGAATGAAGTCTTTGAAAAATTCAAAGAGTTCAAGGCTTTGATAGAAATCACTTAGAAAAGAAAATCAATATTCTTAGAACAGATAATGGTGGAGAATATATTTCAAAGGATTTTGAAGAATTTTGTAAGGAAGCTGGAATCAAGAGGGAACTAACCACTCCGTACAATCCCCAACAAAATGGGGTTGCTGAAAGAAAGAATAGAACTATCATGGAAGCTGTAAAGGCTATGATACATGACCAAGATCTACCCATGTATCTATGGGCTGAAGCAGCTAGGATGGCAGTCTATGTACAAAATAGACTATCTCATAGTGCTCTTGAATTCAAGACTCCAGATGAAGTGTTCACAGGAAAGAAGCCTGAGGTAAGTCATCTCAAAATATTTGGATGTCCAGTGTACATTCACATTCCAAAAGAAAAGAGAACCAATTTGGATCCTTCTGGTAAGAAGGGAATATTTGTTGGATATTGTGAACCATCCAAAGCTTTCAGAATTTACATACCAGGTTTTCGTCATATGGAAATAAGTAGAGATGTAACATTTGATGAAGAAGTAGCTCTCAAGAAATCTAGGAAGTGCCAACTTGAAGAAGTCTATGAAGAAGATAGACCTCCTAGAATCACAGAGGCTGTGCCCATCCCTGAAGATGATACACCAGAGGAACATGACATGTTAGAACCATAAGAACCCCCCATTACAAACTTATCTAGATAAAGAAGGCTAGCATGGGCTAGAGACATTATTCAAGGAGCTGAAAAATATGGAGCTCCTGAAGGCTCCACTAGAGAAAGAAAGAAACCAAAGCTAATATCCAACTATGTGGCTTTGATGTGTGATCTTATGGATCAACAACCTACTAGCTATGAAGAGGCAGTTTAGAAGAAAGAGTGGGTAGAAGCAATGACAAAAGAATACCAATCAATAATGAAAAATGATGTTTGGGATATAGTTCCCAAACCAAAAGATAAAAGTGTGGTATATTCCAAATGGATATTCAAGATAAAACATGTTGCAGATGGTAGCATTGAAAAATATAAGGCAAGATTTGTGGCTAGAGGATTCTCTCAGAAAGAGGGAATTGACTATGAATAAACATTTGCACCAGTTGCTAGGTACACTTCAATTAGAACTATCATGGCACTTGCATCTATGATGAAATGGAAATTACACTAGATGGATGTTAAGACAACTTTCCTAAATGGTGTGATTGAAGAAGAAGTGTACATAGAACAACCACAAGGATTTGAGGTTAAAGATGGGAGAACACATGTATGCAAGCTGAAAAAGGCTTTATATGGATTGAAGCAAGCTCCCAGAGCTTGGTACGGAAGGATTGACAATTTCTTAACAAGCATGGGCTTTACCAAGAGTAAAGTTGACCCTAATCTTTATCTCAAAGTTATGGATGATGAACCTGTTATATTATTGTTGTATGTAGATGATCTATTTCTGACTGGAAATGAGAAACAAATTATCGAATACAAGAAGAAGCTTTCTTCAGAATTCGAGATGAAAGATCTCAGATTAATGCACTACTTCTTAGGTCTAGAAGTATGGCAAGAACCAAAAGGAATCTTTCTAAATCAAGGTAAGTATGCTGTGGGGATTTTGAAAAGATTCGATATGTTGGAATGTAAAGCCATGGCCACTCCCATGGACTCCAACTTGAAATTATTAGTTGATGACTCATCAGAGTTAGTGGATGTGACTCTATACAGACAAATCATTGGGTCATTGATGTATTTAACAAATACCAGACTAGACATATGCTTTGCTGTAAATACCTTAAGTCAGTATCTAGTGGAACCTAGAAAGGTTCACTTAATAGCTACAAAGCATGTGACAAGGTATCTAAAGGGTACATTAGATATTGGTCTATATTATCTTAGAAGTCATGAACTCAGATTGCATGGTTACTTAGATTCTGATTGGGAAGGAATTGTTTTAGACAAGAAGAGTACGTCAGGTGGATGTTATGGTCTTGGATCTGCTATGATCTCATGGTTCAGTAAGAAACAATCTAGTGTGGTTCTCTGTATAGCCGAAGCAGAATATATAGCTGCCTACTCTACTAGTTGTGAAGCAGTATGGCTTCAGAAACTATTATCAGGATTGTTTGACTTAGAGATGAATCCCACTGTGATCATGTGTGACAATCAAAGCTGTATTAAGATGACAGAAAATCCAGTGTTCCACGATAAGTGAAAACACATAGAGATCCAATATTTTTACATACGAGATATGGTGCAGAAAGGAGCTATTAAGCTCGAGTATGTGAGCACTAAGGAACAAATTGCTGATATATTGACCAAACCTCTGTCTTGAGTGAAATTTGAGTATTTTCGAGACAAGCTTGGTGTGGTTCAAAAGGACCCTCCTCGAAAGGGGGAGTGATATAGTCACTGATGATGAGATTTCCCACATCGACAGCAAGGTCGATGATGAGGATACCTGTTTATTACACTTAGGATACTTATATTACTTGTATTTATGGTATATGCACTTATATTGATGAGGATAGTTGTATTGATGATGAGGATACTTGTATTGATGATATGTATACATGTATTGATGAGGATACTTGTATTGATGATACGTATACATGTATTGATGAGGATACTTGTATTGATGATGAGGATACTTGTATTAATGATATGCATACATGTATTGATGAGGATACTTGTATTGATGATGAGGACACTTGTATTGATGATATATGTACTTGTACTGATGATGTACTAATGATACTTGTGTTGATGAGGATACAGGTGGGGATTGTATCTTCCCCGGACTTTGGTCCTAGAATTGATCCGTAGACAAATGTCTCCGAGAATGAAGTCCTAAGTGGACAGGTGGGGATTTTATCTTCCTCGGACTTCGGTCCCATAATTGATCCGTAGACAGATGTCTTCGAGAATGAATTCCTGAGTGGTTAGGTTAGGATTGTATATTCCCCGAACTTTGGTCCCAGAATTGATCTGTAGACAGATGTCTCCGAGAATGAAGTCCTGAGTGGATAGGTGGGGATTGTATCTTCCCCGAACTTTGGTCCCAGAATTGATCCGTAGACAGATGTCTCCGAGAATTGAAGATCGAGATTGCATCGTCCCTAGACATGGGAATTGTCTTAAAGTGATCAGGAATGATCCTCCTGGAAGTTGATTGGGATTGCATCGTCCCTAGACATGAGACTTGTCTTAAAGTGATAAGGAATGATCCTCCTGGAAGTTGATAGGGATTGCATCGTCCCTAGACATGAGACTTGTCTTAAAATGATAAGGAATGATCCTCCTGGAAGTTGATCGGGATTGCATCATCCCTAGACATGAGACTTGTCTTAAAGAGATAAGGATTGATCATCTTGGAACTTGATCTAGATTGTATCATCCATGGACCTATGTCCTAAAGAGAGTGGGATTGATCATCCTGTAATTGGATCGTGTGTATTGCAGAGTATGCTACGATGATGAACCAGATGATGTAGATCGAGATGATGATCTAGATGATGTAGATCTAGATGATGATCCAGATGCTGTAGATCGAGATGATGATCTAGATGTTGTAGATCGAGATGATGATCTAGATGTTGTAGATTGAGATGATGATCCAGATGTTGTAGATCGAGATGATGATCTAGATGCTGTAGATTGAGATGATGATCCAGATACTATAGATGATGCTGCAACTGTTTGGTACTGCAAAAGATGAAGACTCAATACTGATGATGCTGATGTTCCAGTATTGATTACGTAACTGATGATGTTGTATTGAAGAAAGCTTCCGATGATTTATAGATGTATCATGTATGATGTAGTCGATGAGTCCTTTCTCCTGCTGATGTTGTTATAATATCCTTCTCGTTAAGGGGGAGTGTTGAATATTGTAACTTCTAAGAATATTATATTTGTACTTTATTACTCCGGAGATGTTACATCCCTCCGAGGTGATCCTATTATGTATCCAGAGATGTTTATTACTCCATTGGATTGTGGTAACCAGGGTTATTAGATCCACCATGTGGGGGTCGGCCCTGATTTAATTAATTAGGGGTTATTAGACTCCCTTGGGAGAGGTCGGCCCCATTAGGGAAAAAGTCAGTCGAAAATCTAGTATAAGTAGAGGAGGATGCTCCTCACTTATCTCACACTTGCATAGCTCGGAAAGTAGCGTACTTGTGATAGAGAGGTCTGCATAGGAGGAAGAGAAGGAGGTCTAGTCTTGGAGCACATCTTGTATTTGGTTGATCATCTTATTGAGGAAAGCTTTGCTAGGTTTTCTACCCCATGAGGGTTTCCTAGGGTAAAATCTTTGTCTATCTTGTGATTGTGTTTCTTTCAGTGATCTTGCTAGTAGAATTAGTTTAAACTTAACAAGTTGACCAATTTTCCAATATGGACATTCTAATACCATGTAAGAATACCACGACAGTGCAACGGATCACTCAACTCTTCTTTACACATGTTTGGAAACACTTTGGTTTACTAATGATCATTATTTCTGACCGAGATTCCATATTCGTCAGCAGCTTTTGGGAGACCCTCTAGCAACTGCTAGACACACGACTCTCATTATCGACATCTTTCCATCCTCAGACCGACGGACAGACGAAAGTTGTGAATCGCTTGGTAGTACAATGGATTCGCATTTACAACCACAAGCATCGACACACATGGGATGAAAGTCTTTCATACGTACAACACAACTACAACCAAGATCATCACAAATCTACAGTCAAGAGTCCATTTGAGATCTATTACGTATTTCAACCCTTAGCGCTTATCGACTTGATCAGCTCCTCGACATAGCAGAGTGACACCGACTACAAGCAACGAGAAGTTGATAAATGTTGATGTATATGTAACTTCAGAATGTATTTCACCTATGTATTTCATCTATGTATATTGTACTCTTATAGAGATGTTATTATTCCTCTATACGGAAGTGTCGTCATTTGTATTGACAAGTGTCGCAAGTGTTGTAACTTGCCGATGGGTTATTAGACCACCATGATGGGGTCGGACTTGTATGAGTCATGTGGGTAAATGGGTTATTAGACCACCAAGTGTGGGGTCGGCCTGGATTAATGTAACCATGGGCTATTAGGATAAGTTAGACAAGTCGGCCCCATTGGTTTATTGGGCAGGACAGGACAAGTATAAATAGAGATTGGGAGATCTCTATTTGATCATCTCATTACTCACACTTCTCTCATTCAGAAAGTGGTGCACTTGTGAGGAGGAGGATCTGCTACTAAGAGAATACTATCTCTTGTACTTTGGTTGTATCATTGCTCTTTCTATCTCTGAGAAAGTTGTGGGGTTTTTCACCTTCTTGGTTTTCCCCGGTGAAACTCTGTGTCTCTTGTGTGCTTGCATTATTGTGTCCATGATTGATATGATGTACATGTTATTCTCTCAGTTAAGATCTTAGATCAGATTGAAAATTTTGAAAAAATAACATGGTATCAGAGATAGCCTGAAAGAAGGCATGATATGGCATTTATGACACTTTTTGCATTTGCGAAGCTAGGGCTTGATATAGCAAAACCCAGTCATCACAACAATTTCGCTATAAATAGATTTTGGAGAGGTTTCAGGATCTAAAAATCTTACAGGTCGACGATACAATCCCCATGTACCTTGTGTCCAAAGGGAAACCTCTAATTCGTTGTACTTTGTGATTTATGATCTGTACAATATAGGGTTTCTGCCTCTTCCAAATCTGAGTCATAAACAGGTGACCTAGGAAACAATGTCATAACTTGGGCTAGGAAGATCCAAATGAAATTTCATAAAATGTGATAGGTAGGAAATGGACTGTACTTTTACAGGCCAAAGTTTCAGAGGCCGAAAGTGAACCAGTGACACGTGGCACACCATACAAGTTCGCTCTCTTGTTTTATCCCATAAATAGGTCACGTTGCGACACATGGAATAACTCTCTCTCAGAGAATCCAATTGAGGTCAGACCTATGGGGTTGGAAATATGATAGGTCGGGCTACCTTAGGTAGAATTTTAAGACCCTGTGGATTTGTAATTTCAAAGTTACACCAGAAAAAATCAGGTGCATATTTATGTCAAAACAGAATTGGATTTTGAGCACCTTCATTCATGGCTCTGGGAATTAGGGTTTCGGAGAAAGTTGGAATTTTTATAATTGGAGACCACGGCTGAATGCTACTCATCAAAATCAAAATTTAGAGACCAACATCAAATTTTTTGGTTGGGAAAAAGGCCGGGCTTGATCAAACCCTAGTTTGGGTCTTTGATTGGAAAAGTGGAAAATTAGGGCTTCTGCAAAAGATGGAATTTCTGAAGTCTGTGACTATGGCTGGAAGCTCCTTAGAAAATCGAAGTTTAGATATTTGGATTGAACCTTTTGGTTGGCAGAAGGCTGGGCTTTATCAAACCCTAGTTCGGGATCATGTCCAAAAGATCCGAAAGTTTCAAAGGCAATTTTGAGGGGTGAAACTTTGAAGCTTTCAAATTCTGAGTATACCAGCTTGATCAGCTCATCAAGGTGCATCTTTCAATCCTTTCAGAAGTTTGAAATTCAAAGTTTGAATTCTTAGGGTTTCTCTGACAAACCCTAATCCAGCTCCAGATCTAGTTTCTGCAAAACAAGTGAATTGGGTTAATCCTAGAAGAGAATGGATTGGTCACTTGCATAAGTGAAGAAGTTCCAATTTCAGAGGGAGATAAGGCTAAGGCCTTACATAAGAAGATTACAAGCAATATCGGCAGGTATGACTTATACAGGTATGTCTCAAGATCTGTTCATGATTAAGTGTATGGTATGTTCATCTTCATTAAGGTTAGTACAATCTTGATTAACTGTAGGCTTGTCATATCACCTTAATAAAATTATGAATGCAGATATTCATTGATTATGGTTTTGACACTTATGATTGTACTAATGCATTGTGGTGTTGTATGAGGTTGATGTTGTCCGCTAACATGAAAGGTACATCAAGAAAGACAAATCATGTTCCAGTTCAATAACATATGACCGTGGTGACATGAAGACAAAGGTTCATCCATTTCCATGGATCACATAGAAGATCTACTTATGAGGTATGTATAACTTGGTTCTAATATGGTTAACCTATGAGATATGCAGGTTACTAGCACAAGTCATTGAAGAGAACAAGAAGACATTATGTGGGTATGTTAGACATAACTAGCTAGCATGCTAATCCAAGTATGTTTTTCCTATATCAAGTTAGAATCCTACCTTGTGTTAGGATCTTATACTGTTGTATGGATGATAATGATTATTCATGAAGTTAGAAATGTAAGTAATCAAGGGTTTATGCATATTATGTCTCTTACATTGATTGATGATATAATTAAAGAATATGCATGACTAAAAGAAGTATTCCCTGAAACCTTGAATACTAATGTTTATTATCTGTGTATGAAATGATCTTGACAATACATGTTTAAGATTACTGTTTTTGATAGCATTAAGATTATACTAATGAATGTATGTATGAGATTTCAAGGATAACACAATGATGATACTAGTAAGTATGCATAGTGATAGAGGATGGATATAAGTTCAAAGACAGGTAATCCAGGAAGCAAAGATCAAGAGGGAGCATACTCCAGTAGTTCCTAAAAGGAAGCAAATATTGAGAGGGAGTAAACCCAACAAACAAACAAAGATAAGTATTTGAATGATCATTTCTTGCATATTTGATTGTCTAAATAATACTATTCAATGATGTATATACCGATGTTCCTAGAATTAGGCTGTGTATTTTGGCATATTAGAATAACTGCATTAATGAACAGCATACTACTAATATGCATGTAATGGGTAAGTGGCCTATGGAACTGTACAACATTCCATTGCTACTTATCTGGAATGAAACCTCTTTGCTGACATGTTGGGAGTAGTGAAAACTCTTAACAATGTTCTGGTAGAGATTGGAAGGCATCTAGAAAGTTACAGGATATGGATGAATGTTGTATTGAAGCATTGGCTAAAATAATTGCATGACTATATGACATATTTCTTTATGTGTAAGAATTTGTTTTGAAAACTATGAGAAGTTTCTAATCATGCAATTTAACTTGTTTTGTAGGAAAGATCGTGTATGAGCACCTACAAAAGAAGGACTACAACATTTGTTTCAGCAACAAAGTTATCTATTGAAGATATTCAATATATTGAAGTTCCTAGGATTTGGGAAGAATGCCATGATCAAGGAGTACCAGTCGATCATGAAGAATGATGTTTGGGATGCAGTCCCAAGACCTGAAGGAAAGTCTGTTGTGACTTCCAAATGGATCTATAAGATCAAGCATGTTGCAGATGGTAGCATGGAGAAATACAAAACGAGGTTTGTAGCTCGTGGCCTCTCCTAGAAAGAGGGATTGAGTATGAAGAGACTTCTACACCTATAGCCAGACACACTTCCATTAGATCAGTACTTGCTTTGGCTGCAGTGATGAAATGGAAGATACACCAGATGGATGTCAAGATAGCTTTCTTGAATGGTGTAGTCGAAGAGGAAGTGTATGTGGAACAACCACTCGAGTTTGAGACACATGACCGAGAGTCACATGTGTGCAAACTGAAGAAAGCCCTGTATGGTTTGAAACAGGCAGCCAGGACCTGGTATGGTAGGATAGATGGCTTTCTATCCAGTTTGGGCTTTACCAAAAGTAAGGCAGATTCCAACCTTTACTACAAGGTTTAGGAAGGCAATCCAGTGATACTACTTTTGCATGTGGATGACCTGTTTGTTACAGGTGAGGATAGATTGATTGTCGATACGCAGTGGAAGCTTGCTGCTGAGTTCGAGATGAAGGAATTGGGTATGATGTACTATTTTCTAGGCATGGAGGTGTGGCAGAGTGCAAATGGAATCTTCCTTGGACAAGGGAAGTATGCAGTAGAGATCCTGAAGAGGTTCAGGACGATGGACTGCAAGGCCATGGCCACACCTATGGCATCAAACTTGAAGCTTCTGTACAATGCTTCATCTGATCCGGTTGATGTCACTGTGTATCGTCATATGATTGGGTCCTTGATGTACCTGACGAACACGAGACCATATATTTTCTTTGCGGTGAACACATTGAGCCATTTCCTGATGGATCCAAGAGGTGTTCACCTGGTTCTTGTAAAGAATATTCTGAGGTACATGAAGGGTACAATTGATTATGGGCTCAAGTATGATGCGAATCAAAAGTTTATCCTACAGGGTTATGTTGATTCAGACTGGGCAGGCAGTGCTACAGATAGGAAGAGCACTTCTGGGTGTTGCTTCAGTATGGGATCAGGTGTGATCTCTTGGTTTAGTAGGAAGCAGTCCTGTGTAGCATTGAGTACAGCTGAGGAAGAGTATGTTGCACCTTATTCGATTAGTTGTGAGGCAGTATGGCTGAGGAAGCTACTGTCTGAGTTATTTGATCTCCCGTTGGATGCTACTGGTATCTTTTGTGACAACTAGAGTTGTGTGAAGCTATTTGAGATCCCAGTGTTCCACGACAGGTCGAAGCACATTGAGATCAAATATCACTATATTAGGGATATGGTGTAGAGAGGAGCAGTGAATCTCCTGTATGTTGCGACGGATGAGCAGATTGCAAATGTGCTGATGAAGCCACTAGGCAGAGTGAAGTTCAAGTACTTCAAAGAGAGGCTTGGTGTTCTTCAGATTGATGACACTTCGAGGAAGAAGTGATGGACACATTTGTTGGAGCCATTCCAAGCATGGTGAGACGAGGATCCTTCCCATGGCTGTGGATGTAAGCGTTGAATGATGAGCATTAGGATAATGCTCCAGTTACTGCTCTGTATATGCATCATGTTGGATGCTTTATATATATGTATATGCATCATGTTGGATGCTTGTTATGATCAGTTGGATCATGTATATGTATATGAATCATGTTGAATGCTTGGACTATGTATCTGCATATATATCAGGTGGATACATTGTATGATCAGATGGATCATGTATCTGTATATGTATCAGGTGGATACATTGTATGATAAATTGGATCATGTATGATGATATGTATTAGGT
Organism: Larix kaempferi; assembly: GCA_027924585.1. Classification (NCBI taxonomy): domain Eukaryota; kingdom Viridiplantae; phylum Streptophyta; class Pinopsida; order Pinales; family Pinaceae; genus Larix; species Larix kaempferi. The sequence continues at coordinate 1,901,590 of BSBM01000636.1, read as the reverse complement.
AGATACTTGGTGTGCATCAGGTGGATGCATTATATGATCAGGTTGATCATGGATGATGAGCTTCAGGATGTTGCTCCAGATGACATGCATCAGGACGATGCAGTGATGATGATCATGATGATCATGTGTTGATGTACATCAGGATGATGTATGGAGAGTATCAAGATGATACTCTATGGTCGTGGACAGGTTGTGCAGATAAGCATATAATCCAGCCCTGGGAGGTTTGCAGATAGTCTTTCGAGGTTTTGCCTATGGCATGTAATGTGGCCCTAGGATATCTGGCAAACGCTCTTTCGAGGTTTTGCTTTGGGAGGACATATAATCCATCCCTGGGAGATCCAACAGGTAGAGCTGCATGCTCGTAACAAACTGGAATGATCTTTCGAGGTTTTGTCCTATGGCATGTAATGTGCTCCTGGGAGATCCGATAGGTAGAGCTGAGTGCTCGTAATAGCCTGGGATACTACAGCCAGGTTTTTCCATGACCACATGTAATATGCTCCTGGAAGATCCGACAGGTAGAGTTGAGTGCTCGTAACAGCCTAGGATGCTACATCCAGGTTTTGTGGTGAGATCACAGGTAATGTGCTCCTGGGAGATCCACCAGGTAGAGCTGTGTGCTCGTAATAGCCTAGGATGCTACAGCCAGGTTTTGTGATGGGGTCACATGTAATGTGCTCTTGGGAGATCCAACAGGTAGAGCTGTGTGCTCGTAACAGCTTGGGATGCTACAGCCAGATTTTGTGATGCACGTAATAAGTCCTGAGGATTCCACAGTATGGCCAGTGATGATGAAGACCTGCAGGTGGTGGGCCTACATCTAGTATGAAAAAGGACTGGCTCTGTAGAACTTCCTATCACTAGTAGATTGGATATTGATTGAGATAGCAGCAGCAGTGACGATGACGATGATTCGAGGATGATGATTCGTTGATGATGATCCAGAGAAGAAGACATGTGCTAGTAAATCTGTGTCGAGAAATACCTTCCTAGTTAAGAGGGAGTGTTGATGTATACGTAACTTCGGAATGTATTTCACCTATGTATTTCATCTATGTATATTGTACTCCTATAGAGATGTTATTATTCCTCTATACGGAAGTGTCGTCATTTGTATTGACAAGTGTCGCAAGTGTTGTAACTTGCCGATGGGTTATTAGACCACCAAGTGTGGGGTCGGCCCAGATTAATGTAGCCATGGGTTATTAGGCTAAGTTAGACAAGTCGACCCCACTGGTTTATTGGGCAGGACAGGACAAGTATAAATAGAGATCGGGAGATCTCTATTTGATCATCTCATTCATTACTCACACTTCTCTCATTCGGAAAGTGGCGCACTTGTGAGGAGGAGGATCTATTGCTAGGAGAAGACTATCTCTTGTACTTTGGTTGTATCATTTCTCTTTCTATCTCTGAGGAAGTTGTGGGGTTTTTCACCTTCTTGGTTTTCCCCGGTGAAACTCTATGTCTCTTGTGTGCCTGCATTATTGTGTCCATGATTGATATGCTGTAGATATGATGTAGATATGCTATACATGTTATTCTCTCAGTTAATATCTTAGATCATATTGAAAATTATGAAAAACTAACAATAAAGCAGTCAAGTTCAGAGATCAGATATGCGAAATCCAGAAGCAAGCACATGAAATGTTGCAAAGAGCAAGCGATAAAGCTAAGGCCCAACATGACAAGCATCGTATTCATCATTCATTCAAAATTTGGGATAAGGTATGGTTACATCTCAAGAAGGAGCGTTTCATAGGTCCTTTCAAGAAGTTAAAACCTTTGTGATATGGTTTGTATATTATTATTCGATATATTGGCGAAAACCTTTTCCAGATTGACATTCCTGCATGCCTGGGACTGCATCTAGTACTTAATGTGGATTTGCTTCGACCATACCATGCACCACTGTTGGAACATAATGACTTAACAACAGCAGAACCCAAAGGCATCCATCCTAATGTTCAGGAGCCTCTTCCTTGCAACACCATCGTGGGACGATGAGTACACCTTACAAGGATGAACACAATTCCCTTGTTTCAGGTCGCCAAATATGGCCAACTCCCATCTCAAGTAAAGTGGTACTCTGTTACTGAAGTAACCGACAAGTTTCCTCACCTTCACGAGCAAACAATGGGGACCATTGTTTCTTAAGGAAGGAGGTCTGATCCACATCCTAGTTGGCATTGTTTTCAAATGTTAACATCGACTGTGACAAGTCATCGATGTCGATATAACTTTGACAAGTTTTGAATCAACATGACTTCGAAAAACTCAGCAACTCCGATGAGTCTTGACTTCGACACACTCCGCACCTTTGACATGTTCAACAACCTAACAGTTTCATGACATCGACATGCAGTGTCGACATGTGACCAGCGACTATCGAACTTCGACAGACTGTTGCTTTGTCTTCCAGTCGACTGTAACAGTTGAACTGTTGAACCTTTCTAACTTCTTCTTTGTAACTGAACGTAACGGGAAGGCACCCAAGTGTCTCATAATTCTATATAAGCATGTATAATATTGTAACATACATCAATCGATATGTTTGCAAGTAATAGAGAAGAACAATTCGCATTCTTGCATATTGTCAATGCGTATTTGTGTTTATCTGTGTAGTGTAATCCTACTTTTTCTCATTCTTCTTCTTATTGCTTCCGCCATAACAGAGCCGACTCATTCAGTCGAACTGTTGTCCCCCTTGTGCTTCCTGGACACGACCTGGATCACCAATATCGTTGCTAGAGATTTCTGTTGTGCTATGGATCTAGCTTAGACTCTTCTTGTTGTTCGTTGGTACTATGAACAGCTGTGGGAATGATATATTTTTGTTGTAGACTACTCTCACAACCCGGTATCCATTAATTCTCTCTTGTTTCAATATTCTAGCTGGTCATAGTATGAAATGATTACTTTTAGCTATGCTTATGGGTTATCCTCAACTTGTTGATTGTAATTTGGGGTTTATGTAAGAATATATATATGTGAATTATTTATAGGTTATTGTCTTATATTCACTTCAATTGTTTTTATGCTCTTTTTGTTTTGGTTAGGGCATGTTAGTTTGATATGAGGTTGTAGCTTTCAACTTTAGTTCTAGACTCTTCTTTAGCAAGCTGATAGTAATTGGAATATATGTAATAGTAATATTGTGATTTTCGTTACTACTTGCATATACTTCTGTTAGCTTCATATTTTTCTGGTTCTTTTTTCAGTTTAGTTTATTTGAACTTTCATTCATTTCATTTAGAAAAAAACAATTTAGTGTAGGATTGAACCATAAATGATAAAACCCCAAAACTAGTAATGATTGTCGGGCCAAAATCTAGATGGGTTTCCTACACCAAACAAGAGAGATTCTAATTGGACCTTTCTTTTAATGATAACCTCTACTATTTATGCTAGACATTTTTCCCCATCAATATTTTTTTTGCCACTTCCTCGATCATAGTATTTTCATGGAGGGGAATAACTGTAAAGGGTCGATAGAACCTTCCTTAAGGATGGTATTTGTTTCTTTTGTAATCCAAGTGAAGGGTTGGGATACATTAACTAAAGAAAAGTTATGTCATAAAGGGAATCCCAATGAAGGGACCACTAGCCTTTTTCTCATCATAGTATTCTCTTGGACAAGAGCGTGGAGAAGGGTCGATCAAACAAACTCAATGATGTATTCTTGTTATAGGGTATAATTGAAGGTTGAACCACTCTTTTTAATGCATATAATTCTCATGGAATTGATCATGGATAAGGGTCAGCTGACCCTTCCAGAAGGATGATATTTTTGTCCATGTTTTCCAATAGAAGGTATGACAAACCCTTCTCAAGAAAAAATTTTGAATCGTTTGGATCTTGAGGAAGGGTCCTCTAACCCTACTTTTTGTGTAGTATTCTTTTGGAGGATGTCATGAAGAGGTATCCTTCAAATATTGTATTTTCATAGTGAGGGATAATGGATAAGTTCAACCTACCCCATCTCAATTACTATCCTCCTACATGACAATACTATGTTGGAGATCACATGGAAGATTTAACCAACACTTTTTGTTGGATTATTAATTTCCAAACTCATATAAATTGTATGTTCCATATTATAGCATTTTATGTAAGATATTTATGTTTATTAATCTAAAGAATGTTTTCATGTTGATTTTTTTTACAAAATATTATCAATTAATTGTAGGTTAAAATTTCAAGGTTTTCCACTATGAGACAAACCAAAGTGATTTTAAATACATCTAAACATTATCATTTTGAATTTAATGGAAGGTTCCAAGGTTGTTTGATGGGAGAACACCAATGTGTTTGCGAGTTCAACAAAGAAGGTAAAGGTGTCTAAGGGATCTCATTGTTACTACTATATCATATCTACAACCTCTTCCATGTGATTTCCATATTATCATTCCATCCTATTGTTTATGATAATATAGAAAAAAATCCAAGTAAATATCTCGAGATAAACCCGCAAACACTTCCTCTCATTTTGAGGTTGGTGCCCATGGAAAGCCTTGTATTTTTAGTGCACAATTCCAATCAACAATAGAGCTTGAAGTCATTACAATAATATACTCATTATGAGCGCAACATGTCACTTACAAGAATAGCACCTGGGTGGGAAGGATAACACTCCATACCTTTTAGGATAGACTCAATTGACATTATGATATTATAATTCAGAGCTTAGTGAAATGGTTAATTACTTTAAGTAATTATTTCTTACCTTTAAGTACCTTAGATTTGTTGAAGAATGTAACTTCATAAGATATTCTTATTTGTATTATTTGAGTCATTTGTATTATTTGTATTGTACACCCTACTGGGATTATTATTGATGTAATTGATTATGTAAAATTCATTGAAAGAGTCAATGTAAACACTAACTGTTAGGTCGGTCAGGACATATCTAGAAAATAATATTTTATCGTAAAGTGTACAGGTCAGCCCAGTTAGGTGAGTCAAGTTGACCTATTTAGTAAAAAGGTCAAGTGTTTTGTTTAGTATAAATAGTAGGCTCTCCCTCCTCATTTCCAAACTTCACTCACTCATCTAATTCGTATCAGTAGAGAGAGAGATTCATTCATAGTAGATTCTTGAGGAGTCTTCTTGTTTTGGGTCTTTGCACGAGGGTTACTATTGTACATTTTGGAGAGTCTATATAGAAGAAGTTTGTTGGGTTTTTCTACCCCAGGAGGGTTTTCCCAGGATAAATTTGTTGTGTACTATTGTTCATGTTGTGCTTGTTTATATTTCAAAGATCCTTATTTTTATTGCACTTAAAAATCTAACATGGTTTTAGAGCTAGCATGAAAGATAAAATTGTGCGGCTGCTGCAACTGCAGAACTAGGGGTTCCATTTTCGGAAAATAGTCATCTTGGAAGTTTTGCTATAAGTCACTTATGGATAAGGTTCAGGATCTGAAACCATGACAAGATGAATATCAAATGTTCATGTACCTTGTGTGCGGGTTTCAGTTTCAGATTCATTGTAATTAAGGAGATATGCTCCTTGCCAATTAGGGTTCCATCCTCTTCCAGAATTCAGTTTTAAACATATGACCTATGGAGAAATGTTATATCTAGGGATAGGAATATCCAAATTGAATTTAGTAATATATTCCATAAATAGAATGAACTGTAGTTTCTCTAGTGTGAGTTTCAGAACCCGAAGTTAAAACAGTGACATGTCTCAGTCTGTACAAGTTCGCTATACTGAAACAGTCCATAAACATGTCACCTAGGGAAGCTTAGCATAAGTCCCACTTGGTAAATTCAATCCTTCTCTAACCTATGGGATTAGATAGAGGATAGATCCAGCTATCTCAGAACGGATTTTCATACCTTTATGAGTAGAGATTGCCAAGATACATCAGAATTAAGACCGAACAAATCTGTAGTAGAAATTGAAGAAACTAGGGCATCAAATATTTTGCAGTTCTGTCCACATATTTGGGAAAACGAGTACATTGCTCAAATCACCTTGGGGAGGTGCATATTTTCCTCCAATTAGTTTTTCAAGATCTTGAATATGAAAATTTAGGGTTTCTCTGAAAAACCCTAGTACCTCATGCAACTAGATCTCATAAGTCAACCTTTGGTTGGAGCATCTCATTTGGTAAGTTATACTATATATATTTCCATTTGAGGTTATCATTTATCAATTTTATAAAGATGTCAATCAATACCAAGGTTGAGGATAAGCTTGAAGGAGCTGACAACTTCCGAGCATGGAAGTATAGAGTGATGCTCACCATAGAAGAGCATGATTTGGACAAGTATGTTACAGAAGTAGTTGCTGAGCCAGAGGGAGATGAGGAAAAAGAAAAGCACAAGAAGAATCTTATCAAAGCTAAGAGGATCATAACTGATTCCATCAAGGATCACTTGATCCCACACATCTCTTCTCTGAAGAATCCGAAAGAGATGTTTGATGCATTGAAGGGACTATTTGAAGGAACCAACATCAATAGAAAGATGACCTTGAGGACTCAACTCAAGGCTATGCAGATGCAAAACAATGAAAGTATCTAGTCTTACTTCACAAGGGTCTCCAACATTAGAGATCAGTTAAGTGCCATTGGAGACAAGGTTGAAAATGTAGAATTAGTGATGACTACCCTAAATGGTCTTCCAAGATCATGGGAGTCATATATTCAAGGGATATGTTCCAGGAAGAAGCTTATATTGTATAGTGCAGTTTTGGAATCTTGCACTCAAGAAGAAGCAAGGATTGTAGCCAGAGAAGAGAAGCTAGGTGATGAATACAATCAAACTATGGAAACTCATGCTAAGAGAGGCAAGAAAGAAGACTATCATCACAGGATATTCCACAAGGTTAAAAGACATTCAAAAGACTATTCAAGTTTCAGATGCTTCCATTGTGATGAGATGGGACACATCTCTAGGAATTGTCCCAAGCAGAAAGGAAACAAGAAAAGATATCATGCTCATGCTATAGAGGATGATGAACCGGCTAGGAAGACGACTAAAGAACATTCCTCCAGTGGTGAGGAATATGTATTTTGATTAAGAAGGGATGCAGTTGGGATTGGTGTTTCAACACCAATACACAGTTCTATTTGATCTATGGTGTGCAAGACTTGATCAGTATTGTAGATCATAAGCAAGAAAGGAACATGTTCTTAGAATCAGATGATGGAGTAGAGCTCACTATCACATACTCTAGTAATTCCTAGGATCAAGAGAGATCCTACAAAACTAACTAAGGAAAGTATTTGAATTGTCATTTTCTGTATTGTTCAGTTGTGTACATATTTATATTTCTAGATTTAGGAAGTGTATTATGCACGTTAGAGTGTTTTCTTTAATAAAAATATACTACTAATATGCATGTGATGGGTAAGTGGCCTATGGTGTTGTACAACATTCCATTGCTACTTATCTAGAATGAAACGTATTTGCTGAAATATTGGGAGTAGTGCATGATCTTAATGATGTTCTGGTAGAGATGGAAGGAATATATAAAGTTACCGTATGAATGTGGGATATGGATGAATGTTGTGTTGAAGCATTGGCTAAGATAGTTGCATAAATATGTGACCTATGTCTGTATGCATAAAAAAATTTCATTATTAATATGTTTTGGAAACTATGAAATGTTTCTAACCATGCAATTGAATTTGACTTGTAGGAAAGATCGTGTACAATCAACTACAAATGAAGAATGTTCTGAAGAACAAGTGACGATGGTTCAACTATGACATTCAAGAAGATTTATGAAATCAAGCATAAGTAAAAAGAAAGGGTTCTCTCTGAAAGAGGGAGTCGACTATGACAAGATGTTTCTCTAGTGGCTAGACACACTTCCTCACTAGTGGATATTACACTAGATAGATGGTGTAATCAAGTAGAAGTGTATATTGAGCAACTACCAGGATTTGGGACTCTCTATAGAGAACCACATGTGTGTGGATTGAAGAAGGTTTTGTATGGGCTCAGAAGGCACCCATGGGATAGCATGATGAGATCAAGGATCACCTGGAGTGATGGGACATCAACCTTTGCTACAAGGTTGAAGATGAGGATATCATAGATGGGTGCAAGAGATAACTTGCAACATATTTCGATATCTTGGTATCCAGAGATGACATAGATGGATACACAAAAGATCATCAAAAGAGAAGGATACCAGTCACTCCAGTGAATAATGTCTTGATGCAGAGAGTACAGTATGCATAGGGAGGATAGTGCTCAGTTACAGAGGGAGAAAGAAAGCTCCGCTTCAGAGGGAGTAACTACAACATAGATGGAGAGACATTATCACTTAACCTCTATACATGGAAAACGTGTTTGCCCTAGTATCTCAGGGATATGCTCAGAGTGATACCAAATGTCTCCCCTCATGAAGAGGAAGTATATGTGGTACAGTTTGAGACAGGTACTGAGGACATGGTACAATAGGATAGAAGGTTCTTGAAGAGCTTGGGCTTTACCAAGAGTAAAGCGGACTCCAACCTTTACTCCAAGGTTGAGGAAGGAAAACATAATATTCTACTATTGTATGTAGTCGATGATTTGCTTTTGACAGGTAAAGAGAAGCTCATAGCAGAAACAAAGAAGAAGCTTTCCACTATGTTCGAAATGAAAGACATGGGTATGATGCATTACTTCTTAGGTCTTGAGATGTGGCAGAATCTAGAGGAAATTTTCCTTGGTCAAGCAAAGTATGCAGTGGAAATTTTGAAGAGGTTCGAAATGCTGGACTGCAAGGCAATGTCCACACTGATGGCATCAAACTTGAAGCTATTGTGTGATGCTTCTTTAGAGAGAATTGATGCCATGATGTACAAGCTGATGATTGGTTCGTTAATGTACTTGACGAACACGGGACCAGACATAATATTTTCCGTGAACACCCTAAGCCGGTTCCTGACAGATCTGAGACAGGTTCACTTGATTGCTGCAAAGCATATATTGAGCTACCTGAAGGGTAGAATTGAGTATATGCTCAAATATGCGACGAATCAAAAGATTAAACTACATGGTTATGTTGATTTAGATTGGGAAGGTAATGCCACAGACAGGAAGAGCACTTTAGGATGTTGCTTCAGTTTGGGATCCGGTATGATCTCTTGGTTTAGCAGGAAGTAGTTAAGTGTGGAGCTGAGTGCATTTGAAGCATAGTATATTGCATCATGTTCAGCTATTTGTGAGGAAGCATGGATTTGAAAGCTACTTCCAGATTTATTTGATCTTGATTTAGAGGCGACTTGTATCTTTTGTGACAACTATATTTGTGTAAAATGGTTTGAGAACCCTTTGTTCCATGACAAGTCGAAGCATATTGAGATCAAGTACCACTATATACGGGATATGGTGTAGAGAGGAGCAATGAAGCTCCAATATGTGATGAAAGAAGAGAAAATAGCCGATGTGTTAACTAAGCTATTAGCAAGAGTGAAGTTTGAGTACTTCAAAGAGATGCTTGGTGTTATCCAGATCGATGTTCCTCGAAAGAGGGAGTGATGTGACAGGTTCGGAAGATGCAGGTGCACCATGGTTGTATCTTACATGGTGGAAGAAGTAGGTATTCCACAAGGACGTAATGCATCTGGGGTGCTCCTGGTATGTATCCACATGTTTGAAGACGTTGGTGGTCCACGGATCATAAAGCATCTGGGATGCGCCTGGGCTGTATCTTACATGGTGGAAGACGCAGGTGGTATGAAAGGACATAATCCATATGGGATGCTCCTCGGCTGTATCCACATGTTTGAAGACATAAGTTAACTAAGAGAGTCGTAATACATCTAGGTTGTATCCACTGCTTCCAGAATCAAAACCACAGCCAGAATGTTGCACAGGGCCCCTGATTCCTTGACCCTAACCAAAGTCGAGAGGAACCCATTTTTACCGCTGCTAGGGTCCTCAACTTTGGAATGGTCATCTTAAGCATGCTTTGTTGGGCCACCACGAGAGAGATCAATACTGCTAGTGTTGTTCCCATGAAAAATATTAGAGAGGTATCGCTTCGAGCCAACCCCCCCGGAGTGCCCCTGGGTAGAATTCCTACATTTGTGACATTGCAGAGCAGACAGACACAAATTGCTATCCTCCATATTCAGACCAAACAATATACTTCGAAGAAAATTGCAGGGAGAACCTTCGCAGAGAGAGACATGCAAGATACCGAGTGCACCACCTTCGTGCATGAAATAGCCTTTGAAAATTTTGGGACTAGTCCGCATTGATCTCCTGCATGCGAGACGGATGGAGCCTGTCAAGGGTAGCTGCCAGTTCAGACGAGGAGACGTTTGAAAGGAGCGAGAGAATCCCGAGGCGATTTGGTCATTAAAGGAGTTCATCAAAAGGGTGAGACTTAGGTTACAAGGGTGCAAGGGGGAAGGGATAAGATGGTTTAAGGACATAGCTAAGGGACCCAATTATCCACTAGGAGGAGGCCGTTTTTCATAGCATGACCACAATTCAAGCCTACACCAATATTAGCCATGGAGTCAGCAATTTGATTATTATGCCTTAGGACGTGAAGGAAGGAGATTGAATGAAAATCCTTGGCCGAGTGGATGAAGTGGTGGTGCAACGAAGAGACAGGTTTTTTAGCGATGTTTAATAAGAGCCCTGGCTTCCCTGATCACCAGCATATAATAGTCGCCACAGGCCACGAGATTCTTTACATCATCCTTCCTTGCAACTTCCATACCCTTAATAACAACAAGCCATTCAGCCTCATTGTTGGTTTTCCTGCCAATCTCCCAAGCATAATCATTCACCTTATTTCCATCGAAGTCCATTAGGACTCCCCCCACACCTACTAACCCAGTCAATTTTGGAAATACTTAGTACTATATGTGGTTCATAAAAACACTTTATGTACAAGTAATTGTCAATATTTCCATGCTTTTAAGATGATTCAAGAAACAAATTTCTATGGTGACATTAGGACTAGACAACTTGGAACTTTGTGGCTAACATGAAATTCATTTGGATTCGTCACACCTCAAGACCAATATGGTTGGATAGTGAACATGCCAAAGTATATGTGATAAAAATTTGGAGGAAAAACGAGCTCGGGAACATGGAGAATTAAGTTAGACAAAAATGAGTAAAAAAATGCTCACTTATTGGCATCCCTCCCCTATTGCTACTTGGGGTCATGTGCGTAGGCAAAGAATCTTGAAACCATGAATTCAGGTTCACCACCCAAACCTAAATGAATCATTCGGCAACTGGCAAGATGGTTGGTAACCACTGCAGGAACAAGCTATAGTGTTGACTAACCAAAGTGGTTAGTTTCGAAGCAGTGTTTCCTAAGCTCCATTCACCACCAAAACATTAGTTTGATGGTTGGTGGGGGAACTTGAGCCATGTTCAAGAATGCCTCCCCAAATTGAAGCTAAGGCATTGATCAACTAAATATATTTCCCCATGATACAAGAAGCACTAGATTTCTACTTCATAAATAGGGTTGGTAAATGAGTTCTTAGCCGAAGATGAGTCCTCTCTATTCCATTTTTTATTGGTCAAGGATAAGAGGGGCATATTGCAAACCAAAGAAATGGCACTATCCACTCCCCTATTTTATAGGTTCTTGAAGATACTCAACCTAAATACAGATTTCCTTAAGTTCTTCAATGAACTGACAATTGTACCTCACTCAAACAGTTCCAGGTTTTTTGGTATGTGACAGAAAATATGTAGGGGAAACATTAAGTTTAACATTGTTGTTTGCATGCATAGAATATATGTGAATTGTAGGTTATTCTCTGCTTTCAATCCTCTTGTTTTTCTTGTAGCCATGCACTATTCCTATCCCTTTGTGATTTTTTTTTGTGAGTTCTAGCAACCATGTCTTTCCCTAGCATTTCCACAAGTTGTAAAGCACCACAAACTCTTCTCGTCTCATCTCTTCTCTTTATTTATTTTCTAGTAGATGAATTTATATACACACTAAGGGCATTCTTTCTATTTTTATGGGGGTTTAATGGATTTAACACAGGGGTTTAATTGATTTAACATTGTGTTTGGAAGTATGTGATGGTGCACTAAAAGCATAAGTAGCAATTTCATTTGAGGGTACTGAGCAACCGACAAATTATGGGGAATTGGGAAGTTCATGTCCATTGGAGAATTAGTGCTCAATACCAATAAGAATATCAACACATCTATTACTAATGTTCTGGAAACCAAGCTATTTGTACCCAATTCATGCTTACATCAAGTTCTGCAATGACAGGTTTGGCCTTGAGTTCCTCACTTTGTTCTATTTATGTGACAATGGCTTCCCAATTGAACCATCATCTGCCCCTACAATGTTGATATTTTGACTTTATTTGTCACTTTCCAGTGTGGTACAGGACTGGGGACATGCTCATTCATTCCCAAAAAATATTGAATGGTTGCATGGTTTACATTAGTGGTGTCAAACTTTTGTCTTCTAGACCATCACATGTAAGCAATTATAGGACTGGTTGATTATTAACACACCATACCACTACACATTTCTGCTCTTTTGGAGTTTATTTTTTCCATTTGGCACATATATTACTTGCTAAACCTTGGGATTCAAGTTTATGTTCTTTTCATTAATGATTCTCCATATTAGTTTTATTTAGAGCTAGGGGTTATTTACATTGGTAGTTGGTCTGAAGGAAGAGGAGGTAAATGGAGTGTTCACTGTCAAGGTCCCAAAGAAGTCTCATCCTAAACCTAATGTTAGAGCCATTTAAATCTCTAGTTGATTTCTATTTTGGGAAAATTGTAAAGTGGAGGAACTTGGTTCCATTTTAATTGTGCATTCAAGAGTTTAATTGTCACTTGAATTTTGCAGATAAAGGCTATATTTCTTTATGGGTTGCCTGCATATTAGGATGACAGGAAAGTTAAAGAGGAACTCAAGAAATATGGTGAAACTGAGAAATTTCAATTACGAAAGAACATGCCTTCTTCCAAGCAAAACGATTATGGTTTTTTTCATTTCTCCACTCAGGAGGAAGCTCAAGCTTTTGTTGATAGTCTGAAAAAGCAATGAGCTTGATGAGGGAGATAGTAAGGTATGCATGGAACCATTGGAGGTCTTGAGAGAGAAAAGTTATATATTTACTTTTATTATTAAAATATCCCTTATTGATGTCCCTTTCTTGGTATTTCTTTTTCTAGTAGAAATCACACACCAAAGGCTTCATTTATGGCACGATCCTATCTTCCAAGCAAGGTTTCATAATTGCTCTCCATTCTCCTACAAAAATATTCTCTATGGGGCTCTTTTTTATGGTGATTTGTCGATACTGCTTGGAAAGAAATATATCGGTTTCAGTTATTAATTGAAACAGTGAAATCCAAACCTTGGTTTGTGCCAACATAAGTGAACGCTAAAATGTTTTTATGCATTAAACATGAGAGAATGGCATTAAAATGTACAATGACTTGTTTTCTTTAATCCTTTCTGAGGAGTTTTATTCAATCCTTTCTGAGGAGTTTTGATTTCTTGCTTGTTAACGTAACGTAGATACATATACCATCTACAGAATGAGAGCTTTAGATGACTCAAATATGCAATTACAATGATTTTTTCATGAATTTTAAATATTACCTTCATATTTGTGTATAATTCTCAGTTTTCAAATTTTGAAGGTAAATCAAAGTACTCTCAAATCTTTAGCAGGTCCATAGGATTACCCTTTCCTCTTTGAAGACTGGCACTTGACATTGAATCTAATCCGAGAAGTTCAAGGTTTTCACTAATGTATTTTTAATATAGTCTAGATTTAATTCATACTACAATTCTTGTTTTAAACCTCTATAGCATAAACAAATACTAAAACAAGAATGTTCCCATTTATTGGAGGAACTGCTTAGGATTGTCTAACGTATGTTGGTAAAATGAATGTATACCTTATAGAAGAGTTTGAAAATATGGAAGTCAATGGAGAGGTCCCATTTGAAAATGGAGATTCTATTCATGAGGTATTTAATGCATGCATTGTATTTTACCACCTTGATGGTGTTTATTGTTGTCCATTGGGTGTTGAGATGTTTATTTCACTTTCTTTGCAAGTACGAGATATTAATGAAGAGTGCTTTGATACCAATTATGTCCACATTCTATGTTTGATTGCATAGGAATCCATTCTGATCTTGTACCTTGAATGATGATTGAAGATATGTGATTAGTCTTCTAGTTGTATTCTATGCATAAACTTATCTGATATATATTGTATATCTTGGTCTAGTATGTTGGCCAATTGAGTTTGGGTCTCTATAGAGTCTAGACCCCTGTTGATTATAGCTCATTTAAAATATGTCATAATATTATTGTTTCTAAATTTAGCTTTTTCCAAAAACTTCTAAATTTAGCTTTTTCCAAAAACAAGTCCATCTAGGATAATGTATTCCATATGTTTGGCATGCAATATTTTGTTGGATTTGTCTATGGCTTCAAAAAATGCATAACCACATCATAATACTTTTGAAAATGCTTTTAAGAGGAATTGAAAATAGATTGTAAAGTTGTTAAAGCATCCACTTGTATCATCATCCTTCCATTTTGTAAAACAAGTGAGTTTCTCACTATGCCATCTACGTTCAGTGGCTAATTGTTAGGTGAACATTTTTTGTTGAACAGTTCCTTTTTGGTGTGTGCAATTCACAGTATGATGTTCCACTAATTTATTGCCACGGATACCAACTCTAGCCATTGCTATAATTTTTTTCTTTTTTGGTTCCATGATTAAGCATTCCTTCGTCAGATTTGGTGTTTGGACTTCCATATTGCTCATGTATTTCTTCGTTTTTGCACGACAATGCATCATATGACACTTCCAAAGTTGTTAAGGTAGAGAAGATGGGGAATTTTTACTATTTAGAGAATTTTGGTAATTTAGTGTTTGTCTATACAATCAAATAATCCCATAGAGCTCCATAACATCAACATCGGGTCTATGATAACCTGTAAACTACCTTAGGTTTTAGCATTTACTTGTAGGGTAGCTTGCAAATAGTTATGTCTTTGGAGAGTTGTCTTAAATATGAAATTCTTATATTTTTGAACTTGATTTGTTGGAGCTTGCATGCTATGACATCCTTAGGCTTCAAGGAAATGCATTTAGTGTATAGTAATATTTATGCAATCAAATTTGGAGTTGAGGAATATCTAAGTGTTGGAAGTAATTATTTTAATTAGTTAGATTTTTGTAATGTTAGAAGTGGCTAATTGCATTTTAGTATAATGGGTCTATATCTGAGAAATTTATAAGGTCATCAGTACCTCCATTACCTCTTAAGCATCCTTTATAAAATTCTCTTTTTCCAAAACAAGTACTCTTCATGTACAATCTTTAGCTTTCATTATACTATAATATAAGTGTGTCATTCCTTTCGGTTTGATTTTCTTCCTGGTTTTATTTGACATAACCTCAATTTCTAATTCTAGTTTGACATGTTGCATTATGTTAATTTTACCATGCTTTCTATTTAGGAAGAGTATAGATTTCTATATGACTTCTATAGATGTGAATTTGAAATATATAAATAGAACGTCCCATCAATTATCTAGGTGAATTACTGCTTTATATAAGTTTTTCAATGTACTTTCCACTGAAAGTGCCATACTTGCATTGAAATTTAGTGATGCAATTGTGGGTTCTTTGCCAATAAGGTACACTTTTAATTTAATGTTGTAAAATATAATTTGCAGACTTCGAGTATGATTTATACTCATATTTTTCGTATTGGGGATAGGGTAAGTCCATTAAAGGCTCAATGAGCATTAGATTAAACCTTGGGGTGTTGTGTTTGTTGAAGTTTAAATACCTAAGGCTACTATTTTATTTTATATAGTTGAAATATTTTGATTTTTACTAGTAACAAGTAAAATAAATTTTTTTTCCCATTAGTGAATCAATAAACAAGATGTAATTTTGTCAAAACTATAATAAAAGTACTTCATGTTCTCTTTTTCATTTTGGGAATAATTGTGAAAATTTAAAAAAAAAAATATTTGTTACCAAGTTAATGGTGATTAATAACAACTTTGTTATCTCATTTGGTGACATGCTCTAATTTATACTTCTCTCACTAAAATTGTTGGCACGGGGTCGGAGCGCACAAGTACGGAACCCCAAGCGGCGAAAGGGTCAAAGACAAGAAAGAAGGACCGGTCACAAAGCCGAGATATGCGGAAGTAATTAGTTAAGTTAGTTAGCAATGGGTCATTAGGACCATTTGTAACAGCCAAGTGTGCCTATAAATAGAATTAAGATTATAAGCCTTAGGATCATCACCAATTGGAGGATCTGATGAGAAGAACATTTTGGGTGATTGCAAGCCTGAAGGAATTTTTCGGTGTGTGGAGGCTGTGGGTACCGCGCGGATGTGGGTATGATAGAATGAAGTGGGGTAGATGGATATGAGCTATGATGAAATTTTAAGGGAGGGTGTGGAAGATTGTGGTACCCTACGAAGTGGGGTGAGGTTCTGGCCGAAGAAGAAGAGGAGGACTGGGAGCGAGAGAGAGTCTCCTAGGGCGACCGGAACAGAGAACTGTGAAATGGGACCACAAGGGCCTAAGCAACCTTACTGTGACAAAGAAAGAAACCAGGATGCCCCTGAATCCGAAGAAGGATAGACCCAAAGCTACAACGTAGCTACAACCCCGCGCACTACGCCAAACTGCAGAGGAAGAAATATAAGCTCTTTGCAGGGCTATCCGGCATGTCAGAACAATGATAGGAGTATTTGTGAAATTTCCCACATAAGATCTAAAGAGATGATGTAAACCTCACAATGAAAGAATTTAGGAATAATAGAAGAAGAGACAAGCAATAGAACTTAGATCCAAAGAAACTCTGATTGAGGGAGAATAATTACACATGTTACTATTAACAGAATAATGAATTGGTAAATATACAATGCTAAGTATGAGGATTCGAATTCTCTAGGAGGAATTTGAATTGGCCTTCATGCACAGATCCATAATTAGTGGAGAGTCATCAATGCCTAACTAGGAGTCCACCTTCTCATCAGTGAAGTCATCAATGCACAAGTAATGATCATCCGGGAGTCAAACTGAGTCTAATTGAATGTGGTTGGTGTAACTAGCACATGGAAGCACTAATATAGTGAAGGAGGATCAGTGGAGGGCGCCATAGGAGTTAACTGGAGTCAAAATGGTCAATCTAGTCTCACTGGAGGTCCAACAGAGTGATAAACTCAGTAAAGAGTCAGTTAATCCTTAAATCAAGGAAATAACTGAAGATAACTCAATATAATTGAATATAACTGGACTGGTAGGTGAAGAAGGAGCCCTTGTCATGCAGTGGAGAAAAGGAGGGCACATTAGTCACTGGGAGGCCTAAAAATGATCTGAAAGAAGATTCGGGGGCTAGTTTGTTGAGGACTAGGTGCTGGGACTGATGACCTAGAATGCATGCAAAATGCATGCAAACCCTAATTTTGCATGCATGACTGAAAATGAAAATGACTAGAAAGCTAGTAGGACTAGGATGGAGTATAGGAATATCCTAACAGTATTGGGTCTGCAAATACCAGTAGGATACCAAGGATGGCAGGGGACAATGTGAATATGTTGATCTTTCAGGGTAACGGGACTGAGGATCCCGAGCAATATTGGTTTTTATGTGAAGCAGTATGGACAGTAAAGCAGGTCCAAGATGACGATATCAATAAGGGACAACTGGCGATGACCTTTAGGGTCCATGCGATGGATTGGTTTATGAAATTCATACAAGTGCCTACAGGGAGTCCTGAGAAAACACTACCACAAATTAGGGAAGTATTGATTGTTGAGTTTAGGAAATTGAAATGAGAGTCGCAATATATCACAGAACTGAAAGAGATCAATCAATTTCCTAATGAATCATGTGAAAATCCTCACAACAGATCTAAGAGATGATGTATACCTCACAAGAAAGATTAAGATTAATCAGGAAAATAGAAGAAGAGTGGTCAATGCAGTGTAAAGGAGAAACATAATTATGATACTGTAGAACTCGGATAGAAGCAGAATAACATCACACACTAATTCATTAATCATAATATGAATAATAAATAATACAATGGTGGAGAGGATTCAAATGCCAAGGTGGCAATTTGAATTAGCCTGCATGCAATGATCATTTAGATCAGTGGAGTGTCATCAAAGCACAACTAGGAGTCCTCATCATCATCAGTGGAGTCATCAATGCACAAGTAATGGTCAACTAGGTGTCAAACTGAGTGTGGTAGGTGTAACTGGCACATGGAGGCACTAATTGAATGAAGGAGGCTCAGTGGAGGGCACATGAGGAGCTAACTGGAGTCAGAATAGACAGTCTAGTCTCGTTGGAGGTCTATAAGAGTGACACAGTCAGTTGAGAGTCAGTCTAGCCTTAAATCAAGGAAAGATCTAAAGATAACTCAACTAACTGAAGTGCAACTAAGTGGTAGGTGAGAGAGGGTGCCTCGGATGCATGCAATTGCATGCAGGGCGTACTAAGCACTAGGAGGGCTAAAAATGATAAGAAAGAAGCTCTCGGGGCTAGCTAACTGAGGAATAGGTGTTGGCACAGATGACTGGGATGCATGCAAAATCATGGTTGCATGCAAAATGCATGCATGACTGAAAATGAAAAAATGGAAAATGCTGTTAGGACTAGGATGGAGTATAGGAATATCCCAACACCCCCCCTTAATCCATCTCGGGCCCTGGTAACTGAGACCAAAGGTCACCCAATACAATGAATAAAAATAACAGTCAATAAACCAAGGAAATGGGGAAAACCTCATGGGAAAAATACCCCCCCTCAAAATAGACTGTAGGGCACACCAAAAAATAAATGCTCCAAACTCAAGCAGGTGTGAAGCTTGGTCATATGTCTGGAGGTATCTTCTTCTTGGGAAGAAGTGGTTCATGCTCAAAAAGCATGTGCTTGTACTTTCTCTTCAGATCGAATGTGATGAGAACAAATCCAAAAGTATGAGGATGATCTTGGAACCTGTGATTCAAATCAGATGAGGTAGGATCAAATCCATGAATGTGTAGATAGTCTTTTGTTTTCTCCTTCGAACCATCATAGGTGATATTATGCACAAAAGAACCATCACATGATAGTGAATGCTTTGAATCCAAATCAGATCCAAGACGTGAAGAATGGTTTCTTGAGATCTCCTTGAACCATTAGAGGTGATATCAAAACCATGATATGCATGAGAAATTATCCCAAGTAGTGATTGCTTGGATTTTAAATCAGCTCCAAGACTTAATGAATGGTTTCTTGAGATCTCCTTTGAACCAGTAGAGGTGATATTGAAACCATAAAATGCATGAGAAATTATCCCAAGCGAATAGCAATGCCCTACATATTCAATAAACTTCTGAGAGCATGTACAAATGATCATATAGTAGTACATAAGAGGTGAGTGATCAAGGAGAGAGAATGCATTACCTCCAATTGTTGATTTGACCTCCGAAACAGTCAATAGATCATGATGCAAACCAACAGACTATTATGCAAGAGAGGATTTAAGAACCTCTACAGTTTCTAGAGTGTGAACTGGCACATAATTCGAAATAGAAGAAATTTGGAGCATGAGTGTAGAATCTACAAGTTCTTCTTTGTGGACAAATTCAATATGAGATATGTTTGATACTGATTCATGATCAGAGAGACCATCAAGGAGGCCGAATGCAACGGTGGGATTTCTCTTGAAATGGTCTGGACCAATCCCTTCATTTTGTTTTCCAAATCTTTCATCCAGATGGTCCCATAGCTCTTTTCGAGATTCAACAGAAAGGTATTAGTGTACCATGCAATGAGACATAGCAAACATCATGGCTGCAGAGGCTCTGTCACCTTCATTTAACTAGTCATTCTCTTCTTCAGAGGATTCGAACTCTCTTTCAAAACAATAATCAAAGAGACCATGTCTCTTCAAATGTGTTATCATCTGTGGTTTCCATTCATCATAGTTGAATGGAGAAAGAGGATTAATTCCTTCCAGATTCATGGAAGTTGTTTCAGAAGATCTGCAAAAAACAATAGAAAATGTCTGCAACTGCTACTGCTGCAAAAGTGCAAAAACTGCTGCACTCAAAATCTTGATAATAACCTGCAAAAAAATCTTAGGAATGGAGATAGATAATACTCTCAACATGCTTTGATACCATGTGAAAATCCTCAGTAGATCTAAGAGCTGATGTATACCTCACAAGAAAGATTAAGATTAAGCAGGAAAATAGAAGAAGAGTGGTCAATGCAGTGTAAAGGAGCAACAGAATTATGATACAATAGAACTGGGATAGAAGCAGAATAACATCACACACTAATTCATTAATCATAATATGAACAATAAATAATACAATGGTGGAGAGGATTCGAATTCCAAGGTGGCAATTCGAATTAGCCTGCTTGCACTGATCATTTAGATCATTGGAGTGTCATCAAAGCACAACTAGGAGTCCTCATCATCATCAGTGGAGTCATCAATGCAAAAGTAATGGTCAACCAGGTGTCAAACTGAGTTTAACTGAGTGTGGTAGGTGTAACTGGAACATGGAGGCACTAACTGAATGAAGGAGGCTCAGTGGAGGGTGCGTGAGGAGCTAACTGGAGTCAGAATAGGTAGTCTAGTCTCACTGGAGGTCCATCAGAGTGATACAGTCAGTTGAGAGTCGGTATAGCCTTAGATCAAGAAAAGATCTAAAGATAACTCAACTAACTGAAGTGCAACTAAGTGGTAGGTGAGAGAGCGAACCTGGGATGCATGCAATTGCATGTAGGGCGTACTAATCACTAGGAGGGTTGAAAATGATCAGAAAGAAGCTCCCGGGGCTAGCTAACTGAGGGCTAGGTGCTGGGACTGATGACTAGGATGCATGCAATTGCATGCATGCATGCAAAATCATGGCTGCATGCATGACTGAAAATGAAAAAATGGAAAATGTTGTTAGGACTAGGATGGAGTATAGGGATATCCCAACAAATCAGTATGGGAGTTTGACCAAAGATATAAAACCTTGATGGCGAAAGTAATTTTTGGAATGAGTGACATACAACACAAAGAATGGTTCATCGTAGGATTAGTACCACACATTCGTATGCCACTTATGCAACAGAAGATTCCATCCTAGGCATAGGCACTAGAAATTGCGATGAATTTGGAGGCTTCACTAGTTGGAAAAACAGGGTTAGGTATGAACCAAATCCAAGTGCAGTTAGCGAACCTGACGATCCAACTATAAGACATCAAGAAATGGAAAGAGGTTCACGAATACATATGGTGCAGTTGTTGCAAATCAAAAGGACATCATAAGGACTAGTGCCCAGAATTCTGCAAATATTTACAGTTTGACGCGCCAAATCCACTCAGTCAAGGAGGAATGTCGTGGTGTCGAATGTTTTAGACAAGGGGGCATTGATCAGAAGAATGCGTGTACTTACAGAAAATGGTGTCGAAGCCAGCCAATATTTTATTTATTTCGATCGGTCGATCATGAAGAAAAGAATTGTAGAGCGTATGACTTACTCCAAGAAAGGATGACGGATACATATTTTATGAAGGGGGAGGAGAAACCCCCTGTACAATAGCAACAACAGTATAATCAACAGAAGCCGCACTACAATCAACCACTACTACAATATAACTACCTACAGCTCCACTATAGCCAACCATAGCCATTGTACAACCAATCACCTCCATGGTACAACCAACCACAGTATCAGTCACCGCAGTATCATCCATATGGTCAGCCACGAGGAGGGTTTAGGGGAGGATTCCACAGAGGTCGAGATGGATGCATTGGTCGTGGAGGAGCTCTTAGATGAGGTCGAGGGCTAGACGTATGTTATAATTTTGGTTAGGTCAGACATTACCAAAGGGATTGTCTGAACCCGACTCCGCAATGTACTTATTGTAGTGCAGCGGATCACAACATTAAGGAATGTCCCTAGTTGATTGCGAAATAGAAATCTAAAAATACACCACAACCTCAACCGAATCCAAATGTGAATCAAAATCCACTTATGAATGTATAGAAGATCTTAATGGAGATAAGAAGTCGACTTGTGAATGTCACAGTAGTGACTAGAGGGGGGGCTATGACAGGGGAAGACAGGCCATTGCCTAGCATTCAACCTACAACAAGAAAACAAGTCCAATTTGATGTGGAAGCGGAAAGGGAGACAGTTTCAGAAACTCAAGAGGCAATGAGAAGGACTAAACTACCACCTATTGGCCAGAAAGAACCTATTTACGAGATGCCATAGATATTCGATACGACGAACTCATAGAGGCCACCAGGAAGGATCAACACCTTGAGGGCCTTCCTAGAAATTTGTTTGGCACTGGAAAAATATCAGGATGCACTAGTGGAGATATCCATCCTACTACACTAATAGGAGGATGGACGACAGGATCGGACAGTAAATCGATTGCACAAAACGAAAACAGGGAGAGAAATGAGGATGACTGCGCAGATTGGTGCATTTGACACCGACTCTATCATTCTAGAATTTGGATCAGATGTAAATATCTTGACTAAATAGACATGGGAGACAATGGGGAAACCAAAGTTGGCATTGTCTCTCATACAGCTCTGACTAGCGAATCAGAGCAAGGTCACACCTATTGGTCGGTTATGTCATCTCCCAGTCGAAATAGAGGGATTAAATACTTATGTAGATTTTGACGTTATAGAGATAGTTTATAACAGAAGTCCCTATCCCATGTTGTTAGGGATAAACTGGGCAATGGAGAATCAAACTATGATCAAATTTAAGAAAAGAACAATGTCATTTGAAAATCATGACATGAGAGTCGTCTCCCCACTTGACCCGTCAGAAGGACAAAGGTATGTCAAACCAATGCGGGATGAATTTACAGAAGGATGGGATAATGTCTACAACATCTCGGAGGATTACATCAATCCCACCGCTAACGGGGAATTGGGGTGGTGAAGCATTTGCTTAGCATCATTAGAATCCAATGAAGCGCTTGAGAATTGGCAGAATCGATTACATGAAGTATCATTCAGGAGGTGTGCACGAATCACCCAGTCGTTGATATGGGTGGCGACAAAAGTATGCGAACTGCCAACATACGAAGGATTGCCTAATCTGATAGTATTTATCATCGAATTTGAAGAAATAGTATCAGAACCGCAGAGACTGATGGCATTAGAAGAAGCACTGAAGGATACACCAGCATGGTGGTGGGAAGTGCACAAGTTGACGATAACAAACTGGCCATTATGTCGACAAATAATGGAGGTTACGAAAATGAAGGGTACTGCGGGAGAAAATACAATGGAAAGAGTGACCTGAGGTATCACCTAGAAGAGTGTCAAAACACATGGGGAATGAGAGAAAAACAGGAATGGGTCCATGCATTCATCCATACATTGGATGAGGTACCGCGAAGCTGGTATATCGTAGCAGAACTGTGATGTGGAACAACTACATGGGAAGAGTTAACTATTAGTTTTAGCCAAACTTTCAATTTCTCAGATGAGAACCCATTCATCCATACTGAACTACACGATATTCGTGAGAAGGTACTTGAAGCAGTACCGACGGAAAAACCAATGGTATTACAGTGGACTATGACACAATAAATGCTGATGGAGTGATACAACATGACCGGAGGACCGGATGAAGAGGATGATCCGCGTGTTGTTTATGTACCAGATTCGAAGGGAAGCCAGGATGTCGAAGAACCAGATATATCCTTCGACAAATTCCAACAGCCACTATGAATCAAGAAGGTTAATATTGAGTTGGAGGCAAATCCCAAGTTTGCAAACATTGGAGATTGCTGGGACAACTCGAAAATTGCAAAAGTTACTGATCTATTACATGAGTTTCAAGATTTGTTCCCAACAAAATTTTTGGAAATGAAAGGCATTTCTGGGGACCTAGGTGAAATGAAAATTCCACTGCAACTTGATGCGAAGCCGATAAAGCAACGACCCTATAGATTGAATCCCAGGTACAAGGAGTGAGTGAAATCCAAGATAGAGAGAATGTTGGATGCATGAATCATAGAGCTTGTGGAGGAATCCAAATGGATCAGTTCGATGGTTGTCCAAGATAAGAAGACTAGAGAAATCGGGATTTGCTTCGACCTAAGGAAACTGAATGATGCATGTCTGCACGATCCATTCCCTACACCATTCACTAACGAAGTACTAGAAGGCGTCAGAGGTAATGAGATATATTCATTCATAGATAGATTCTTAGGATACCACAAAATACATATTGTGAAGTAGGATCGACATAAGACAACGTTCGTAACAGAATGGGGTTGTTTTCAATACACAGTAATGTCGTTTGGTCTCAAACACGCCCCGACGATATTTTCAAGATTAGTTGTTGCCGCATTCAAATATTACATTCATAAATTCCTTGCAGTGATATATGGACAACTGGATCATATATGGATTGGTTAAGGACCATGTTGCGAATCTAAGGGAAATGTTGGAGAGATGTTGACAACATCAAATTTCGCTAAACTTGAAGAAGTGCATCTTCTTCGCTCCTTTGGGATTCTGTCAAAACATATTGTATGCAAGGAAGGGATGTTGGTTGAC
Source organism: Larix kaempferi (assembly GCA_027924585.1). Taxonomy (NCBI): domain Eukaryota; kingdom Viridiplantae; phylum Streptophyta; class Pinopsida; order Pinales; family Pinaceae; genus Larix; species Larix kaempferi. Next base: position 1,877,022 of record BSBM01000636.1, on the reverse strand, counting down.
CTAGCGAAGATTGAAATCATTGTCGACTTACCACCACCAACGATAGTGAAGCAGCTAAGGGCGATGTTGGGACATGCTGGGTATTACAAAAAGTTTATCAGAGGATATGCAACGATCACTGCGCCAATGGAAAAATTGTTAAAAAAGGATGCTAAGTTCGAGTGGAATGAAGAGTTCCAGAAGAGCCTCGACATACTGAAAGCAAAGATGGTCGCAACACCAATCCAAGTCTTTCCCGATTGGACAAAAGAATTCCATGTTCATGTGGACACGTCATCATTCACACTAGGAGTGATATTGGCCCAACCAGGAGAAGGATCGATTGATCACCCGATCACATTCCCAAGCAGGAAGTTGTCTACTGCGGAGAAGAATTATATGATGACAAAAAAAGAAGGCCTAGCAATGGTGTATGCTCTACAAAAATTCCAGCACTACCTACTCGGATGACATTTTATGATGTTTACTGATCACTCCGCATTGAAATACTTGGGAAACAAGCCTGTGTTGGGGGGAAAGATCTGTCGTTGGTTGTTGTTGTTCCAATAATTCAACTTTGAGATCATCATGAAACTAGGGCGATTGAATGCAGGACCTGACCAACTATACTGGATTGAGTCACGTGAAGAACCAAGAAGCATTGATGAGGGCTTACTCACTCCGCATTGAAATACTTGGGAAACAAGCCTGTGTTGGGGGGAAAGATCTGTCGTTGGTTGTTGTTGTTCCAATAATTCAACTTTGAGATCATCATGAAACTAGGGCGATTGAATGCAGGACCTGACCAACTATACTGGATTGAGTCACGTGAAGAACCAAGAAGCATTGATGAGGGCTTACTAGATGCACAATTATTTTGAATTTCAATGGTCAAATCATTAATTTCTTGACCACGGGAAATGCACCAGAAGGATTCACTACCAGTCAAAAAAAGCAGCTAGTTGTTAAGGCTTCCGACTTTCAGCTAATCACGGGTCAAATCTACAAGATGGGGCTAGATGAAATCCTTCGTCGATGCGTCCTTCTGCATGAACAGGAAAGAATATTAGGAGAATCTCATGATGGAATCACATGAGGACACTATGGAGGGAGTGCCACTTCTAGAAAGATACTTAGGGTTGGGCTATGGTGGCCAATAGTGCATGGAGATGCTGCAAATTATGCAAAGAGCTGCAATGTATGCCAAAGAATAGGGAAACCATCATGAAGGGATGAAATGACGCTAGTACCTCAACTAACATTACAAGCTTTCGACAAATGAGCAGTTGGCTTCATAGGACCTATCAACCCACCAGGAAAAAAGGACAAGGTCGCGATATATAGTTAGTGCGACTGATTATTTGACGCGATGGTAGGAAGCTGCACTAGTAAAGGATTGCATGGTTGCGGCATCAACAAGATTTATCTTTGATAATGTGGTCACCAGGTTTGGGTGCCCAAAGATACTGATGAGTCATCAAGGCACCCACTTTGTCAACCAAACTATTAGGGCTATGACGAAATAATTTCAAATCCAACACCGAAGTAGTACCCCATATCACCTGTAGTCGAACGCTGTGGTGGAAGCACTGAACAAAGTATCGGAACATGCACTCACAAAAGTGTGTAAAACAAACCGCGACAACTGGGATTTAAAGATTCCATCAATATTGTGGGCCTACAGAACGACTTGTAAACGATTGACAGGACAAAATCCATTCAAGTTAGTTTATGGGAAAGAAGCGGTGATGCCAATGGAGTATATCGTCCCCATTATGTGCATCGCATCAGCAACATGAATGAGTGATGACGGAGCCATCGAAGAACGGTTGGCGCAGTTGGTACATTTTGATGAGGATAGGTTTATTGCATGATTCCATCAAAAGTTAGAAAAGGATCTCCAGAAGGCTTGGCACGATCACCATGTTAAGGCGAAGAACTTCTAGCGCGGAGATATGGTCCTATTGTATGCCAGTAATTTTGCGAATCACCCAGGTAAGATGCAGATGCATTGGTTGGGTCCCTATATTATAAATTTTATTACTGACGGAGGTGCGGTGTAGTTACAAAAGCTAGATGGGACACTGTTGACAAATCTAGTGAATGGAAGTCGGCTGAAGCCTTATCGCCATATCCGGGAACATAGCGACTGAAACAAAGATCAAAAAAAGAAAAAAGAAAAAAAGAGAGAAATATGATGATGATTAAAGGGTGGAAATTTGTCAACAACATTGGGTCTGTTGATGAAATAATAGCAGAGGAAAGAGTAAGCGACGAGGTTTGGCGCATGTTGATGGCTAGCATGATGCAAATAGGTCAAATCCAATCATAAATGCAGCAATTAAGTTGTGGAGAAAAACAACACAAGTGGGTAACGGTACATTTAATGACCAATGCATGCAAAGGATTCGATAATAATTATTTAAAATCAGCAAGATGGACTAGAAGTGGGAAATCAAAACCATAAATACAGAGCAAGTGTTGTTCGACTCACTATGCATTGAGTGGGTTAGCAAAGAAGTTGCAGAACATGGACGAACAGAGAGTGGATGGCGCATTTCATTTCTAGCCCAAGTAACAAAGAATGACCACAACCAACGCCGATTATGCATGAGCAACCAGAGATTGCATCAGGACGGTCATTCAGAAAGAAGAGAAGCACCATCCGACCTGTAGATACTGACAAAAATCCGAAGAGAGATACCCGTAATTCAACACGAATTACAATAGGAGAAGCAGGCACATTGGGAAATGCTGAGAGGACATCACGAGGAGGGCACCTTGGACCAAAAATAGTAGAAATACCAGGGTATGTGCCATCACACAAAGAAGGGACACCAGCAATCTGACTGGGCAAGAATGAAAAAATATGTAATCAAGATGTCGGCGATACCAAAAGGAGTTCGTAGCGCTGGGAGTATCATAGAACACTGCAAAAGCTGCAGTACAATGACCACGACATCATGGCATACCCAGAATGCACAAAAGACACCCATATCAAGGTCGCGCATGGAGAAGGAGGCCCGGTCACAAGAGAACCAACCAGTTGGGAATTGGGATTGGAGCAATCAAGATTGTTGGGGATCATCCACGTGCCGCACTTTGGGAGATCGGTGCAGGTAAATGCATGTGTAAAGATTCACTAGACTACCCAAGGTCGGGGTAGATCCTTCCCATTCTTCCAGGGGAAGGATAACAACAAAATTATTGTTGTAAAGTTGAAAACAAAGTATGGAGTGGAGAAAAATACAAGAGGGTAACTAATTGACACTATTAACGACCAAGTTGTTAGGGTTGCAGCAAAAATATTGGCCATCAAGATAGTGTGGAAGAATAGACCGAACCAATGCACATCTGGTGTTATCGCATCTATTGAACAGTACGCAGCAGGAGTACAAATGAATTGGTCGCTCTTCTTGCTAAATGAGTTGATGGAGGATGTTGTCGCAGCACAGGAAAAAGGGAATCCATTTATGTATTCATGGATTTTGATACTGATTGCACTAGCATGATGTAGGGAACCGTTGCACTACCAAGGAATGGAAACAAAAATTGCCACGATTCGCCAAGGAGCGCGATACCAGAACTTATGGGTGATCAATGACAAAGAACGCTAAGAAAATAACAATATTCAATTCTATATGTTCCTAGATATGATGCGAATAGATGCACAAGCGGTACCACGGATAACCGAACAGGCAGCAAAGAAGTATTGACGGATTGCAAGGCTATCGGTAGAGTCTCAAACAATATACATCCAGGTAAGGGAAAATCCACAAAGGAAGTGGCTTTCGACACAATACAAGCTCACTGAGGCAGAACTAGATGCCATCATTGAAAGTTGGCCAAAGGAATGGAAAATTCCAGTAGCAGAGGATCAACTATTGGATCCGGAGAATGGGCAATCGACAACTAGACCAAAGCCACCAGATGAAGTGAAGGAATCAAAAAGTGGACAAGAGGATGCAGGAGAATGAGACCCTACAGAAGAACGGTCGCATACACTAAGTCTCGATGGGGCCTCATCGGAAACCCCCATGGATTCATAATTAGAAGCAAAACGAGAAAAAACAAGAATGAAGCATAGGATGGAGCGGGACGAAGGGAGTACAAGCATTGGCCTTCTTGATGAGCAAATTAACAAACTCATGGAAAAAATAACAACAGTGGTGAAAGATAACCGGGGGAAAGTCACTCAGCATGCTACTAAGTTTTTCCGTCAGGTATCGCAACTATTACAAACATTGACGAATGCAGTGATTGAGACAAGGCTTCCACAAGGTGAAGTGCGACCAAGTGCTTCAATACATAGATTTGAGGTGGAAATCAGTGCGAGGCTGAACATAGTGCAGATAATACCCAATGTTATCACTACCAGTGATGAGGACCTAGATGCCACACTGTGACAACATGACCTAATCACTGTCGATTTCAACATCTTACCAATGGTAATGTTGCATAGAAATCACCACACAGGTAGTGAAGAAATTCTCGAACGAGAAGCAACACTGCATGATCGAATGGTTGAGTATAAATGACAAGTGTAGAGAACCAGGGCGGAGATTTAGTGCCTCCTAGAGGAAAAATAAATAAGTATGAAGGACAAATAGGAGGCTATTCAAGACAGAAGGAGATTGGAGCATGCCATTTCCATCGCATGCGAAGAAGCACCAGAAGTTGACAAGGACATAAGGGCAGAGGAAAAAGCAATCAAGTTAGGCATGGTCATTGCAGACCTGCGAAAAGAAAATGAAGATCTACAAGTTAGGACAATACTTGACACACCACCAAAAAAGATTGAGGAAAGGAAAAATGCAATTGAATAAGTTGCAACATAAATCACATTACTGGAAAAATTGGTGCAGACAATAGCGGAAGATGTCACACAATTTTGGGGAAGTTTGATACAGGACGAACAGTTGAGCGTGCAGCTCGGAGAAACAAAAGTGCAACTTGAGGAATTAAGGGGATCGCTTTAGGAAATTCCCCTACTTGAGAGGCTATCAAAATCATCCAAGTTGAAGGAGATACAAGATTGGGTAAACAAATCCCGCACAAGACAACAAAGAAGAACCATGCAATTAGATGAACTACAGACGAAATCCGAGTAGTTGGATGTTAAAGCAATGGATGGAATGCACAAGATCAAAGAAGACTTGCAGAAAGCATAGTAGATGAATGGTGAGCATCCAACAGACCAGGAAGTATCAGACTGTGCGGTTCTCAAGGCATCAACAAAGGAAGCTGTCGATCAGGTAACGGTAGCTTATGATGAGTTCAAGAAGCAAGTTGATGCACCAACAGTTTCCAACTGAATTAGCTCAAGGGCGAGCCACAATTTTGTGTTGGGGGCCTGTTAGCATGGGGTCGAAGTGCACAAGTGCAGAACCCCAAGCAGCGAAAGGGTCAAAGACAAGAACAAATGTGGAAGTAATTATTTAAGTTAGTTAGCAAGCGATGGGTCATTAGGACCATTTGTAACATCCAAGTGTGCTTATAAATAGAATTAATATTATAAGCCTTAGGATCATCAGCGATCGGAGGATATGATGAGAAGAACCTTTTGTGCGATTGTAAGCCCGAGGGCATTTTTTGGGTTGTGAAATATGACATGATACATTCGCATCTATTGTGTTTCCATATTTTGGATCAATCTATGGAGTATTTATCTGGTTTTGGTTCTCTACTATGATTAATGTGCATATTTATCTTATGTTTATCGCAGTATGATGTTTTCTTGAGATCGCATTAGATACTTTCGCATATATGTTATGCATCGCAGATTCCTCAAACATGCTTTGTTGATTTGTTTAATTCGCTAAGTATGAGATGATAATGTAGTCGAGGATTACTAGGATGATAATATGATGTTTTAATGCGAATGCAAATCTATGGCTTGTGTCGATTGAGAGTGGAATAGCGCACGTCTTCTCCCAACTGCGGAAAATTGGTTCCTGCATCCCCCCTTAGACATCTCGGGTGAGACCTCACTCGCTCTACGGGTGTTGCTGGAAAGGGTAAAACCTTTCTGGGCCGATGCTTAAGGGTGTCTGGTCGATGTTTGTTGACAGCAGTGCGAATTGAACCCCTGTCGACAAAACTGTGTCAACAAAAATTGTCACTACATTGCCTACTTTGCATATTGTTCTCTATGAAATGAATATTAATTTTGTTAACTAGTTTTTAAATAAATAGCAATTGATTGATATTTAATTTTGAGTAGTGCATTAATTATGTTATTTTTACTTTTTTATGTTATAAGGGACTAAGCTTCATGTAGCTCTTGTTTGATTTAATATTCAACTTTATGAATACAATTAGATGTAATCATATTTGTAATGTTATTTATATTTTGCAAAGTGGTATTCTCATCAATTGTCCAATGGTTTAACCACGTTATGGCATCTTTATGCCACATCCACGTGAGACACACATAAAGCATTTTTAAGAAGTTTATGGTCTCCCATATTAATTATCCTATATTTGTACACCATGTACCTAGTCATAGCCATACTCTCTATGGAGGAGAGTCCCATCTTTTTATCTAGGATTAATATTTTTAAATTGAACCTATGACTTAGCCAACTTTAATAGAGATCTAATTCATAACCACTTAACTATTAAATATTTAAACGCACCACAATTCACACACACACACACACACACACATATTAATTTTTTTTGAAAAAACTATCTAATTCATAACCACTCGATTATTAAATATTTACTCGTTATATGTCATGTTCCCATTTTGTCAGCACCACGAAGCAGCGAATGACACATCAAACCCCCATGGATCTTAGTGAAAATGAGTGAATTAATTAATAAGGGGAAAAAATTCGCCAGTTACTCTAGGTAATTAAATTAACTAGGAATAATTTAACCTATAGTTGTTTTAATAAATTAAATTAGAGGTGATACAATTATTATTTTAATATTTAATTATTAATTAAATATGATGATGAGTTGGAAGATGACAAGGGCTCCATGAGGGCGCATAAGGAGATAAGGATATCTCAATGAGTTGTCAACCAAAGTTGAAATTGAGAGAAAAGCATAGCAAAGCAAAAAAGAAAGAAACTAGAAAAAGCAATGAAAAGCAAGCAAGTGGATAAAGCAAGAAAGTGTACAAAACAGACAAGCACAAAAAAGCAACCAGTCTTGAAAAGCAGGAAACATCAAGAAAGCAAGGAGGGTGCAGTTTCCAAAAGGAATACAATCTATTCAGTATGAAAAGCAGGAATATTTTAACTCAGTTAAGGAAGGTGAATTTGATGAGGCCAAGGAGGTTCATTAGCAACTTAACTTGCTCAACAAGTCACCCAGTCTATAAAAGGAGGAGCACGCATCACTTTCACATCTTTTGACAGTTTATCTTTGTGATTGAGAAAGCTCAGTGCTTCTCTAGGCTTTGGTGATGCACCCTTACTGACCTGTGGGAGATGTGCCCCATAGTTAGTGTTCCAGTCTTCTGCATATGATCCAGTGCAACCATTTAGGGACCTATGGGAGATGTGCCCCATAGTTAGTGTTCCAGTCTTCTACATATGATCCAGTGCAACCATTGATGACTAATTTGCAGATTTGATCCATCCCATTTCATGAAGAGATTGATCATTCGAAGTTGATGCAGAGATCCAGACAGATTAAATGTGGTATTGATGAGTTTCACCCAGAGAGAGAAATCAATTGGAGAGTTTGCACCCCTGTAAGAAGCTTCAAAAGATCAGTGTGCCTCCCATAAGCAGCCCGTAGCTTCTTGACTTCCTATATATCGGATTTAGTTACTACACCTCCTCTTCTTACTCTTCTTTGTAGCATTCATCTTCAATCATTGTAACAATTCAAGAACAATGACTCTCTGTGAAGTTTGATGTTATGTCACTTTTATTCGTTGCTTAATAAGCCCAATTATTGTTTGTTATTGTTGTTTATTTCATTTCTAAGTCATATTAATCATCATAAGAAGAATTTGAGAGTCTTAGAGGCTGTTTGTTTAGAGGCCGTTTGTGCTCATATTTATCAAGACTATCTATTTAGGCCTTATTCATTGACTAGTTTTGCAATAAATTATTGATTAAAAGCTATCTGGTTGTTTATTTCCAGTTCTGTCAGTGATTTGGGGTTCTTAAGACATTGATGAAGACCATCCAAGTCTCAGAATGAAGGTTCATAGCTTTCTTTCTCTGTTTGGGAGAGTCTGAAATTTAACTAGTTGAGCAATCCTACATAGCGTTCTTCCTCCTTTTGCATCCAAACTCTACCAAATCCTCCCAAAACCTCTGTAACTCTATCCAACAATAGATTTGGGAGTTAATTACCTGATATCTACCCCTTGGTTTCTTTCAAGTGTAAGTGGATAGTCTAGTATGCATACGCTGGTGTACCCAGGGCAGCCTTGGTGTAGAATTCAACGGTAGCTGTTGTTGAACCATAAATGGTTCCAGTACCTTGTGCAAAGGACTATGAAGCTGACCTTGATTCTGTTGCACACTCGTTATTAGATTTTGCAGATCCAAAAGAGTCCAAATCTCAAACTTTGGGTGGGTTAATCAATGACCGAGTCTAGTTTCTTCGTAACTAGTTTTGAAGTTTAGTTTCAGTTTTTGCAAATTCATGTTTTAAATTTTGAATTAGAATTAATATCCTCTAAAATATGATCCAAGCATATATATATATATATATATATTCTATTTTAATAAAATATAATAGTATTTTTTTTTAAATTTATTAGTATTTTTTTTACAAACCAAAAGTGCCATTACTTTTAAAACTTGGCATTTAATACTAAAAGAATCCTAATAAGAATACACTTCAAATTTACAACTCTTTTTTTACTGTATTTTTAAAGATTTTTAAATTATTTTATTTTATATTTATTTAAGAACTAAACAATCACATAAATCATATAAGTACCCATTTAAAAAAAAAATCATATATAATTTTACAATAAAAATCGCACTCCAATACAAAACTAGATTTTCTTTCAAAGTTCCTCTTTATTTGTAAGAAGGTATTTTCATTTTATCAATAATTTAGAGACAAAATGGCCTCCCCATAATTATCCGTATCCCTTTTAGAATACTGAGATTTTCTCTTTTGAAATAGGAAATCCAATGAATTTTTTGTACCATTATTTTTAACCGTAAAAGAATTTGATTGTAATAGAAGTCTCCTCAACCCTGCATAGAATAATAATGATGGTCATGAAACATATCATATATATGTTATTAATAAGTAATTACAAGACAACAGAATAAAACATATAAATAAGGCACTAGTTTGGTTTATTACCTCGTTTAGTGTTTCCCTATTTTGATCATCTTGGACAATTTGAGGTGTAGCTCCCCAAATAGATAAACGCTCAGACGCTTTTTCCACCTAAAACCATTATATTTAAAAACAAATGCAAGAAATAGTTAATTTATAATTTTTTTTCAAAATCTCTGAATCAACCTAATATCATTTATCATTATCAAAATAAATATTAAATATTAAAAAGAAACCAACCTTTTCAACAAAATGTAAAATAAATTTTAAACTTATAAAGGAATATAAGATGGTGAAGGAAAGCTTATGTTTTCCTCAAACACTCTAGGTTATAAATTTGTTATTTCTAATACTAATACTCATAGTAGGTTATAAATTTGTTATTTCTAATACTAATTTCTAATACTAATACTCATAGTGATTTAGTGATTTGATTAGAATGATATTTTATTATAATTAAAATAATTAAAATAAATAAATAAATAATTATATATTAATTTTAAATCTAAAATATTATAATTAATGTTATTTTTTAATTATTTTAAGAAGAATAATTAATTAGAATTTTTTAGATTTTATGAATAGTATTTAGGGTAAAGGTTGTTAACAAATAACATGTATGTCTAAATCCAAGTAGTCTAATTGAATTTGACCTTGTGTCTTTGAGCTTAACCATGGGTTATATATATATATATATATATATATATATATTCCAAGAAAAATATCAAAGGGAAACTTAAGGAATGCTTCCCCACTTTCATGGATGGCATCCCTTGTAATCCTATCAGCATATAGTAGTGCACCTTACTTAGAAGGATTGAAATCAGTCACCAATTGATAGTTAACTAACCAAATGCCCAACAACATTGATGACAACTAGTTGACCTAAGCCCTTGGGCTAAAGATGGATAAATCATTTCTTGCATTATGAGGAACATTTATATGTCATCATATCACCCAAGAATTTGCACATGCTCTTGTTGACACCCACTCAAGGGGTTTTAAGCCTAGATCTCAACATTCATACAAGTTCAATCACATCACAACTTGTCACTCTACCACACACCCATGGGCTATATATACATTTTTTGTTTGTTACTGTGGACCAGTAGTAAATTTGCACAGTTGTCGCCACAATGGCCTAGGTTCAAATACTAATAGGTATGCTCTTATACAAGCGTCATGTATTATGATTTGTGCCTTATTAATGGTGTTGATTTCTACTAATGTAATGTGTTGATGAGGTACATATACCCTCTTTCTTATATTATATTGTCTAAAAAAATGGGTTCTTTATGAGTTTTTAATCCATTAAGTTGTTTCCCATTATATATATTCTCTTTTAATGGAGATAAATTTGTTTTCTAATGGAATACACATCACATGAAACCCTCCAAACACTTCCCCTTATTTGTAGAGTAAACAGTTTGGTTGCAGTTTTGGAAACCTAACCCAACATTGACATCAAGTGAGGCCCTCAACATTCACATAGACACAACGCTCAACCACTCAACCTAACCCACCAAGCTTTTTAATGGAGAGAATTTCTACAAGTAAGGACTATGTTATGCATGTGTTTTCTATCTTGCCACTAATTCTAAGTAGTTTATTGGTATAGTCACACATATTACCCAAGTATTCTTTCAACAGTTCTTGATCAAAAGTGAGTGACCCTAACATCCCTTATTTGTTTCACATTAGATTTCTACATCCTTCTTTTCTCATTTTATTATGTCATCATTATATACATTTCTTCACATACCTATGAGTCAAGAAAAACCATATATATATAGTAACAAAGTGTAACTAACTCGCTTGAAGCAAGGAAGACATGGTGCGGTTTGATTGTCTATATCACATAACAAACTCCTTGAATTTTTCCTCAACATGTGTACCTATCAACTACCCTAGTCAACCAATCGGCTACCCTAGTCAACTCAATAGACTAGTAGAATACTCATTAGATCACTTAGTTGACTACTCAATCAACTATTGACTATCTACTTATTGTCTCCAAAATATTTAGAGATATTATGAACCAACCAACTACTCCAACACCTCTATTGGTTTTTTTATAAGTTTTTACAATTGTGCTCTTTTCGAAGATACATTTTTCAAATATGGAAGAATTTAATTACTGCAATCCAAAAGTAACTATAGATTTTTGGGTGACTTAATTAAATTAGGAAATTCAAGATGGTCTCACTGACATGAGGCTACATTTTAACTTTACCATCTTTGATATGGATGCAAAGGAATTCAAATTATGGATTTCATGAGTGAAAATTTTCCTTTGGAGAGAATGGTGCCATGCTCTTTTATTTATTCTAAAAAAATTTGCTAAATGGGGATCATGATGCCATGCTCTTTTATTGATTCAATTTTTTTTTCTAAATGGGGACCATGTTTTCCAGTTGATCAAGAATTACAACAATAAAAGAATAATATGGACCGAAAATTGATTCCATCCATCTTTGAAAATATGTTGGTGCATTATTTAGGCCAAAAGGCATCATCGACAATTCACACTATCCCTGAGATGAACTAAATCTTATTTTAAATTCCATAGTTTAGTCTTTATTTGATAAACTCCACTCTTATATTGAAATTTTGTGCATATCTTGCTGCTAGTTAAATGGATCAACAAAGTATTTCTATGAGGCATATGATACATAAATTTTATGGCATTCACATTTAATGGAATACAATTTATTAGAATTATTTGTGTCCTTCTATTGTACCAAGACTTTCAAGATAATATGTTGGCATAATTAATGTTCTCATTTATCCAGTTTTGTTTCTAATTGTAACCAAATGGAACCCTTTTCATCAAGTTCAAGGAGGATGGTCTAAACATGAAAATTCGATACACGTGAAATATTAGGGAGATATTGGAGTGTGTTAGGAAAGCCGACCAATACTCAACCTATCCAATGCATTGGAGGATTTGATAGGGTAGTAGAACTTGGGCACTAGCTTTTAGTGGCTCCTTTTTTAGAGATGTTTACTTATAGGGATGGAGACACTAAAACACATGATCCCCTTCTTCAAAGTATCTCTCTAAGCATTTCTTATGATCTACCTATTGTTTCATTATATTTTGAGTCAAGATAGGATTTCCCATAAGTGTATGAAGAATGACATATGTAGTTGTTAAATGGATATCCACTTCCTGAACCTTGGATGTGTTTAGTAAGTATGAGACTATAGATGGGAGGTTTTTTCCATAACAACCTTGCAAGGTGAGATTTTGGTAGCACCGTGATAGGTGGTATATTTGTGCCACCATTTTGCAAGCCCAGGGAGCCATTGAACCCATGATATTTTGTACATGCTTATAGACAATTGAAATTACTTGAATACTTACAATATTACAACTCCACTAGATTAAGTAAAAAAATATCCCACTTAAGAACCGTCACTGAGAGTCTGCAAGTATTTAGGCTCCATTTCTTTTTAAATTGGAAATTAGTAGAAAAATGTATGACCCCCTCATAGATACAATATAGTGTTAGATATCTTGTAGAATGCACATAATGTGTTCGTAGATAATTTTCTAGCTATGGTTTTAAATAACCCGAGATTTAGAAATCACATCCCTACAAATAACCATTTTCATTATGAGATAAAGTAGTTTTAAAAAAGTTCAACCCATGTGCTTTAGAGGAATATGTGGAAGGATATTTTTTGTAAAGTAGTTGATTGAGCTGAGTTGATAACACACACAAAGTCCTCCTATCTTACAAAATGCACATAAGGTTTACATGAATCATGTTAAAGATGTGTTTGTAGATAACCATACATTTAGAAATTATATCCTTATATAGCATACATTTTCAATAAAAAATGAAATAAGTGTTGGCAAAGTTCAATTTGGGTTTTTTTTTAAGAAAATGGAGAATATTTATTGTGAATGCATTTGAGTGAGCTAAGTTGATAACAAACACAAATGCACATTTTAATCTCTTAAAGAGTGAGAAGTGGGGGGAGGGGGTAGGGGTTAGGTGTAATGTTCTAAGAAAGTAGGGGAGGGGGTAGGGGTTAGGTGTAATGTTCTAAGAAAGTAGGTGATGGGGATGAAGGTATGCATTTGTATACTAAGGGTGTCATGTTCACCTCAAAGTGGATGGGTGGTGGGAGGTGAAAGTATGCATTTATGTATTGAAAGTGTGCATTTGTGTATGTATCCAAATGTATGCATTCACCTCTCTGACATCCCACTTAATACACATTCACAACTTGACCTTATTTTTAATGTATAAACTATTAGCAATGAAATATTTCTTCAAAATATTGCTTTATATAATATCAATACAAAATTTAAAAATAGAAAAAAGAAAAAGAAAAATCCTATATAATATTAAGAATCTCATTTAAAATATGATATCTAAAACTATAATGAAAAAATGAAAACTATATAAGATAAAGTTAAGCCCTCACCTCTTTGTTCCAATTTGTCCTCCAAGTAAGCACTATTAAAATCAAAGTTTGCAAACATGTTCCTCCTATCATTCCCAACCATATTCCCTATCAATAAAATAAAAAATATTATACCATTTTATAAAAATTAAAACAAATAAAATAAAATAAATTAATATCAAGAACATTTATAAAAAATATTTTTTAAATAATATATTATATCAACTCACCTTCACTTCGAACCCGAATTTAAAACCCAATAAACAACCTAAAGGTATCCCAACAATATAATAACAACCCACATTGATATAAGGAACAAGAGCTTGCCATCCACAACCAACAGCTACCCCTGCACAACAATACATATGAGTTGTCTTCAATTTTTCAATAAGAAAAACCCCTATTCCCCAAGGCAATTACTTGACATATATTTAATGTAAATATTTTCATAAATAAGATTCATAATAATTATATTATGAACATCAATCTAATTATGTTTTTAATTGTGATTAACCTGAAAGTACTGGTTGTACACCGTTGAGAATAACTAAAATGGCAAGGAAAAGAGAAAGTTCTGCAACTGCATGTGATACTTCCTCTCCCTCTGTAAATGCATAGCTCATAACATTTCTCAGCAAAAGAATAACAATTGCAAAAATAATTGAAATCACCAAAGATGTCACGGTCACCATCACTACTGAAAATGCTATTGCTTTTGAGTTCCCAGCTCCAAGCTCATTGCTCACTCTAACACTGCATACAATCCATAATAATAATTGTATTTATATAAAATATATATAATAATAATAAATAATTATATTGATACAAATAAAAAAATATATTCATTATTAAAAAAAAGATATTGATATCTAACCTGGCTGCTGCGTTGAAGGCCAAACAAACCGTGTAAACCAAAAACAAAATTATTACACTGCAAACAATCCAATATTAAAAAACAATAAAGGCCCTTTTCAAACAAATAGATAGTGATAAACCTTTTAAATAGCATATTTATATATAAACTAATATAATAATAAATCATTCATCAACAATATTATCCTAACTATTTCAATAAAAAAAACTCTCTTAACAAAAGAAGGCAAAGAAGAATACCATATAGATAATGAGTCCAATGCAATTTCTGCATTTTTAAAAAGACCAGCCAATAAGACCAATATCTGATAATACTATGTTTCCAAACTAGTGTCACAGAAAGTAGTTAGTAGTTAGTAACCGAAATAAATTTGTAAATTTAAATATATAATTAATAATATAATAAAATTTATTTATGTAATAAATTAATATATAATTAATTAAATAATTTTATAATAGTTTTTAAGTAAAAATAAAAATTAATTAAAAATATAGATACTAACGTTTATTTTAATATGTAAAAGTGTTCATTCATGGTTAAAAAAGAAAAATATAAATTAATTAATATTTTTATTATTCTAAAAACATTAAAAAAATATAAATCTTAAATATTTACATAAGTTTACAAACAAATCAATAAAGACATGGATTTTATGGACATTGAGATAAAAATTTCACTTTCAAATAATTCTTGTACACCTATGTGCACTTAAATGATACAAAGAACTCTATTTTAGATAACTATTTCTCATATATAATTAATAATATAATAAAATTTATTTATATAATAAATTAATATATAATTAATTAAACAATTTTATAACAGTTTTTAAGTAAAAATAAAAATTAATTAAAAAATATAGATATTAACGTTTATTTTAATATGTAAAAGTGTTCATTCATGGTTAAAAAAGAAAAATATAAATTAATTAATATTTTTATTATTCTAAAAACATTAAAAAAATATAAATCTTAAATATTTACATAAGTTTACAAACAAATCAATAAAGACATGGATTTCATTGACATTGAGATAAAAATTTCTGAGTCCAATGCAATTTCTGCATTTTTAAAAAGACCAGCCAATAAGACCAATATCTGATAATACCATGTTTCCAAACTAGTGTCACAGAAAGTAGTTAGTAGTTAGTAACCGAAATAAATTTGTAAATTTAAATATATAATTAATAATATAATAAAATTTATTTATATAATAAATTAATATATAATTAATTAAACAATTTTATAACAGTTTTTAAGTAAAAATAAAAATTAATTAAAAAATATAGATACTAACGTTTATTTTAATATGTAAAAGTGTTCATTCATGGTTAAAAAAGAAAAATATAAATTAATTAATATTTTTATTATTCTAAAAACATTAAAAAAAATATAAATCTTAAATATTTACATAAGTTTACAAACAAATCAATAAAGACATGGATTTCATTGACATTGCGATAAAAATTTCACTTTCAAATAATTCTTGTATACCTATGTGCACTTAAATGATACAAAGAACTATATTTTAGATCACTATTTCTCATTTAGAAAATCTATAAGAAATTTACATGGATAAAAATAAGCATCATACATGTAAAGATAGAAGCATTAAGAGTGCATAAAAGGAAAGTAGTGTATTGTGTTATATTAAAGATTCGATGAGGTATGGATCTTTTAAGTTTTTTTTTTCTCATAAAATAAATCGTATTTTATTAATGAAAACAATACAGGTTGTTTAGAGACATGTTAGCCTTACAAATATAACCCATAGGTTAACAAGTGCATAAGCATATAAAAACACTACTCAAAGAGCAAGTAGGAGCGAAAAAATACATCATTAAAAACACCATATTACAGGGCAACAAAAACTATGCATTGAGCACCATTATAAAAAAAAAATGCTCAAGAAGAGGAAAAAATCTCCGAACAAAGGTAACACATGTCACACCAACCACCGCTACATGAAATATAAAGCCACACCATCGTTTGAAGTTGTCGTCATGGAAAATAAAACGACACCCCACTACTTGAAGCCACGCCACCTCTAGAAACCTTGCCTCTGCTACCAGAGAAGGGAGAGAGTGCTACTGCTAGAGAAGGGAGAGAGCACTGCTACTACCAAAGTTATTATATGCTTTGTACATTATTAGTATAAAGAACCCTCTCTATACTTGTATATGCATGTAGGGATATTCTTAATTTTTATGATCTTTTGTTAAGAAGAAATTGGTCACAAAAATCGCAAGGATACTTCCCAACTTATTATTCTTACTTCTGATTACATTGAAATGGAAAGCCCAATCAAATTCGAATAGATTGGAAAGAACACATGAAGTGTGCAATTATGAAACTTAGGAAAAAATGAGTTGATTTTTGAAATTACTTTCTAACTTCTCCCTCTTAACTGCATTGCCGATATTGATCCCAAGAAAAAAATTGTAGGGACAGCTAGCCCGTGTATGGCCAACCATCTAACTGTAAAAATCAGAAAAGTTCTATCTGTAGTCATTAATGCCTCCTAAAAATATCGAGTAAATTCATCGATTTGCTCTAACGGATCGAAACGGCCAGTTACTAATGGAACCTCTTGTCGGCTTTCTGTGAAATACTCATTCGACCGAGGGCTCCCAAACACATCATAAATCAAACCCATGCTAACAAATAACCAACCTAACTTCTACCTCTTCATCTAGTAAAAAATCTGATCTCCTTCACACAACTCAAATTGATGTTTCTCATTATACTATGGTAGAATGAGATGATCCTAGCAATATTGACCTACATGTGGAAACTAACATTTAGAGTTTATTTTTTTATGGTTCTAAGTCGTGCGAAGGCACATGTGTCGATTGCTTTCTTATTATCCAAAGGGTAGGCACACCGTTGTTTCCCATACACCCAAGTTTGGATGCACTAATGATACCATAGAGTACAAGGCCTTAGTATGAGGACTCAAGAAGGATTTGTATTTGAAAATCAAATGTATAAAGGTATTTTTATTCCAAGATCATCATGACGCAGGTGAGAAATTTCATTCAGTATCATTCGCCTCATTTGAAAAGTTACCCTATGGAATTTAATTTTGAAATTTGAAACTTGAAACTTTTTCTATATGTTCCATTCATCAAAGAGAGAATGTAGATGCAAATGCATTAGCTAATGTAACATCTTATTCCATTGGACGAGTTTTTAATTGATAAATTTTCTGTTAGGATTTATTTTCAAGCCTTCAATATTAAGTTGGAGGGTTTTTAATAAAAATTAACAAATCATTAAGTTTTTTTATCAATTACCAATTAGGGACATTTAAAAATGCATCCATTAATGATGAGTAATATGAAACATTTTTGGATGACTACAAAGATGGGATGATTAATGTAAAGGCAAATAAGATGCCTAAAATGTATTAACATCAAAGAAGTTGTTTGGTCTACAAAACCAATTTATGAAAGCTCCCAATGTGAAAACAAATAGCTTCTCTATGAAGTACGACATTGTAAATCTTGGGATCGAAGAGGATCCTAAGACTATCAATTTGGGTTCTTATTTTTTAGAGGCTTAAAAGGGCCTTATATCAAGCTATTCAAGTGGTACAAAGATATATTTGTTCAAACATACCAATATCTGAAGGTGTGTGATACAAAGATTATTTATCATGTGATGCCCCTCAAGTTGGGGACTAGGACCTTTCAGCAAAAGTTGTGACAGGTTCATATATCAACAGAACCATTGATACAAAAGGAGTTGAAAATTTTCTTGATGAAAAGATCATCTTTCTAGTGCACCACTTTTCTTCTTGGATTGTAAGTCTTGTTCCTATCAAGAAGAAGAATGGAAATATTAGGTTGTGTATGGATTTCAGAAATATTAATTAAACATCAAAGAAAGGTTGAAAATGATATCAATTGGTACAATCAAGTTCTTGTCTGAGATGAGGATAGATTGAAAATTATTTCAGAACCAAATGGGGGTACTTTCATGTCCAAAAGGATGCCATTTGGATTGGTGAATGCTAGAACTACTTTCCAATGTGCAATGGTATTCCTTCCAGGGGTGTCATTTATCACAACATGGTTTTATGCATGGATGATATCATGATCTACTCAAAGAAGTGATTTGATCTTCTTTGGGATGGTTAACTCAAGAATATGGAACCTTATTATTTGGGATGGTTAAGTCAAGAATATGCAATTGAGAGTCATTGAGCATTGCAAGATCAAATCTTTGTTGACAAAAACTAGATTGATGAGGCAATTGTGGATGTAATACCATATGATGTATGTAGGTAATACATGGGAGCCCATACATGTATGTGCAAAATGTTATCTTCACATGAAGGGAAAACTAGTACTGCATAGTAAAGGATGGGCATAGTTTCATTGCCAATGCTCATGAAGGAAAATCAAAACATTCCTTGATAAGTGCACACATACAAAAATTTTGGTAAGTACAAACAATAAGTTTATATTGTTGTTCATGAGAGAGATTAAACAAAAAATAGACAATATGGAGTTCAAAACATCCTAGAAGTTTTCAATAAGAATCATAAGCCGAATCTAGAGAAGCTTGTGGGTGAATACAACGAAGTGTTTCAAGAACCCAAAGGGTTTCCACCAATTAAAAGGGAATTTGAACATGAAATGTAGTTTCTACCTGAATCTCCATTGTCTAAAATTGGATCATATCACAAGTCATTATTGGAACTAGATGAAGTAAAGTGATAGTTGTAGTAGTTACTGGGGAGTAGTTATAAGGCCAAGCACTTTGCCTTGTGGGTCACCAATTATTATTGTGCCCAATAAGGGAAAAAGTTGGAGAATGTGCATTTACTACTGTTAACAACCAAATTTTTTCACCTAACATGTCATCATCCCCGTCACCTACATATGTCATCGTTTCACCTCATCTACACCCATTGGATCTTGAGAAAGCAATAAAAAGCTAAAAAATGAAAACCAACCTCAAAGGAGTCACTTTGAAAGTAGGTCACACCCTTCTTCTCGAAAGAAGCAACCTAAGTCACTCAGTTTCCTTCAATAAGAACGCTCCAAGTCACATAAATCCCCTAAAATGGTGTGACCCCCTCTCCGAGCTTGATTTTCATTTGTTGTCACTTTGTTCCCAAACACCAAGAATAAAATTTCGTCACAAATCTTGGTACGACTCAAATTAGATCACAGATTTGGAGGAAAAAAAATAACTCTGATCCTCATCCCAAATCCATCCCCATGCCTATAAAAGAAACCTCAAGGTTCCGCATCCCACACGATTCTCCATCTTTTTGCTCAAGCCATCATTTTGTCAAGATTCCCTTCGATATTGAAGCTAAACTTTCTTTGCTTATGTCTCACCTATTGGACATCTATCTTGTGACGTTTGGTAGTAGTATTGTGAGACTGTAAAGAGAACCAATGGACCCTCCCTTAGACAGCTACAGGGGCCCCTTTCACTACACTCTTTGAGGTGATTCTTCCCCTTGTAAAATATCATTTTTAATACAAAAGAAAAAGCATTCTTTATTCTTTACATTATATCTCTACATGTGTACTGTTTGTTGAAGAATGCAAAAAGGTTGTTAGTTTTGTTTTGTTTAGATTTGACTCCCTTTGTTTAATTTATAGTTTTATTTGCATTGTTTTTATTTCCTTTTCGAAACTTTATTGAGGTTGCACAACCCCTTAGCAGGTGCCTTTTGGCATGGGTGTGTGCCAAATCACACAACAACTACCATGCACTGAATACGATCACCATCAAGAACTATTAATCATTGCCACATATGGATGACTTGTTAGATCAATTAGAAGTAGCAAAGTACTTCATCAAGATGGATTTGAAGTTAGAATACCACCAAGTGTGGATGAAAGAATAAGTTACTTGGAAGACTAATTTAAAAATAAGACGAGGTCTCTACGAATTATTAGTTATTCCTTTTGGTTTATCTAATGCACCAACCAATTTTTTAAATCCAATTAATGATGTTCTTCATCCATTTATCAATTATTTTGTAACTGTATATGGAATATTAATATTCAATACCAAATGGGAAGAACATGGTGCTCATTTGAAGTAGAGACAAGAGGAATTGAAGAAACACTAGTTATTGACAAACCTCGAGAAACATGAGTTTGCTAAATAGGCCTTGGTTTACTTCAAACTTGTGATTGGTGGAGGTTATTTGAAGATTGATCAACAAATATTGTAGCCATCAACGAATGGCCCATACCTACTAGTGTGACAAATGTGAGAAGCATTGTTGGGGAATCATAATACTTGAGGAAATTCATTGCATCATTTTCTGCAATTGTTGCTCTACTTCACACAACTACCACAATTGGGTGGAATTTTCATTGGGGAAAACAACAACAATGGTATGTTAAAGAATTGAAAATGAATATCAACAAGGAATTAGTTTTAGCAATGCCTTATTTGGAACAACCATTTGAAATTGAGATTGACGCAAGTGGGTATGAGATGGGTGATGTCCCTATGTAGGGAGGAAGTCCCATCAAATATCACTCTGGATTGTTTAAGAGAGTTATTTTGAAGCATCCCACATGATTAAGAGCTCTATGAATTAGTGAAATCACTGAAAAATGGAAGCACTACCTACTAAATAAGGATATTGTGATTCATACCAACCACCAACCTCTTTAATATTTACATAGTTAGACCAAATTGTAGTGGACAAAGTATTTTATGTGGATGGGATTCCAATAGCAATTTGATCTTCTAATTATGTATATGAAGGGGACAACTAACAAGGTAGAATATATTTTGTTTAGGCCACCCATGAAGAAGATCTCCATTATGGGAAATTCACTCATGAAATTTATGAGGAAGAGTACATAAGTGATGACAATTTTGGAGGGGTATATCAACAACTAAAGAATAAAACAACACTGAGCTCAAAGAGAATGATTATCATCTCAAAGGAGGACTTTTGTACATCCTAGTAAAGCTTTGCATCCAACAAAATGGAAGTATTCAGCTTAGGTGAGAAGCTCATACTTCTAGAACTATAAGACATTTTGTTGTTGTAGAAACAGTGATAAATTTTTAGTGGTATGTATATTGGCCAAAGATGTAGGAGCAAGCTTCTATATTCATACAAAATTGTGTGATGCGTAGTACCAGTAAACCTAGCAATATGAAGCTTCGACTTTAATGCTTATGCTATTTTCCACCAAACCATCGAAGAGTATATATATGGAATTTGCTAGAAGAGTGCCAATGACAAAGTGGGGACATGATTGCTTCTTTGTATTTGTGGATAGATTCAACAAATTGTATGTTCTTATCCATGAAAGAAGACCATCAAATGCCATGAAGCAAAAAAATTATTCTTTGCAAATGTATGGGTACATTTTGGGCTACCTACATCAATTCTATCTTGTTGGCACGAGGTCAAGGTGCATGAGTTTTGGTACACTTGACGACGAAAGGGACCGCAACAAGGGTAAAGGACCAGTCGTGGAGCAACTAAAGCGAAAGATAAGCGGATAGTGCGGAGTAGTTAGTTATTTAGTCAATTAATTAATGTGTCACTCTACGAAGTGGACCATGTGTAACGATCAAGTGAGCCTATAAATAGGAGTAGGATTTTAATCCTAAGGGAATGTATTCATTCGATCCTTCTGTCTATCCTTTGATCTATCTTTTGGACAAGTATCCTAGTGATTATCTCCCGGTTCGCATGTTGAGCACTTTCGTGTATTAGCTCTGATCTGATCGACCCTTCGACATATTTTTCCTTTTTCTCAATGTTGATCTATGAATTTGTTTTGTATGGGTTTTGCGGATGTATTCCTTGATGTTGCGATGTAAGAAAGACATATGATTAATGAGAAGGAAAGTGTTGGCTATGTCTATGTCTATTTTCCTGTCGTAATGTGATTGAATATATGCTATCATAGTATAAATGAATGTATGATTTCGCAACATGGTTAAATATGGTGCATGATGGGTTATCGTAGTATCATTGGATGTATGTCGCAGCTTGGTTAAATATGGTGTATGTATGAATCTGTAATGATGCAACACTATTATATATCTCAAATCAGTTAGTTATGCTGCGATAATTCGTTATGTCGTAGATCTAATGATTATGTTTTGATGCGAATAATGTTCATGTCGATCTCGGAATTACTATGTGATTGAGTACAAATGATGCACATGTTCTCTGATATCTGCAGAAACGTGGTTCCTGCAGCGCCCCTTAGATATCTCGGGTGAGACTTGACTCGCTCTACATGTGTCGCTAGAAAGGATAAACCCTTTCCGGGTCGATGTCTATGGGAGATTGCATTGAGTTTTGTTGACACTAGTGCAAAGTGAACCCTTGTCGACAGATCTGTGTCAACAAGTGGTTCTGTTGCTGGGATCCTAGTGTAAAAGGAGAGAGGACATGTTGTGGCATCTGACAAAGTTGGAGATCACTAAATGGTTCCACAAGAAGACGCGAGAATTTGTTGTGGAACAAAATCCGAACCCTAGATGGTCGACGACCGAGTGGTTGCATAAGTACATCTACTCTTATATCCATGAAGTATTCTTCTGTGAATTTCCTATACTGCTATATGAATGGTTGGCACAACCAACTTTTCAGAAGAAGAATTTCCAAGGAGGTGAGCCTGAACATTGGACCCCAGAACTGATCCAACAGGTGGGATAGGTGAACAACAAAGCTTCAAGGGCTGTCGAGGTTTGGGTAAAAAACATTTTGGAAGGATACATTACTGAATTTGTTGTCGACACAGTTAATTCATACATTAACGCATAAAGGAAATTTTTCAAGGGACCCAGAGGAAGGTATCTATTGTCGCTAAAATTGTGGACAAGATGCTCATTTGTGAAAAGGGCATATTAAAGATGAACTCCGATGAGTAAATTTAGGGTGTGCGGAGGCTGTGGGTACCGCGTGGATGCGGTTCTGAAAGAATGAAGTGGGGTAGATGGATATGAGCTACGATGAAATTTTGAGGGAAGCTGCGGAAGATTGTGGTCGCCTGAGAAGTGGGGTGAGGTTCTGGACCGAGAAGAAGAGGAGGACTGAGATAGGAAGAGAGTCTCCTAGTGTGACCGGAACAAAGAATTGCGAAACGAGACCACAAGGGACTAAGTGACCCTACTGTGATGAAGAGGATGACCAGGATACCCCTGAACTTGAGGAAGGAAAGATCCAAAGCTACAATGTACCCACAACCCTGTGCACTGCGCCAAAATTTGGAAGAAGAAACACAAGCTCTTCACAAGGTTGTCATGCGTGTCAGAACAGTAGTAAGAGTAGCAGATCTACAAACACCAGTAGAAAACCAAGGATGACAGGTGATGATGTAAAGATGCCTCTTTTTCAGGGTAATGGGACCAAGGATCCCGAACAATACTGGTTCTTATGCGAAGCGATGTGGACGGTGAAACAAGTCCAAGATGATGATATTAAGAAAGGACAATTGGAAACGACCTTTAGGGGCTATGCGTTGGATTGGTTTATGAAGTTTGTACAAGTACCTACAGGGAGTCCGTAGAAAACCCTGGCTAAAATCAGAGCTGGGTTGATCGATGAATTTAGGAAACCGAAAACAGAATCGCAATATATCACAGAGTTGCAGGAAATAAAGCAATTTCCTAATGAATCTGTATGGGAATTTGATCAAAGGTACAAAACTTTGATGGCCATAGTAAGTTTTGGAATGAGCATAATACAACATAAATAATGGTTTATTGCAATATTAATACCGCACATTCGAATGCCGTTGATGTAGTAGAATATCGTATCCTAGTCGGAGGCATTGGAAATTGCGATAAAGCTCGAGGTTTCATCAATTGGTGAAACAAGATTTGGCATGAACTGGATCCAAGCACAGATAGCGAACTTGACTATCCAACTACATGACATCGAGAAGGGGAAGGAAGTTCGCGAAGAAATATGGTATAGTCGATGCAATTCTGAAGGACATCATAAGGATTAGTGTCCTGAATTTTGTGAATATTTACATTCTGGCGTACCAAACCCACTCAGTAAAGGGAGAATGCCCTGGTGTCGAATTTTTCAAATGTGGGGACATTGCTCAGAAGAATGTGTGTACTTATAGAAGGTTGTGTTGAAGCCGGATAATATTTTTTGTAACTTCTGTCGGTCATTCAGTCATGAGGAGAAGGATTTTAGAGCATATGATTTGCTCCAAGAGAGAATTGCAGATACTTATTTCATGAAGGGAGAAGAGAAACCTCCTGTAAAACCACAACAAAAATATAATCAACCGCAACTGCAGTATAATCAACCTCAACATAGTTTAATCAACCGCAACCGTAGTATAACCAACCATGGTATCATCCACCGCAATATAATCAGCAACCATACAATCAGCCGAGAGGTGGATTCATAGGAGGATTCCGCGGAGGTCGTAGTGGAGGTTTTGGTCATAGAGGAACCTTTGGTCAAGGTCGAGGACCGGTTACGTGCTATAATTGTGTCCAGATTGGACATTATCAAAGAGATTTCCCGAATCCAACCCCGCAGTGTACCTATTGCAGCGTAGCGGATCACACTGTCGAAGATTGTCCTCAGTTAATTGTGAAGTGGCAGACTAAGAATGCACCACAATCACAACCAAATCCGAATGTAAATCAGAACTAGAATCCTAATCCAAATGTGCAGAATATCTCACCTGAGATCAAAAGTTGACCAGTAAATGTCGCAGTGGTAACCAGAGGAGGAGCTGCAATAGGGGAGGATATGCCACTGCCTAGTGTTCAACCTACGACTCGGAAGCAGGTGTGATTCGACGTCGAAGTAGAAAAATAAGTCTTTTTGGAAGCATGAGATGCATTGATCAAGAACAATGGTCGAAAAGAGCCTGTCTATGAGATGTCGCCGATATTTTATACGACAAATTCGCAGAGGTCACCAGGGAAGGGTAGTACTCTGAGATATTTTTTAGAGAGTTTCTTGACATTAGCGAAGGATCAAGATGCGTTGGAAAATATAGCTAGTCTCTTGTATCGATAGGAGGAAGGGCGACATGATCGGACAGTGAACTGATTGCACAGGAAGAAGACATGAAGATAAATGAGGATGAACGCCCAGATTGGTGCATACAATGTGGATTCTATCATTTAGGATCTAGGATCCGACGTAAACATCCTAACTAAGCAAACGTGGGAGATGGGGAAGCCGTAGTTGGTATGGTCCCCTGTGTAGCTTCGACTGGAAAATCAGAGAAAGGTCACACCAATTGGTCGATTATCTCATCTACCTGTCAAAGTAGAAGGACTGAAGACTTATGCAAACTTCGATGTCATAGAGATAGTCGACAACACAAGCCCATATCATGTGTTGTTGGGAATAGACTGGGAAACGGAGAATCAGGTTGTCATCAATTTTAAGAAAAGGACGATGTCTTTTGAAAACTACGACATGAGGGTCATTGCCCCGCTTGATCCACTCAAAGGGAAAAGATATGTCGAACCAATGAGAGATGATTTTACAGAAGGATGGGACAATGTCTTCAATGTTTTAGAATATTACATCAAACCCACCGTTGATGGGGAATTGGGGTGGCAAAGTGTCAGTTCGACGTCGTCAGACTCTGACGAGGCGCTATAAAGGTGGCAAAATCGGTTGCATGAGGTGTCATTCAGAAAGTGTGAATGGATCACTCAGTCGTTGAGATGGATAGTGACGGAGGTATGTGATCTGCCAACATATGAAGGATTACCTAATATAGCTATCTTCACCACCAAGTTCGAAGATAAGGTATCAGAACCACAACGACTACTAGTGCTAGAAGAAGCACTGAAGGCTACCCCGACAAGGTGGTGGGTTGTGCACAAGTCATTGATAACGAATTGGAAATTGTGTCTAAAATTGATGGAAGTTAGATTTGGGGAGAGGGAATTCTACTATGGAAATAAATATAATCGAAGGGGTGATCCAAGGGATCATCTGGGAGAGTGTCAAAGCGCATGGGGAATGAAACCGAAGCACGAATGGGTTCATGTGTTCATCCATACACTATATGAATTAATACGGAGTTGGTACATCGCAGCAGAATTGAAAGGAGGAACAACTACATGGGAATATTTGACCATTAGTTTTAGTAATACTTTCAGCTTCGTTGATGAGAATCCTTTCATCCATAGTGCATTGCAAGAGATCTATGAAAAGGTACTCGAGACAGTTCCGATAGAAAGACCAATGGGACTACAATGGACTGCGACACCAGAAATGATGATGGAATGCTATAATGTGTCGGGAGGACCTGATGACGAGGAAGATCCTAGAGCTGCCTATGTCTCGGAGTCAGAAGGAAGTCGCGATGTCGAAGCACCAGAGATGCCATTCCACAAATTCCAACAACCGTTGAAAATAAATAAGGTTAATATTGGGTTGGAGGAAAATCCCAAGTTCGCTAGCATTGGATATTATTGGGATGATTCAACAATTGGAAAGGTCATTGATCTACTGCATGAATTTTAAGATTTGTTCCCAACTAAATTTTCTGAAATGAAGGGCATTTTTGGTGACCCGGGGAAGATGAAGATCCCTCTGAAACCTGATGCGAATCCAGTAAAGCAACAACCATATAGACTAAATCCCAACTACAAGGAGTGGGTGAAGGATGAGATAGAGCGAATGCTGGACACATGAATCATAGAACATGTCAAAGAGTTGGAATGGATCATCCCAATGGTCATCCAAGATAAAAGACTGGTGAAATTCGTATTTGTGTCGAAGGAAGTTAAACGATGCATGCATTCACGATCCATTCCCTACACCATTCACTGATGAAGTACTTGAAGGTGTTGGAGGTCGGGAGGTATATTCATTTACAGATGGATTCTTAGGATACCACCATATCAGGATTGTGAAGGAAGATCGACATAAAACTACCTTCATGATAGAATGGGGTTTCTTTCAATACACAATGATTAGGGAAAATTTTAAGAACCCCCTCCTAAATTTCTATGTATAATAAATGGGTGAAAACCAATGATATATAGGAAAATATCATGGCTATTTTATGAATGTTATATTATGTATATATAATTTTTTGGCGAATCTCTAATTGAATTATATAATATTGTAAAACCTTGGCGAATATTTCACTAAATTATAAAACCTTGTAAAATCTTGGTGAATCTTTAACTAAATTATAAAATCTTGTGAAGTATTGGTGACTATTTCAGTAAGTTTCTCCTTGGAAATACATGGCCCCCTATATTCCCAAATACATGTCTGTGAATGAAGTCCCATCCCCCAATAATGATACCCCAAATACCCACAAAAACCTTATTTCTGCATCATCGATCACAAGCTTCACTATCCCCATATTTCTTGGGGAAACTTTGGATTTGAGGTGTTGAGATTTAGAAGTGTCTTAGATGAAAATGGGTCGCTATAAGACATGATAGTAAATATCAACTACCCTTCTCATGTGGACATTAACCAACTTGCAAAATGAGATTTAACCCATAAAATATGGACGGATTTAACTCCAACTTTGATTTCCATGACCAATAGAAGGTGAAAGAGCCTCTAGAAACTGCCACTTCTAGAAATTGGGGGCGAATGGGAGATGCCTAGCAATTTTCGTGGGTGAACAAAGGTTTTAATCCATTTTTAGAGGGGCGATTTTTTTTTTTATCTTGGATCCCCTTTTTAAATTAAATGGGGCTAACCTCCTATTCATTAAAAATAAATAAATAAAATGTGGGCTAATCATACCTAAGGGGTTTTTAATAAAAAATTAGCCCACTAAAAATTTAAAACCCCTAAATTTATCCCATGGGCTAATATTAGACCCTAAAATTTTCCTTGATAGTGAATCTGTTTGGTCTCAAGAAGGCTCCTGCAATCTTTTCAAGGCTAGTTGTCGCAACATTTAAAGAATTCATTCTCAATTTTATGGCAGCGTATATGGATGACTGGACCGTATATGGGTTGGTTAAGGACCACGTTGCGAACATAAGGATGATGATGGAAAGGTGTCGACAACATCATATTTCACTGAATTTAAAGAAGTGTATTTTCTATGCACCATTCGGTATCCTATTGG
Organism: Larix kaempferi; assembly: GCA_027924585.1. Lineage (NCBI taxonomy): Eukaryota > Viridiplantae > Streptophyta > Pinopsida > Pinales > Pinaceae > Larix > Larix kaempferi. Next base: position 1,848,421 of record BSBM01000636.1, on the reverse strand, counting down.
GCCATATCGTATGCAAGGAATGCATGTTGGTCGACCCAACAAAGATTGTAATCATTGTCGACCTACCAGCACCAACGACGGTGAAGCAGCTGAGGGCGACGTTGGGACATACTGGATATTACAGGAAGTTCATCTGGGGATATGCAGTGATTACTGCACCGATGGAGAAGTTGTTAAAGAAGGATACAAAGTTCGAGTGGAACGACGAGTGCCAGAATATCCTTGACATACTAAAGGTGAAGATGGTCACTGCACCGATATTAGTCTTCCCTGATTGGAAGAAAGAATTCCATGTCCATGTAGACGCTTTGTCAATAGCATTGGGGGTGATATTGGCCCAACCAGGAGAAGGGTCAATTCACCACCCAATCGCATTTACGAGCAAGAAGTTGTCCACTGTGGAGAAGAATTATACGACAACAAAGATAGAAGGCATGGTGATGGTATATGCAGTGCAGAAATTCCAACATTATCTGCTTGGAGGACATTTCAAAATGTTCACTAACCACTCTACATTAAAGTACTTAGTCAATAATCCTGTGTTGGGGGGGGAAGATCTGTCGATGGTTGCTGCTATTCCAGGAGTTTGATTTTGAATTCATTGTGAAACTAGGGCGATTGAATGCAGGACTTGATCACTTGTCAAGGATTGAATTAGGGGAAGAACCAAGGAGCATCGATGAAGGCTTGCCCGATGCGCAACTATTAAGGATTGGAATGGTCGATGACCATTACGAACATATTATTTAGTTCTTGGCTACAGGAAGAGCACGTGAGGAGTTCACTACTAGTGAGAAGAACCAGTTAGTCGCCAAGGCTGCTAATTTCCAATTAATTGCAGGACAACTACATAAGATGGGGCTAGATGAAGTTCTTCGTCGCTATGTCCTTCCACATGAACAAGAAAGAGTGTTGGAGGAAGCTCACGATGGGATCGCAGGAGGTCATTACGGAGGGAACAAAACCGCCAGGAAGATACTTAGGGCTGGATTATGGTGGAAAACAATGCATGGTGATGCCGCAGATTATGCTAAGAGCTGTAATGTGTCAAAGGACAGGGAAAGCATCGTGAAGGGATGAGATGCCACTAGTGCCTCAGTTGATACTACAACCCTTCGAAAAATCGGTAGTAGATTTCATGGGACCCATTAACCCACCAGGAAGAATAACATGTGTGAGATACATTATTACTGCGACCGACTACTTGACCAGATGGGATGAAGCAACACCGGTGAAGGATTTCATAGCTGTGACAGTAGCAAGGTTTCTCTTTGACAATGTGGTCACCAGATTCAGGTGTCCAGATATATTTATGAGTGATCGAGGCACATATTTCGTCAATCAAACCATCAGAGCCATGACTGAGGAATTCCAAATTCAGCATAGAAGGAGTACCCCATATCACCCGTACGAGAATGGCGCAGTTGAGGTACTGAACAAGATATTGGAGCATGCGCTCACCAAGGTGTGTAATACAAATTGTGATGACTGCGACTTGAAGATTCCAATGGTACTATGGGCCTACAGAACGACTTGAAAAAGGTTGACAGGCCAGACTCCTTTGAAATTAGTATATGGATAAGAAGCGGTGATGCCGATGGAATACATTGTCCCTAGTCTGCGCATCGCAGCAGTGACAGGAATAAGTGACGATAGATCCATTGAAGAAAGATTGGCGCAACTACTATAGCTTGAAGAAGATAGCTTCGTCGCAGGAATTCATCAGCAGGTAGAAAAGGATCGACAAAAGGCATGGCATGATTGCCACGTAAAGGAAAATCACTTTCAACGCGGAGACATGGTTGTGCTATACAACAGTAAGTTTGTAGAGCACCCAGGTAAGCTCCAGATGCATTGGCTAGGTCCATACATTATCAATTTCATTATTGACGAAGGTGCAGTGCAACTAAAAAATTTAGACAGAACATTGTTGACAAATTTAGTGAATGGGAGTTGGCTAAAGCCCTATCGGGATAGCCCAGTGCACATCGACTGAGAAAGCGAATCAACTGACATGAAAAAGAAAACAAATGAAATGAATGAAATAGGTATAGTGCGAATTTTGGGAGTCTGTTGATGGAATAGCGATGGAGTTTGAAACGGCGACAAGGTTTGGATCTGATGAAGTGCGAACGGGTCAAATCCAGTAATAAATGCAGCAGTTAAGGCACGAAAAACAACAACACAACAAGAGGAATATGCATTTAATGAACAATAAGTGTGGCGGGCGACGACACAAGTGGATGAAGACTCAATTAATGACCAATGAGTGTGCAAGATTCAATAAATTGACTGAGGATTTGGAAATCATTGTCCAAAAGAGACTCGATGGACAAGGAGCAAGAAATTGGAAGTTATAAAAGCATGCAGAAGCAAACAGTTCGACCCATTGTGCATTTTGAGATCTATAGAAGAAGAGTTAGAGCGAAGATCAACAATGAAGTTAGGAAGTTGCAATGGCGCAATTTATTTCCAGCACAAGTACACAAGACCGACCCAAGCCGACGACAATTGTCCATGAGAAACTGCAGATTGCATCGGTGCGGATGATTAGAAAGAAGAGAAGTGCTAGCCGGCCGGTGGATACCAACCGAAGGCCGAAGAGGGATACCCACAGTTCGGCACGGGCTGCGACTATAGAAGGAGAACTGGGCACATTAGGCGCCGCAGAGGAATAAAGAACACCAAGAGGAGGGCAGCAAAGCCCAACAATAGCGGACATACCAAGGTATGTGCTGTCGCGAAAGGAAGGGGCACCAACAATGTTGGCGGGCAAATCTACCCTATAGCAAGGAAACTAGTGCTATCAACTTGGTTGGGGTGACAGGTAAGTGCATTATGATATTGAAAATATGTTTATGAACAGAAATAAGTTATGGATTTTGGAAACACACCTTTCAATTGAAGTTTGATTCCATCTTTCACTTGGTCTTGTGTTCAACCTCCAAATCCACTTTCCTTTCAGTAAACCTGCAATAATAATACCTTTCTCAAAACATTTTGGGCAATATATAAAGCTTGAAAGAAACAGAAACAATGTTCAACATTCAGCATTGACCAAAACAGATCCAAATAAAGATGTCATTACAGAATACATTCAAATTGGAACAAGAAAGACACTTCAACCTTTATTGTCAAAAGTAGAATGATGTACAAGTATACCTGATCATGAAACAGGGTCCTGCAACTAGATTCTGGGCTCTGGCTCTTCTCTGGCTTGGATATCTTCAGCATCAACTCCTCCAATGTCTTAAAGTTTCTCCATCCATTCATCTCACCATCAAGGTTCTCAATTTGTAACCCTTCTCCCTTAATCTTCTTTGTATTTATAGGATTAAAGAAGTAATTCAGGTCGAAGTATAGTTATGGAGGAAGTTGGGGGAGTTAGGAAACTACCAACAACTAATCCTCCTCGAGAAATTAATTTATTTTTTAATCATCTTTTAAGATGTATGCGACTCTTGTTCAATGAAGTAGCGTATAGGGCGCTACTTTAGTGCTCATCAACTAGCGCTCATTCGATTTTAAATGGTGAGCACTACTATGCTGAGAAGGAGTAGAGTGTACTAGGATATGGGCGCTATTATTATACACTGGAGTAGCGTATGGGCGCTAGTCTCTTTGAGTAGAGTAGCGCTCATATCTCAAAATGATATTTGTTTGGTTTTTCCAGTAATGTTAGGAAATGGAGTGAGTTCAAAGTATCATCTCAGGTCAACATGCTCCTCCATCCAAGTTGTCCTTTTGTGTGATCAACAGCTCAAGGTGATCACGGACGGAGAGGTGCAAGTTTTACCTATAACAGATGCCCCCTAATGTGTGAGTTCAGAGGGAAACGATGGACGAAATACATTATAATCCAAAGCCAGAGGAGGAGCACAGAAACTGCAGAAAACAAGTCACAAGAAACCTGCAACAAAGATCAAGGTCAGCTAGTAATTACATTTTTGACATCATATAGATGTGCAGTGTGATACAACATGATCTCCGATACATAACAAGGAGATGTATATAAAAGCATGGCCACTTGAAATACAAACATGGATCCATGTCAAACAGAGAGACCATAGCCATAACAACAAACTGGATCTATGTCTCATGGAGAGCCGAATATCTCTGAGGCTTAGTCTTGCGCAACTTGGGTGAATAACAAAAGGAAGTAATGTCATCCAAAAGCCCAAGGTCTTCATCCAAAACAACTCGAGGTACAAACCCTAACCATGTGAATAGATGAGCAAACAGTCGAACATGGGGGGTATCGTTTGATTACCGGTCATTGGTGTATACCATTAACAAACGTGAGGACTTCCACCGATAATGAGGATGGGGTCCAAGGTACCAAGTACGATTCACCAAATGTGAATAGATGGACTTGGAGTCGAACACTTGGGAATCCTGTCGAAGAAGAGACATTGGTGTATTCTCATCATTCAACAGCGAGGAAAATTGCCACTGGTGACTGCAATCTCCAAGGTACTAACCGAAACTCTAAAATTCAATCCCAGAATAATGAGTTGATGTCGATGGGAAGAAGTCCGCTGGAAGGGAGGCCTTAAGGCATCCTCCATCATCCAACTCGAGGAACACTCAACTGGTAAGAGCTAATATGGAATAAGATGTAACAAGACTGACACTAGGAAGGCCGACACATGAGGTCAAGGTAAACTGCAGAATGGTCGGCACAGGGTATATCCTTGAACATTGAGCACGACACAAAGTGACTTAGGCAGTTTCTGACATAATGGGGTAAATAAAAAATCTGAAATGTAAGAGACATTAGCAAACCCTCCATATGGTTGGAAGAATAACCAAACGGGGGAGCAAATAACTCGGAGGAAAGGTTCACCCTGAGGCCAAAAAGCTAAACTCAACCGACAAGATAGACTCAAGTAGGTGCTGTGTTCAAGGATAGAACTTGACTGAACTGCCTTTGACAATGAAGATATGATATGTCTTTCCCGTCCCTTCTCTTTTTAGATAAAAGAATACCCTTCTTGTTGTTTTAATGAGTCCAAGAAAGAATGAAAACTCAATAGATCCAACCATGTAAGTAATTTAACGAGCCCATGGGAGGAAGACTCAAGACCTTCTTCATTGTTTATAGAGTTCGAAGAAGAGATAGAAGATTACTCTATATTTACTGATCTCTGGATTTTAATATCGAGCCGAGATCTGTTCTTGCTCGCCGGTGTTTTCAATTTTAAGGAGTCTGTAAAACTTAAACAATAACTCCATATATCTGCTCGTGGATTTTAGTATCGAGCCCAAGCAGATTAATGCTCGCCGGTGTTTTCCTATTTATAGAGTCTGAAAAACTTAAACAATCCTCTTTTTACCTATCCGTGGATTTTATATCGAGCCCGGATTGGTCTATGCTCGGTGGTGTTTTCTTGTTTATAGAGTTGAAAAACTTAAACAGTCCTCTACTTACCCTCTCGTGGATTTCACATCGAGCCCGAGTAGGTGAATGCTCGCTTGGTATTTTCATGTTTAGAGAGTCTGAAAACCCTAAAGAGAGACTCCAAAAGATCCTTTTTCGTACAGTTAGTCTCCTCCCCCGAAAAAGTATAAAACAATGAAAGGAGAACTCTTCTAGCGCATACAGGAGTATACCTAGAGTATACCTTTTCCGTAGTTAATCCACCTAGGCCCGGAAAAGGGGTAATTCTATACCTGAGTGGATGAGCCTTCGATTACTTTAACGAGCTCGAAGAGGACAAGCTTGCTCGGCAATCTTGTTTAGGTTTAGATAGTCCAAACAAGAGCTTAAAATGACTTAAAGGTCAGCTTCTAGGATCATATCTTCATATTCTGCCAAAACTAGGTCTTCAACAAAAGATTAGTCGATGCGACAAAAATCTCGAATGATATATGAATTTGAAATCTTTAACTAGTTGACAACGTCTATCATCAAGAATTTTGAAACTTAGGAGACGAATCCGACAAAAATTAAATGAAAATTGAGCTTGGATCAGTATTTTACCGTATTGTGTGTTTCAATTGATTAATTAGGGATTTTTGAAAATTTTGAAACTATAGAAAATTAACAATTATGGGTAAAAATCAAAATCCAATTTATATATATAATTCATTTAAAAAAATCAATTTTCAATTTTGTGTTGTAGGGCAAAGATTGGGGCAACCTTTGGCAAATTTCAAATCTCCATTGCGGTCGAACCGATCATCCAATCATCAAAATTCCTCCACCAAGTAAGTTGAAATCCATCCAACTTGCAATTTCATGGTTTATTTTTCAATTTTTGAGCAAAAAATGGCTTGCAACGTGATGCTCACAAGCGTTGCTGCGCGGGCGCTACTATATATTCATAACAGTAGCGTGTAAACGCGATGGGTGCTACTGTGTAGTGTACACAGTAGCGTACACTTTTGAAAACTTACATACAAGCGCCGAGACTCAAAAATTTTGCAATTTTTGTGCAGGATGGTCCTTCAATGGAGGGAAAGAGAGCATGAGGATATGGATAGGTTGGTTATGCAAGATCCGGCCACCCTCCACGCTCTCCGTAGATGCGGTTTGTTGAAGTTTTACCGAACCGTAAATATGAGAGATTTGAACAAACTGTTTCGAAGACTGATTCAGTATTGGGATGTGGATACCAATACCTTCATCATCCGTGGGCAAACTCTTGAGCTTACCGTTGAGGACATATATTTCATTACTGGTCTCTCACGGAGAGGAGATATAATCAATCTGAAAGGGTCTTCTCGAACAGGTGTAAGATCAGTGCAAGAGTACGTAAATACATATTGTGTTGCCGGTGCTGAGAAATCGGGGAGCCAAGTCCTGATTACAACCATTGAAGGCCTCCCGTTAAAAGTGATTGTGAGCATGATCAACCGAGTGGCGGGTAGTGCATCACAACACTTAGCTTCTAGGCATTCTATGTTTGTTGGTGTACAATGCTTACACAGTCATGTCTATGATTGGTGTACTAGTTTGTTGGCGAACATGAAATCTCAATTGACAGGTTGCAAATCTGGCACAATGAAGAATTTTGGGTACGGTAGCATTTTATGTACCTTCTTCTTTGAGAGGATGCCTGCTATCAGTTTGGGAATGCCTCTTCCTCAGGTTAACCCCCGTGAGCCCAGACTAGGCCATTGGGGTGACATATTTCTTCGCCAAGGTGGTGGGGAAAGTCACTACTGTTATCATACTGATGATTTCTGGGGGTGGTGGGAGAGGCAAGTACCCGCTTTCGAGCAGTTTCCCTATGCTGGATTAGATTTCCGTCATGATCCAGAGCTAGTGCTTCCGCCAGGTGGAGCCTGGGGAGATATTGGTATGTTTAAATTTTTGAGGATTATTTGATTTTTTCAAACTTTTTCAAATATTTAATTTTTTGTGAATGAATGTTGAAGTTCTAATCAAGTGTCATATGCAGATGTTGGGCCTATTCGTCCTGAGGGACATCCTACCATATTTGTGAGGCCAGCTGATATTACTGCAGCAGATGCTATGTTGGGAACCCTGGAGAGAAAAATAGGTCGGTTGACTCACGAGGTTCCTGCATGCCGTATGGATCAGATACCTGTTGATATGCAGGAAGATGTTGTTGGGGTGCCCCCAGCATGGCTTAGGGTGCTGCGGAAAATAGCTAGGCTTGTTATTTGTTATCGCAATGCCGTTGATGATGAGGAGGTCCCTCCTTCTCCATAGGAGAGGAATACATTCTATGTATATATTTTTGAGGCTACTATGCCCGGTTTTGTACTTGTATGACTTGACTTGATAGACCTGTGACTCAAAACTCATATTTTTTGATACAGTATCGGTTATATACATGTGTATGTGTTTAAGTTTTATGTGTGCAATGTTGTTTATGACTATGTATGATGCAAATGCCAGGCTAACACATAGTTTTCTAATGAATCAGCTAATGTGTTTAAACTTCTTGGAATGTGTTCATATCTAATAGAATGAAATTGTCTTTCCAATATTCTAACTCGTAGAAACTGACGTAGCAATCCCGGATCTCTGATCTGATAGACACCTGTTAACTGAAATACAATTAATTGTGAGTCAAGTCTTACCTCCAAATGTGAAATGCCATGACTGAGAGCATCTCGGAGAAGTTCTATAACTGCACTGTATTCAGCCACATTATTCGTGGTAGGACCCAAACAAACCCCCCCCGAAGAGACAAGTTGGCCAGCGGGTGAATAAATGACCCAAGCTGCTGCAGCCAACTGACAGGTGTGGCGACTGGCGCCATCAGCAAATCCTAAGAAGTGTTCGGTTGACATCTGGTACATGAAACGAAACACACATAAGATAACCTAACGAACATAACAAAAACTAGCTTTACAAAAATATACAGCTATGTTACAAGAAAAAGTACTTCAGCTTAAGCATAATACTTCTTCAGGCAGGGTCAATGCCTGGATCCTCCTCGTGAGGCCGGGCAAAGATGTTGTGGAAATCACGGAACAAATTGGTATACAGAATGATCTCATCGAGATAACATCCCGTTTCAAAGAAAATGTTTCCGTTAACCCCAGTGAAAATGTTCACCAGCAAAGTATGCAATCTATTAGCTTCAACAATACCAACTTGTGAAGAAGTGCAGTTAGTGTTTTCATCGGGTGGTGAACAAAATTCACCTCTCTCTAACAAGTTAAGAAAAGGAAACAAGAAAGACGCGCGATCTATATGTTCACTAGGAAGATCTGGGTCAGTCATAGCTTCTGACATTTCCTCTTCAGAAGGTAAAGTAATATGTGAACTGTCAAGAGAGCGAATCGAGTCTGGTATCTGAGTAGTGGCACAATCTATGTTTGACTTGACAGACACCAAAGGAGTCAACATATGTTCTGTTGTAGTTTGATAAGAATCCAGGTGAGTACCTTCTATAGCAGAGGTGGGCACGGAGGGGTTTGTATTAGTTAGGAGAAACTCAACATTAGTTGTTAAACTACTTGTGGAAGTTTCAGACGATGAACATCCCTCAGTACCAACGAATAAAGTAGGAGCGGGTAGGTCAAAAGTGCCAATTAGTGATCCGTAAAGTCCAGCTCCTAAACTCTCGCCAACCGGGGTGGTTTGATCAATCAAAGGAACTGTGGTTTCCGAAGAAGTCTGGTTGTTTCTCTGAGTGAAAGAAAGTTGATCGACTGTAACGATCTTACCTTCAAATGGGAACATAACCACTCGAAAAACTGCTGATGCAATGGCTCGCATGGCATAAGTCCAACTCCTGCCCAATAAAATATTGTAATCAAGCGGAGCGTCCAGAACTTCTACTTCAACAGCAACTGTCTTATCGACCAAAGTGACATCAAATGATGGCAAAACTCCATGTGGACGGAAATTTCTGCCATCAAATGCAGTAAGCAGTGTGTTAGAAGGGGCTAACTCAGGAGAACCTAGAGCTTTCCAATAGGAAATTGACATTACACAAGTCGACGCGCCCTCATCTACTATAGCTCGTCTAATGGTCATTGGACCATGAACGACTTCGATTTGAAGGGAAACGTGATGGGGCAACCGGTATTCGACATTAGTCATATCAAATCGCGCAGACATATTAGAGGATTCCATACTCCCAATAGCTACCAGAAGTGCATTCCGTTGTAAAGGGCAACTTTGCAAGACTTCTAGAGTAGACATGGCACAAGGAGTCTGGGCTAAGTCTTCAACCACATTGTAGTTAGAAGCATCCCGTGTGTTGGGATTGTGCGATGCCCTCTTCAAGACACCTTTCGGAATCTTGGGCATTGGGTCCACATGTATGTGAAGTGGAGTGGAAGATTCTGGAATCTCCTTATCTTTTTTCTGTGCTTCCGGGGTATAGTTCTTGGCTCTGGTTTGCAAGAGTGCATCAGAATTAACCATGTTTATAAATGTTTGATCAATTGTTGCATGTGCAGTGCCCCCAGTTTTTGAGGTGCCAGAAGTTGAGCCTTGCCCTTTAGGGAATGGATCTTTCAGGACGGCAGGCTTCTTTTCTCTTAAGAGCTTCTGGGCTTCTTCAAGCAGAGGGCATTGATGAGTAAGGTGGTTCTGCTTGCACAGTTTACAAGGGAACTTAACCTTCTTTTCCTCTTTGTTACCCTCTTCAGCATTGTCTTTTTTGGGATTTTGTTGGTTCCCCTCTCCTTTCTTGCCCTTCTTTTTGTTGTTGGGCTGTCGAGGGCCATTTTAATTGTTCTGGACCTGGTTGACAGGCTCAGAAGTAGAAGGAGAGGTTGTGACGAAAGAAATATCTGCAATCGATTGTTTGACAGCTAAGGCATGGACCTATTTGGTCAGTGCTTTGAAGGCTGCAGAGTCAACTGAACCCACTATGCCGTCAGCATGTGGTCCAGGTTTCGGTCTACTCGGATCGATGTTCGATCGCGGTGCATCGGGTATGATCTCATACAGTAACCCAGATTGTGCATACACAAGGTCTAACTGCTGAGTCCGTAAGATGGCTTCTTCCTCATTGGATACTCCAGATGTAGCTACTTCCTTAGAAATATAAGGAAGGAGTGATTTCAAGTACCACTCAAGAAGGAATTCCGGAGGTATGTTGGCCTTAATGAGCCTCTTCTGTCTTCGCCACTCCTGAATGTGGTCAGATAAGTGAGTGGCTTTATTTTGTCTAAAAGTAGACAAAAGTTCTGTTCCGGCATCATACCGAACAGGAAGCTGGAAGTGGTTCAAAAATACTGTGGCGAGATCCCCAAAACTAGAGAAAGTTGCTGCAGGTAACTAAATGTACCATTTGGCAGCAGCACCAGTTAAGGTCCTTTGAAACAATCTCAATCTGATGGAGTCTTCATTTAACGAATTTGAGGAACACCATAAGTGGAAGGTAGTGACATGGTCACCAGGGTCTTCACCTGCTTTGCCTTCGAACTTTGGAATGTCCGAAGGTAGTTTGGTGGGAACTGATGGCCATGCCACATTATGACACATAGGATCGTTCGCCAGTTTGGAAAGATCTGGAAAATTTAAAGTTGCCAGAAATGGTAGACGAGGCCGGTAAGACGGTACTTGATAAGGGGAACCCCCCATCATTTGACTCATGAACTTTTGGTAGGGGTTTCCCCCAACCATCTGTTGATAAGGGTTACTTCCAACCATATGCTGATAGGAGTTTCCACCTACCAACTGTTGATAGGGGTTTCCCCGAGTCACTTGTTGGTAGGGGTTACCCCCCGCTATCTGTTGGTATGGGTTGCCCCCTTCCAACTATTGTTGTTGTTTGAAGGAGTTATTAAAATTTCCCCACCCATATGATAGTGGATTAGTGCTTTGCGGGTTCGTCCACTGTGGCTGGGTATTAGCCCTGCCATATTGCTGGTTAAAGATATTACCCCCTCCCCCTGAAAATAAGGAAAAAGGGACATTACTTGCAGGCATACTACATTGGTTCATGTTAGGGCCTACAAAGGTATTGAAACCAGTAGAAGTTGATGTGGACGGTGCAGTCATGGTGCCCATAACTGGCATGTTTGCAGAAGCACTTGGTCCTACAACAGGTGTGGAAATCCAAGTACTAGGAATCTGATATAACGGTTGAGAAGCAGGAGGTGTTGCACAGTTGACTGTACTGCTGGGTCCAACAGTAGGTGTAGTAATAGATGCCATCGTTGTAGAACTAGGCATACCTAATGTACTAGTGTTGAAAATGAAAGATGGAGTAGGCACAGATGTGGTTTGTGCTTGACTTGGCATAGCAGTAAAAGAGGGATTTACTGTGTTGGTGTTCATACCTAAAGTGCCCCTTTGGGGAACCCCCTGTTCACCTCCTAAGTTAGACATCAGATGTCTGGGACAGGAATGATTTGCACTGAAAAGGGGCTGCTGGAAACCAACAGGTGACAAAAGCGGAATTCTAGTATTGGTTAAAGGAGGATTGAAAGGAGTGCTATACTCTGCAGAAGTAAGATCTTCCACCTCAACTGTACTAAAGTGTTGTTGATCTGTGGTATCTGGTAGTGGTTCCTCAGGAACCTCTATTTCAAGGTTTTTTGTTAAAAGAATTTCTTCAAATAATTCTATTTCAGGAGTAATTTCTGAAGAAATACCGGGGTTTACCCGCTGTCGTCTAGCTGGCTGTAAAGGTTCTGTTCTAACTGGTGGAAGGTTTTGAAGCCTTCTCGATCTACGAAGTTGTTGATTCTCCGTGATTATAAATATAAAATAACAGACTAGAACCTGGTGGCCACTACAACTAGGGGGCAAACAACACGCTAACTAAAAAATTCCTAAGTATACAAACCAGGCAAACAAAGATGCCTTCCAGAGAAGAGTCTGGGATGATGAGGGCCCAGAACAGATCAACGAAGGATGAAAGACAGTTACCCGGGTCCACAATACAATGACTAAGGGTGCAAGCGCTGGAATCACCCAACCGCCCTCCCAAAGACCTGTAAGGGATTTCCTCCCACGTCTGTCTTAGGTACAGCAGATATACCCTCTGCTGTCACCTGTGTATGAACTTAGAGTCTGATACTAAGGATACCACAACACCGAAAACTCCTGGGGGAATAGTCACCGGTCGAATCAGAAAGCGTGGGTAGGGTAGCTAAGCCCGAAACTCGAAAGAGTCCCCAATACGCAATCCGATCCTAGCGTATGCTCAAACAGAAAGTAGGAGGAGTATTCCCACAAACTGATCTCGCAATGACCTACTGCATAGATCCCAGGCAAGTTTTGAGTAAGGTGGGTTTACCTGTGATAGTCTTACTACGATTTTTGCACAATGTGTGATCTTGAGTGGTTTAAGGTGATTTAAACTCAAGATCCTAACCAAAACTAGTTGGTGTAGTGTACCCTAAAAAGAAAAAACGTTTCTAGTTCATTTTATTAACAAATTTTAGGGTTGTTATTACTCAAAAAGGGTAGTGCTTTTGTGTGGCGTGGTTATAACAAGAAAAAAAAAGTGCAATAAACTCAAAACTTTCTACAACAAAGCTTTTTTCATTTTTTCATTTACTTCTTTCCAAAACGGAAAATCTAAGCAAACCTACTTAAATTTTTTTTTTTTGCTTTCTTTTTTTGAAATTGTACAAAATATCCTAAGTTATCTTGTAACAACAAAGACAAGTTTTATTTAAACTTAAAAATACCAACTTTTTTTTTTTGCTTTTTCTATAAACGAAAAAGAACTATATAAAAATGGCAAGCAAAATAAAACTTTATGTGTAATGTGTGTAAGTGTGGCTAAAAAGTTCTTAAGCTTATAGCTGTCGAAACCCTAGCTCGAAAAAGACTTGGTCTACAGGTTTTTTGCAAAGAAAAAGCCTCTAAACTTGGAAACAAAGTGGGAGAAAACAAAGGAGAAAGACACAAAAGGACTGACCTAAGGTATCTAGCCCTAGTAAGACCACTATGCCAAGCAAAAGTAGTCAAGCAAGCTGCCACTTACTAACACAAAGAAACTGGGAAATGAACTAGCCTACAGTTGTTTAAAAATCAATTGTAACCATAAAAAGACGATAAGTCCAGGAAGAATGGAAATGAACCAAGACGGAAGACACCCTAGAAGCCTTAAAACGGACCAAACCCTAGAACAAAGGGTATGATGAGTAAAAAGCAGACAAACGTCGCCACAAACAGTGGATACAATAGTATGCAGGTTTGTAAGCTAGCAACAGGTAGTCAGGGCCTAAAAACGTGGGAGTGCTCAACACAAAACACAACCTAGTCTTCCAAAAAGGTCTTAAACAATCCAAATGTTCCAAAGGTCAACAAGCGATTCAAAAGATGGAAAAAAACTTCAAGAACAGGTTCTATGACACAAACAAAATTTAACAACCTCATATAACAGTCAAAGAGATCCAAAAGCAAAGTCAACAAACCACAAGAATGGCTAAAACTCAAGCAAACCAAAAAAGAATGCTTCAGAAAGTGTACCCTACTGTGCAGTAGGGAAAGTCGTGCCCTTACAGAGATGGGCGCTACTGTATATATAGGACAGTAGCGTATGGGCGCTACTGTATATATAGCAGAGTAGCGCTCATATCACAAAAGCTTAGAAAACTGACTTTGAAATAAACCAAAAGACTGATGAAAGCAGCAAGAAACAGTCAGGGGATACCTACAGGGTTTCTTGACACATCAAAGAAGTCAAAACAATCTAAGAAGACAAACAAGAACAAGGTTTCCTAGAGCCAAAACTCAACTTTCCCCAGCGGAGTCGCCAGTCTGTTGGCGGGCAAATCTACCCTATAGCAAGGAAACTAGTGCTATCAACTTGGTTGGGGTGACAGGTAAGTGTATTGATGATATTGCAAATATGTTTATGAACAGAAATAAGTTATGGATTTTGGAAACACACCTTTCAATCGAAGTTTGATTCCAGCTTTCACTTGGTCTTGTGTTCAACCTCCAAATCCACTTTCCTTTCAGTAAACCTGCAATAACAATACCTTTCTCAAAACATTTTGGGCAATATATAAAGCTTGAAAGAAACAGAAACAATGTTCAACATTCAGCATTGACCAAAACAGATCCAAATCAAGATGTCATTACAGAATACATTCAAATTGGAACAAGAAAGACACTTCAACCTTTATTGTCAAAAGTAGAATGATGTACAAGTATACCTGATCATGAAACAGGCTCCTGCAACTAGATTCTGGGCTCTGGCTCTTCTCTGGCTTGGATATCTTTAGCATCAACTCCTCCAATGTCTTAAAGTTTCTCCATCCATTCATCTCACCATCAAGGTTCTCAATTTGTAACCCTTCTCCCTTAATCTTCTTTGTATTTATAGGATTAAAGAAGTAATTCAGGTCAAAGTATAGTTATGGAGGAAGTTGGGGGAGTTAGGAAACTACCAGCAACTAATCCTCCTCAAGAAATTAATTTATTTTTTAATCATCTTTTAAGATGTACGCAACTCTTGTTCAATGAAGTAGCGTATAGGGCGCTACTTTAGTGCTCATCAACTAGAGCTCATTCGATTTTAAATGGTGAGCACTACTATGATGAGAAGGAGTAGCGTGTACTAGGATATGGGCGCTATTATTATACACTGGAGTAGCGTATGGGCGCTAGTCTCTTTGAGTAGAGTAGCGCTCATATCTCAAAATCATATTTGTTGGGTTTTTCCAGTAACGTTAGGAAATGGAGTGAGTTCAAAGTATCATCTCAGGTCAACATGCTCCTCCATCCAAGTTGTCCTTTTGTGTGATCAACAGCTCAAGGTGATCACGGAAGGAGAGGTGCAAGTTTGACCTATAACAAACAATCTGACTGGGGAAGAATGCGAACTATACTATCAAAGAGCTGACGACACCAAAGGGTGTCCATACCATCGGAAACATAGTACAGCGACTGCAAAAACTACAATATAGAGACCATGACATTCTAGCATATCCCGAGTGCACTCAGCACACACATGTTGATAAGTCGCATAGAGAAGGAGGTCCAATCACAAGGGAGCCAGTGCAGTGGGCATTGGGGCTGGAGCGATCAGGGCTCCTATCAATCATTCATATGTAGCATTTTGGAAGATTAGCAGAAGCGAATGCATGTATCAAGAAAATTTTGGTTTGTCTTCATGGTGGATACTTATGGTTGGGCACAAAGATTCCAATCACGGTCGATCTCATTTCGCATATCACTAGATTACACAAGGATGAGATAGATCCTGGGCAATACTTCCAAGGGAAGGATAATGATAATAAGCTTTCCTTGAAGATGAAGGAAAAGTACAGGGTGCAGAAGAACACCCAAGGATACCTAATTGACATGATCAACGATCAAGTAGTTAATATTGTAGAAAAATTGCTTGCAAGTAAGACCATAAGGAAGAATCGCCCCAATTAGTGTACATCAGGGGTGATTGCATCTGCAGAGCAGTGCTCGGTCGGAGTCCAAATGAACTAGTCGTTATTTTTGTTAAATGAGCTAATGGAGGATGCGGTAGCAGCCCAAGAGAAAGGAAATCCATTCACATACTCATGGATTCTATTATTGATCGCGCTGGTTGCATGGATTGAACCACCGCAGTACTAGGGGATGGAGATAGAAATTGCTAAAGTGTGCCGAGGGGCACGATACAAAAATTTGTGGGCATTAAATGACAAGGAGAGACAAACAAGTAATAACATTCAATTCTTTATGTATTTAGAAGAGATTAAAGTAGAAGTGGTAAAGATTCCATGACTAACTGAAGAAGCATCTAAGAAGTATAAGATAATCGCAAGGTTGTCGATAGAGCCCCAAGTGATATTCATTCAGGTGCGCACAGACCCACAAAAGCAGTGGATACCGACGTAGAACTGGATTCCATAGTGGAGGAATGGCTAGATAAGTGAAAGGTTCCAGTAGGGGAAGACCAACTATCTAACTCGGAGGATGGGTAGCCTACGGATGGGCCAAAGGCGTAAGAAGAAACCAAAGACTCATAGGATGAAGGTGAAGGTGTAGAAGAAGAATTGCGCACCGCAAGTCACAATGATGCATCATCAACCACTCCAATAGATTCAGAGCTCGAAGATCAATGAGAGGAAGCAAGGACAAAGCATATGATGGAGAGAGGCGAGGGGAGTACAACTGTCGGTCTCCCCGAAGAACAAATGAACAAGCTGCTCAAGAAGATAACAACTGTGGTGGAGGAGAACCATGCAAAGGTCAACCAGCATGTGGCAGAGTATTTTATCCAAGTGTCGCAGCTTTTGTAGACATTGAGCACTACAATAGTGGAGACAAGGCTGCTTCCAGAAGGGCGCCGGGTCGAGGTAGATATTGGCACTCGACAATGGATTGTACAAGTATTACCTACGGCGATCACGACTGAAAATGAAGAATTGGATGCTGCAATATGAGGGTTAAATACCATCAACATCGACTTAAACATGATGCCCATGTTTATGCTGCAGTGCACTCAAACTGTGGTGAGTGAAGAGATTAATGACTGTGAAGCATCAACACATGATCAAATGGTTAGCTATAAGCGGCAGGTGCGAAGCATCAATGAGGAGGCTGAGCGCCTATGTGAAGAAAAAGAGGTAGTTATGAATGAAAGGGTGAAGGCGGTGGAGGATCGAAGAATATTGGAACATGCCATTGCCATGGCATGTGAAGATGCGCCAAAAATTGACAAAGAAATGTTTGTGGAAGCAAAATCCTTGAGGCTGGTGGAAATCATCGCAGATCTTCGGAAAGAGAACAAGGAATTACAGATAAGGGTGGTGCTGAGCACACCACCAGAGCAGGTCGAAGGAAGGAAGAGTGCCATCGAAGGAGCTGCGACAGAGATCGCCGAACTAGAGAAAGTAGCTCAAAACATTGTGGAAGATGTGTCGCAATTTTGGGGAATCCTAGTATAGGATGAGCAGTTGCACCAGCTGAACGTGCAACTCGTTGAAGCAGAAGCACAACTTGAGGTATTGAGGGGATCACTTAAGGAGATGCCCCTACTAGCACAAATGATGAAGGAGAAAGTGCTGAAAGAACTACAACACCAATTCAACAAGGAGCGAACAAGGAAACAAAAATGAACGACGCATTTCGATGAAATGCAACAAAAGCTGAGCAGTTGGAAGTTGAGGCAATGACAGGAATGACGAGGACAAAGAAAACTCTGGAGAAAGCATAGTAGGAAGGTTGTGAACACCCAACAGAAAAATAAGTGGAATACTGTGCAACACTCAAAGCCTCGACAAAGGAAGTTGTCGACTAGATTAAGGCAGCTTATGACGAATTCAAGATGCAGGTGAACAGACCAACAACATATAGCTGAGGTGGCTCGAGGGAGAGCCACAAGTTTATGTTGGGGGCCTATTGGAACAGGGTCACGGTGCATGAGTTTTGGTACACTTGGCGACGAAAGGGACAGCGACAAGGGTAAAGGACCAGTCGCAGAGCAGATAAAGCGGAAGATAAGCAGATAGCGCACAGTAGTTAGTTATTTAGTCAATTAATTAATGTGTCACTCTGCAAAGTGGACCATGTGTAACGACCAAGTGAGCCTATAAATAGGAGTAGGATTGTAAGGCTAAGGGAATCTATTAATTCGATCCTTTTGTCAATCCTTTGATCTATCTTTTGGATAAGTATCCTAGTGATTATCTCTTGGTTCGCATGTTGAGCACCTTCTTGTATTATCTTTGATTTGATCGGCCCTTCAACGTCTTTTTCCTTTTTCTCAATGTTGATCCGCGGATTTGTTTTGTATGGGTTTTGCGAATGTATTCCTTGATGTTGTGATCTAAGACATAACTATAATTAACAGGAAGGAAAGTGTTGGCTATGTCTATGTCTATTTTCCTGTCGCAGTGTGATTGATTATATGTTGTCATAGTATAAATGAATGTATGATTTCGCAGCATGGTTAAATATGGTGCATGGTGGGTTATCGCAATATCATTGGATGTATGTCGCAGCTTGCTTAAATATGGTTTATGTATGAATCTGTAATGCTGCAGTACTGTTATATATCTCAGATCAGTTAGTTATGCTGCGATAATCCGTTCTGTCGTAGATCTAATGATTATGTTTTGATGCGAATAATGTTCATGTCGATCTCCGAATTACAGTGTGATTGAGTACAAATGATGCATGTTCTCTCATATCTGCGGAAATGTGGTTCCTGCATCCCCCCTTAGATATCTTGGGTGAGACTTCACTCGCTTTGTGG
The DNA here is from genome assembly GCA_027924585.1 of Larix kaempferi. Taxonomy (NCBI): domain Eukaryota; kingdom Viridiplantae; phylum Streptophyta; class Pinopsida; order Pinales; family Pinaceae; genus Larix; species Larix kaempferi. Next base: position 1,829,816 of record BSBM01000636.1, on the reverse strand, counting down.
GTGTCATTGGAAAGGCTAAACCCTTTCTGGGCCAATGTCTATGGGAGATTGCGTTGAGTTTTGTTGACACTAGTGCGAAGTGAACCCTTGTCGACAGATCTGTGTCAACATATCTAATTGAGATTCCATGCTTTTGGGTACTTTTTGGACAACATTGTAGGAAAGAATGGACACAAAACTGAAGAACTCTGAAACTTTCCATCCCCAAATAGATGGGAAAATATAAGTGGTAGACAAAACTGTGGCATTGTTGTTGAGAGGTTGCAATTAGAAACATCTAAATACTTGGGATGAGGATTTGGTTTATATGCAACATGATTATAACAAGGTAGTACATTATTTCACCCAAAAATCCCTTTTTGAAGCTTCTTTTGGTTATTTTCCACCACCACCTTTTTATATTGTTTAAGGGAAAAAAGAGGAAAAAGTGCTAGAGATGCATTAGGAGGTGAGAAGAGCAAGCAAGTTCATTAAAATAGTTGGGAAAATTTATTGGTAGGTACATGAACAATTGGAATGAAGTCATGTGAAGTATAAGCTTCATCATGACCAACATCACATAGATCATAAGTTCCAAGTTGGAGACTATGTTTGGTTATATCTTAGTAAGGAAAGAATTTAAGGAGAGTCCATGAAGCTAAAGCCATTGAGGTATGGAACTTTTGACAAATTGTTGAATTAGTCAACAATAATGTCATTCAACTAAGTATACCACCTTATATGATGATGCTTTTAGTATTGAATGTGGATAATACATGCTTCAAACCATCTATGTTAGATAAAGAGAAGAAAGGGAAAGTACATTTGTTAGTGAAGGATTTCACACACTGAGTGCTCTTGAAAAGTTGGAGGAGGATTTTATTTTGCAAGTAAAGGTTTAAAATACACATAGGGGGCAATAGGAAAATTTCACATAGTGGACTCAAAGGACATTTACTGAGGAAATAAAAATGCTATGAGAAGGACAAATAAATTATTTGTTCCATTGCTTCCTTTGTTAGTAGATCTTAGGAACCAAAATCCTTCTAATTAGGGAGGTGTGATCTAAAAATGATCATAAGTAAATGCAATTAGCTAAGGCTCATATGTTTTTCTTTACCAAATCCTATCATAGGGATCTCATGAATCACATGGATCATAGGGTATGCCATGAAGGACACTTGCATGGGTTGACACAATCTCACACTTGAATGCAAGTTGTAGTCCTTGGGTTGAGTGAGGTTGCAACATCTAGAGCGATGGGCATATCACAACCTATGAAATGAGGGGATATTACTACTCTTAAATTGAGGAGAGATTGCACCCATTCACATGAAGGAAATCAAAATCCATAGCATGATTGAACGATGAAGATGAAGGAGTTTGCACCCATTCTAGCAAAGTGCAAATCACACCATTCAAGGCAAAGGGGAAATCATACAAGTGTAAACAAAGTTACTTGCACCATTTTAGTTGAAGGCATTTCCATTGTTTACATTCAAGGGTTGCACCAACACTAGTGAGTGAAATCACACCCATACCTATGAAGGGTATTTAGATTTGTTTAAATGAAGAGCTTGTTGCCATATATACGAAGGGATTCCTTCCTCTTTCCATGAGGGTATTGTTTCCATAGCTATGAAGGGAAAGCACATCCATCGACACAAGTAAGGTTGTGGATGTTTAAGCAATGAGAACTTGCATTTTTTTGAGGCGAAGGTGTAATCACATTACCTAAAGGGAAGATCCATCATACTAGTTTAAATGAAGACTTGTGGGCTTCACCCTTCATGTCGCAAAGATTGTTTTCCTTTAGAAGTTAAGATGTGATTTGACCTCACCCTTGTTGATGCAATTTGGGTGATAAAGCGTCTAGTTAAGTGATGTGATTTGATGGGAAGACGAATAACCACCATTGTGGGTGAATGAAATTTTTGGCATATGGAAGGCTAAGAAAATGGGCATTCAAAGAGCCTCAAAGGGAATTTATTTTTTGTAACTGGGGGAATCGATAATTGGGCCAAACTTATACTTGTGTGACATGGGGTCGATTCTGATCTACTGCCACTATACGCCTAGGTGTACCACACGGCCCTAGACACGGCACACAGGGCTAGCCGATGAAATTTGAACCCATGACATCGCAAGGAGTGCCTTAATACAACACCCTATTGCCAACTAGTCTACTCCTCGAGGGCATTCTCAAAGGGAAAATGAAGAGCCATAAATCAACCTTTAAATCACCTTTCATTTGACAAATATGGGCTCGGTTCTTTTGGTTGTTCATTTGGATCTAAAGGATTAGCTTATTTAGAGCTAAAGTGTTCCATTGATGCTTGGATAATGTTTCTAAAGAGTTCTTTGAGACAATGATAAAGTTGGAGACAGAGCCACATATCATAAATCTAGCTTGAAGTTCGATAGTCCATTCTCATTCTAAATGAAGATACAAGCCAAGAGAGAGGAAGGAATTTTTTCTTAGTAATCTAGAGTCTTGTGCACAATATTCTTTGCTCAATTAGAGAAATTGCAATATGTAATTTCCCTTATGTTGAAAGAATCAATAAAGCACAAACAAAGCCATTCTATTGTAGGGCTTTCCCAAAGTGCGTTTCTCCAAGGTAAATCTATGTGTCATTTTTTTTTTTTGTGAATGCACATTTCAAATCTCTATTATTTCATTTTTGAAATTAGACGGTAGAATCACATTTATCGATTCTTAGTAAACAATAATAAAATGTATTGAAAATTCCCTTGTGATAGGTTGTTTAATGAGATACCTGCTACAATGTATTAATCAAAATGTAAGAGTACTTCCGATTCTTTTTCCCTGTGGGAATCATCCCACCATTCTCATTCTCATGTTCATGCTCTTCACTTCACATGCTTCATTCTCCATTGTTTTCCATGAACAAAACCTAAAAATGAAAAAAATGAGCATTTCGAAGAGGAATTCTAGACCTTGGGAAAGAGCTAGAGAGGACATAGATGAGCTTAGATGATGGACAAGTTAGGAAGCCTTCACCCACTAATTATTGTTTCTCATTGATTGCTTGAGAGCCATGTTTTATTCTTCCAAGTTATTCCTATCAAGTTTTCAATGAATTGAACTCTTTCTACCTACACTAAAGGGCACTTGAAGGGAAATGTCTCAAAGGGATTCTTGAGTAGATAAAGGGAAGATAATACTTGTGTAGGGAAATGAAAGAGACTTCCATTGTCATTTGATAGTTGGATGAGATGCTAGAGTGTTCTGTAGTGAGAATATTGGGTGCCATCAGAGAAATTGGGTTGGGTTGAGTGAATTATGAGCTTGTAACTTGATTCCTTCGCCTTGATGGCCTCATCTCGACTTGGGGATGTCATTCACACTTGATACCTCTGGTTGGGTGAAAATTTGTTCACATGCAGTGAATTTCTTAGACCATTCTTGGTTAAAAGATAACTAGTGCTTAGTGTGTGTCTATGAATTTGCAATTGAACGCTATTTATTATTATGAAAATATATGTATTTTGTATGTTATATGTGTAATGTATTTTGTATGTTATATGTGTAATTATATTTAATTCTAATTTGGTTACCATGAAATCTATTCATCCATACTTATTTGATTCCACTACCTTTTAATTTTGACACCTATTATGCATTTAAATCTTTACGAGATGAAGGCCTTCTCTCTTGTCTTATGTTGAGATGGTCTTTATTCCCTAGTTAGGGGCTCCTCATCCCATGAGTAGGATTGCATGAGAAGGGAAGCTACATACACGTATGTAGAAGCATCGAGGATATGGGGTAAGAATGTAATCTACTTTTATTCTTATAAATCCGAATTAAAATTTATTTACTTTTATGCATAAAAATTATGACATGACAAAGATCATCTTTATTTATTTTTATGTACAAAAATTATGACATGATAAAGACATGATCGTTATCAATTTATTAATCGCTTTTATTAGAAATGTTATCTTAAATTATTGAAATTTTCTACAAATCCTTATTAGATGCAAGAATGATCTGTCCAAAAAAAAGTGAACTTATGAACTTAGACTAAAGATAACCTACATGTTCGATGCAAGAATGATGCAAGAATGATCTGCCCAAAGATAATGTAAGGTTGCACGAGGTCTTATAGGATCAGCTTTTCCCATAGGAAAGAACTGCCACCCCTTAGGAATTGGAACTTGGACCTCCATCAGGTCGGCCAAACGACCCTACAGCTGACTAACACCCTCAACACCAAACCCCTACAATTATCATGCCAAAGCATTTATAAGGGTGAGCCTCCCCATCTAAGAAAAAAACATCACTTCAAACACCATGGCCTCATCTCATATTTCAAATTTCTTGCCTACCTGTAAAAGAATTGGCCTACCAAATAAAAAATAATAGTTGAAGACAATAACAGAGACGTGGAAGGTGTCTTACCACAGCATGACGGCGGAAGCGACAGAAAGCTTCAAGAATGAACCCAAACCATGGAACGCGTTAATGGAGAAGCCTGTCCACGTGTAACGACATTTTGGGGTTTTTATGATATATACGAACTGAGCGATGACTACAATCCACCACGACAAGCTCAGCACGAAGGCGGCCCCGAAGAGTCCCATCCCGAGTTTGTAAATGGCCAGCCAGCTCAGAAACATGTGGATGAATATGGTGACGAATGCTATGTAAGCACTGGGCAAGACAATGCTCTGGGCCTGCAGGAACTTCTGGATCGGAAAATTGGCCGCATAAGCGAAGATCTGCGGGATGAGGCCGTAGACAAATATAGCGGCCGCTGATGCTATTCTCTCCGATTCCCCAAGTACAACAATATGGACTTGGAAAATACGTAGATAAGTGTGACAGGTATTCCAGTCACCATGAGGAGGATGGTAGATCGCTGCAGGTAAATGCCGAGCATCTCATAGTTCTTCGCTCCGTAAGCCTGCCCGCAGAGCGTCTCCACTGCGCTTCCCATTCCCAACTGTTCAAAAACCAATCAAGAAATCATCAGAATCAAAATCACAATTACATTTAAAAATTGGTCCGTCAAGAGCTGGGAGAGAGATGTGATTTTTGAACTACATGAATAAAAAATTTAATGCAAATTTTGAATTTTATAGTGGTTGGATAAACAAACTAGCATATGATCAGGTTCCAGTTTAGAAAAATGGAATTTATCATTTATGTTTTTTCTAAATTGAAGGAGGATAGAACAAGTATACTGTCTAGATTTATTTTATGAGCGACGTTCAAAATTTTAAATAAACAATATATATAAAGTAACTGGTAGTTGATGCATGTATAACTGGTAACTCTAATGACATATAATCCATTTAACTAAAAATGGTAACACCTAGATGAAGCATAGACAGCATGGAGAACAAGTAACATTGAGTTTAGACAACAAGTGATTATAACTAAACATGGAGAACAAGTAACAGATAACTTGTTCATGACACTTAACTTGTGATTTTATGCTAGTAACTATATTGATAAAATTGCTTCATAACAAACAATTTTCCCATCAAATTTCAATAATTTCCAACCCTACCTACCCTATAAACAATTTCCCCATCAAATTCCAACAATTTCCAACCCTACCTACCTTGTAGTGCCAACAAACATTTAAACAGTTATTTGTAACATAATGTCACTGATAGATATGAACATTCAAACATTTAAAAATTATTGTAACTGAAGGCCATTGATACATACTGATACTTATAATTATAATTGTAACAAACAATTTGTCCATCAAATTCTAATCCTTTCAAATCCTACCCTACCTTTCCAATCCTACCCTACCCTGCAGTGCCAACAAACCCAGCAAACATTTAAAAAATTATTGTAACAGAATGCCACTGATAGATATTGACATTCATGGTTGTATCGAAGTGCCCAGCAAACATTTAAAATAGTTAATTGTAACAGAACGCCACTGACATTATGTAGATATGGACATTCATGACTGTACTGAAGTGCCCAAGTGCCCAGCAAACATTTAAAAAGTTATTGTAACAGAACGCCACTGATAGATATTAACATTCAGGATTGTAACGAAGTGCCCAGAAAACATTTTAAAAGTTAATTGTAACAGAACGCCACTTACATTATGTAGATATTGACATTCATGACTGTATTGAAGTGCTCAGCAAACATGGAATATGTTTTAAACAATTTTTTCAGAAATGTTAATGTGGGTATTATTTTATATGTTGAAGTTTCAAAGACATAGTTCTTTCAGGCTCTAAGAGTTTTTCTATTCACAAGAATAAAAAGAAAGGTTAAGTACTTTCAAGATATAATGCAATCAACAAAACTAGGGACATGGATTAAAATAGTCAAGTGATAAGACATATTTAATTTCTCAAAATCAACCATATCTAAAATTAATTAACTATACATATACATATAGTTAAGAAAAATAGATAAACTTTAAAATTAAAATAAAATTTATATTTTTCTCATATAATACTGTAGAAAATGCAATATTTTTTATTATAAATGTAGTAAAATGTATGCATATCAGTTAAATTGATGTGTAAAGGGGTTGGATTCTGAGTTTTAACCATCAATACTTTTGAAGGTTTTTGTGGAATTGGGGTTATTTCAATCCCAGTTCAGATCAAGTTGATACAAAGAACAATAAGTTACAGGTTCAAAAGTCCAACCATAATCTCATGCATTAGTGTGGGATGCTATACGTCACCTTGTCAAATTTGTTTAAGTAACTCTTGAAAAAAACACAAATCACATATTCAATTTCAATCAAGTCACTTGGGAGCTAGGCAAAGAGACCATATCATATTCAATTTCAATCAAGTCACTTGGGAGCTAGGCAAAGAGACCATATGTCCCAAGTTAAAATCCAGTACAGTATCCATTCATGACTGGGATAGGAAGCCATATGTCACAAGTTGCAACCAGGATTGAATACCTTAAGAACTAGTAGAAGACCCCATAAATCACACGTTCAAATTTGATTAAATGCCTGAATTTCAGTATGAAAAACCATAAACAATCTTATGCTTCCATAAATAAATTTAAACTGTTAAAAAACTGCTTAGGATAGGTACACAAATCTCCCTTCACTCAAACTATAAATCATCTCCCTCGACTGACTGAGACTTATATTGTACAGAGATTTTTAAACAAACCTATTTTGCATTGCAGTTTCCAAAATAAACCATCGGTCAAAAGCAACAATAAATGTTTTGAATTGGAACTGCATTTCCCCAATATAAACCATCCACCAACGAAACTCGATATATTTTGCACTTTTCCCGAAAAAACCAATTATGCTCATTCTCAAATTACGAACCTAAATCTATAGTTTTAACAAAATACATCTATGATAAACAATATTCAAAGCTACATGGGAGGAGTCATAAACAATATTCAAGGGTACATGGCAGGAGGAGTTGGATCTATCAAGTTTCTAGAGGAATCAAATCTCTTCCCAACAATAATTAAGATAGGTGTTAGTTGACACAGGGAAAGAGTTACACACCCCGCCTCCTACTGAACTGTAAAATGAACTTCTTTACAACAATAACCAATTAATTTGGATTTGATGATTTAAAAGAATTATAGAAAAATTGATCATTAAAAAAAATATAAAACCCCAAAAAAACTAAATCTCCACAACTTAAAGATGAGAAGAAGTTTGTCATCTTCACAGCTTTAACCAGCAATTTCAAACATTAATTTGTGCCCCCTTTGTGTATTTATAACCCCGGTGCTTCACTAAACTGTGCCTAAAGGCTCTGGTGTTGTAGCAACTCTGTGCAGGAAGCTTTCGGGTCAAGCCTGGATTTGATGGCTTAAAAGAATTATAGAAAAATTGATCATTAAAGAAAGTATAAGACCCAAAAAAACTAAATCTCCACATCTGTAAATGAGGACACTTTGATGGCCTAAAAGAATTGTAAATGGAAACACTTTGATGGCCTAAAAGACTTACAGAAAGATTGGTCAAAAAAATTATAAACCCAAAAAACTGAATCTCCCCATCTGTAAATGGAAACACCTATGCTCTTGTTTTAAACTGGATTACATCCTAAATACCTGTGTGTGTGAATATTCCAATTCAAAATATCCAACAGATGGATGCGAGATTCATGAGAATGGGTTTAACTTTATACTCAAAAGGATATTAAATTTTTTCAAGTGGAGCCAGAATGCTTATTAGACATAAGATTCAGATTCATGAGACTGATAGGAAATCTTCGGGCACAGGATATGGAGGTTCACATAATCCTCGCAGACCTCGACGATCTCACAGCTCGATTGAAGTGGTCACTTTTAAACTGGATTACATCCCAAAGACCTGTGTGTGTGAATATTTCCAATTTAAATTCTCTAACAGATAGAGGCGAGATTCACGAGACTGGGTTTATACTCAAAAGGATGTTGAGTTTTTCAACTGGAGTCAGAATGCTTATTAGATATGAGATTCTGGCCTGGCAGGAGAGACTGATAGGAAAGATTCTGGCACAGGATATGGAGGTTTACATAATCCTCGCATGCCACCGTGGTCGTTGGATGTTCTAAGACTTTCACAATTGTTTTGGGAAAGGCTAGGATTCTGTGTAGAAATTAAGTTTCTTCTTCACATTACAAAAAACCAAAGACTCTTTCACACTTGTTTTGGGAAAGGCCAGGATTATGTCTAGAAAATAAGTTTTTTCTTCACATTACAAAAAGAAGGAGTATGGTGTAAAAAAAATATAATGAATAACATGTTCCTGTAGGATAATTAAAATATACCATGATTCCATATGCAAAGGTTTGGATCCCCGCGTTTCCAAGAGACGCAGCGGCGAGCTCCAGGTTTCCAAGATGGCCAGAAAAGATCTGTGTAACCATGCTCATTATATAGTTCACCACGTACACCACCACAGCCGGCAGGGCAAGACGCCATAGCAGTTTGGATTCCAAGAACACAGCATCTCTCATCATCTTGGCCCATGGCTGGTTATCGGCATTGGATAAAATCACTTCCAGACGGTTTATATCATCGACATGGCTGCTGCTACCATTGTCGGCAGCGTCAAGGAGATGTTCCTCCACTTCACCAGGCTCCATTGAGAGGATACTGTTCAAATTTCCTCCCTCCCAATGGAAAAGTATACCAAAGAAGGTGAGAGTTTCGCGAGCAACCTCACATAAAGAAAACAAAGAGGGCACGTAATTTTAAAGAAAGCCAATTCTTGTCTCTGCTAATTGCCTCCCGCTCCCCTGAATCGCTTCTCTCATCACATGGGTCACTGACAATGCTCGCCAACTACCTCTTTTCTAACAGTCAAAAGTTAAAAACGCATTCAACGTCAGTGGAATGGACACTTTAATTTTTCATTTCTTTTCGCCGACGGCCGACGGGCAACCAGGGGATGGGAATGTCCATTTTTAAACTAATCAATCAGCCAAAGAAAACAAAAATGAACGAATGACCTGCTAAAACTAAACCCCACAAGGATTAATAAATAAATATATAAATAAGGCTTCTATTTAAAAAAATGTTCATTTTATCTTGACAGGTCCCAGCCATCAGTGACGAATCCTCAGCTTCAAAAATTATCAAGGTACGCATATTATTAAGCGGAACTTGGAAGGCGTTTATTTAAGGGGACGGTTTCCCTTTTCCGAATAACTCTTTCAATTAAAAAAAGACGCTTCCCCTGACCATTTGATATATATCAGAGCGTGACAGACGTTGTAAACTGTGACTGCGTTGTCTAGAAATGCAATATTTTACATTTTGTTAATGAATCTCGCAACTCAAAGAAGGCAGAGTTCGGATTGATATAGAGCTCTGATCATTTTTTTGAGTATTTGAATCTTTTTAAAATAAAAAAACCTCAAACATAAAGTTCCATTAAAAAAACTCTACCACCATATCCTCGAAACTCTGCACCCACCTAAGGGAGGGAGGCCAGAAGTGGTCCACCCCGACTTTGGCCACCTGGGATGCCACGCGGATGCCACCCGTCGAGGGCGGGACCACTGCAGGTGGCTGCTCCACGTCGTCCCGGGTAGCTAGCGCTTTAATGCGCTTTATGGCACCTCGGGACGCGTGCCAGCTGGCCCTTTCCCGGCAGTCGCTCCCGTTGCCCGTTCATTCTTGCTCGGGGCTGGAAGGTGAGCGTTCGGCCACCCCGGAAGCTGTCCGCCATGGCTCCGCTGCTACTCCGCTCCCGCCTCCTGCTGTTGTTCGATGAGGCCGCTGCTGTGATGAAATGTGACTGTGTGGTGGTCCGCCCTGGTTTGTTGTTCGCGCGGAGGTCGTCGCCGTGTGAGCACAGATGTTTGGTTTGGTTAACTCGCTGGAAGCTCGTGGTGGAGTGGCCCTATCCCATGGTCGTTGCCGTGCGTTGGATAACTGGTCTGGTTTTGTTGTTGTGTTCGTGGTCTGTGGCGTGGGTTCCTCGGTGGTTCGGCCCTGTTCCTGCTTGTTTGCGGGCTGCTCCTGGTTCATCCTCGGCTCCTGGTGTTCATGTTTCTGCTTCGTCGCCGGCTCCTGGTTCGTCCTCGGCTCCTGGTACCTGCTCCGCTCCTGGTTCGTGCTCGACGGTGGCCACCTGTTCAGCAAACGTGGTAGGATTTCGATCCTACCGGCTTCGCTTGCATTGTGTTTTTCAACACAACCACTCTCTCGGTGTGATTTGCTTGCCTTCTCTGTCTGTGTTCGGTTTGTTTGGGTGTGGTTGCCTGTTCAAACGACATCGTAGGAAATTGTTTTTTGGTTTTTAATGGAGCACTGTTATGGTATTTGGTTTTTAATGGAGCACTGTAATGGTTTTTGGTTTTTAATGGAGCACTGTAATGGTTGTTGGTTTTTAATGGAGCACTGTTATGGTATTTGGTTTTTAATGGAGCACTGTTAGGGTATGTGGTTTTTAATGGAGCACCGTAATGGTTTTTGGTTTTTAATGGAGCACTGTTAGGGTATCTGGTTTTTAATGGAGCACCGTAATGGTTTTTGGTTTTTAATGGAGCACTGTTAGGGTATCTAGTTTTTAATGGAGCACCGTAATGGTTTTTGGTTTTTAATGGAGCACTCTTAGGGTATGTGGTTTTTAATGGAGCACCGTAATCGTTTTTGGTTTTTAATGGAGCCCTGTTAGCTTTTTTGGTTTTTAATGGAGCACTGTAATGGTTTTTGGTTTTTAATGGAGCACTGTTATGGTATTTCGTTTTTAATGGAGCACTGTAATGGTTTTTGGTTTTTAATGGAGCACTGTTAAGGTATTTGGTTTTTAATGGAGCACTGTTAGGGTATGTGGTTTTTAATGGATCACCGTAATGATTTTTTGTTTTTAATGGAGCACTGTTAGGGTATCTGGTTTTTAATGGAGCAGCGTAATGGTTTTTGGTTTTTAATGGAGCACTGTTAGGGTATTTGGTTTTTAATGGAGCACTGTAATGGTTTTTGGTTTTTAATGGAGCACTGTTAGGGTTTTTGGTTTTTAATGGAGCACTGTTAGGGTATGTGGTTTTTAATGGAGCACTGTTAGGGTATTTGGTTTTTAATGGAGCACTGTTAGGGTATGTGGTTTTTAATGCAGCACTGTTAGGGTATTTGGTTTTTAATGGAGCACTGTTAGGGTATTTGGTTTTTAATGGAGCACTGTTAGGGTTTTTGGTTTTTAATGGAGCACTTTAGGGTTTTTGGTTTTTAATGGAGCACTGTTAGGGTATGTGGTTTTTAATGGAGCACTGTTAGGGTATTTGGTTTTTAATGGAGCACTGTTAGGGTGTTTGGTATTTAATGGAACACTGTAATGGTATTTGGTTTTTAATGGAGCACTGTTATGGTTTATGGTTTTTAATGGAGCACTGTTAGGGTGTTTGGTTTTTAATGGAACACTGTAATGGTATTTGGTTTTTAATGGAGCACTGTTATGGTATTTGGTTTTTAATGGAGCATTGTAATGGTATTTGGTTTTTAGTGGAGCACTGTTATGGTTTTTGGTTTTTAATGGAGCATTGTTATGGTACAAATTGATTATTAATGGCACACTGTCAGGGTCGAAATTTATTATTAATGATTGTATGAATTAGCAATGAATGGTTGTTAATTTGTTAATGGAGTTGATTATAGGATTTGGGTTTGAAGGATGCGGGAAATTCTGACATAAAAAAAAACACCATAACAGTGCTCCATTAAACCCTTCATTGATTATATTGCTTTCAGTGATTGCTTGAATTTTGAAGGAATGGTTGTTAATTTCTTATTGGAGTTGATTATAGGATTGATGCATGCTTGAGATGAATAATTTGGGCATGCGAATTAGATGAATAAGTTGGACTGTGAATTGAAGGCATGAAACCTTTTAACAAATTAGGGTTTGCTATGGTTCATTGATTGTTTGAGTGATTGTATGAATTTGCAATTAGGGTTTGGAGGCATGAAACCTTTTAACAAATTAACAACCATTCATGCTAAGTAGGGTTTGCTATGGATCAGTGACTGTTTCAGTGATTGTATGAATTCGCAATGAATGGTTTTTAATTTGTTAATGGAGTTCATTATAGGATTAGGGTTTGATATGGTTTCATTGTTTCATTGGTTGATAACTTAGTATATTTTAAAATTGAGAGAAGGTTTCATGGTTATGGAAAATTCAGATATGCTTTAATGGTATGAAGGTTACAGGAAATTCTGACATAAAAAAACACCATAACCGTGCTCCATTAAACCCTTCATTGATTATATTGCTTTCAGTGATTGCTTGAATTCTTAAGGAATGGTTGTTAATTTCTTATTGGAGTTGATTATAGGATTGATGCATGCTTGAGATGAATAATTTGGGCATGCCAATTAGATGAATAATTTGGACTGTGAATTGAAGGCATGAAACCTTATAACAAATTAGGGTTTGCTATGGTTCATTGATTGTTTCAGTCATTGTATGAATTTGCAGTTAGGGTTTGGAGGCATGAAACCTTTTAAGAAATTAACAACCATTCATGCTGGACATGCATATGTGTTTGTCCCATCTACAGTTAGCCCTCATTTTGTATTTTTCTAGAATTTTGGTTCTCATATGTGTTTGTCCCACCTGCTTTCATTCTTGCTATGTGCTCTAACCTAAGTAATCTTTAACTGTGTGCTCGGTGATTGTTTGCAATGCTTACTATCAGTCCAGTTCAAGTCGATTTGCATTCAAGTCAGTATTGCATTCAGAATAAACTTGCATTCAATTTAAATGTTCACTCAGGTTGGTCTACCACCCAATTTAGTTTAGCATTCAAATTAGTTTGCCAATCAATAAATATAGCAATCAGTTTTAGTAAGGAATGTAGTCCAGTAAATAGACAGAGACATGAAGAAAACAGTACTTGACATAAAGGGCATATTCTTGTTCAACATAGTAGCAATTCGAGATTTATACATATGGTTGGTCCATGGTGGGTTGGGACTTTATACATTTACTGTGGTTATGCCTAACATATATCCACTATCAGATTGGAATCAAACAAAAACTTAGGAAACCACCCAAAATTCCCCCCAGCAACAAAATCTTCCTTTCATATGTGTATGCCAAACACAAAACATCTATCATTCGCCAAACAAAAAACCCTATGTGCGAGGAGGTTGACTGCCTTCATTACCCAAACTAGTTGGGTTAGATACTGATGCATGACCTGGTTGTGTTGAGCTACAAACATTTGGTGTGGGCCAGGTTGATCCTTGTATCCAAGGAGGAATTGAGTAACCATAGTTATGACTTGAGCCTAATTGCCCTGGGTTCACTGGAGTTTGGAAGGCATACACAGTATTTCCCCCTGCCTGGTGGTATTGGGGTATCTGTATGTTAATAAGGTCCTGGAATAATCTTCTATTCTCTGAAAACTGATCCAATGGGTTGTCAACCACCTCTATCCTCTCCAGACCATTTGGATTCCTCTGATTTGCCTTTCTTTGCTCCCTTTCCTCCCTTGCCAATTGTTTTCGTCGCTCTCTTTCCTCCCTTTGTTTCACTCTTACAAGCCTTTCCTTCCTTCGATTTTCTGCTGCAACAATCTTTGCTTCCTTCTTCTCCTTTGCCAGGGCCTTCTTCTTCTCTTTTAAATCTTGCATCTCCTTTTTCTTGTGCTCAGCCTCAATCAGTAGGGTGATGTAGTCCTCTGATGTTAGTAGTTGCGAGCTCCTGTTTAATCTAAGATGCTCAGCAGTGGGATTAGATAGATGAGTTGCAACTTTCTCCACTGGCAACTTAAGGAACTGGCCAAGTAGTGGCTCATTTGGTGGGAGTGCCTCATCATCATTTTCTTGGTCCACTGTATCTTCATTTTGATCAATCTCATCTCCACCACCCCCAAGTGGCACATAATAATGTACAGCTTCATTGTTAAGGACTGCTGGCATCGAAGGCAGGTTAAGGCTTTCATCGTTGGTGGGGGTGACAATGTGTCTGTTCATATTTGTCATCGCCTCTACCAACCACTCGGGTTGTTCTGGCTGGCTTGGAAATGTCAACTCCTCGCTGTTGTTTACCATTGCTTGGTCACCTCCATTCACACTCAAATCGGAAACGTTGTTATGAACAATCCCTTGGCCATCTAATTCTGTTTCTGTCCTTCCAACAGCTTCTATATTCTCCCCAACAGGTTCGGTGCCATACTGACTTTCACTTACGTGTTCATTGTCGTCATCCAGTGGTTGGAAATGACCTTGAGAGAGTGATATGATGTTATCTGCAGCATCTGCATCCTCTCTCCCCTGAACATCAAAAGCCTGACTACATCCCGTGTCATGTTGAAGAGCATCAGAATTGAAAGGCCATATTCCTGTCCGCCTAAAACCAGCCTTGATATTTGATGCTGTGAGTGCCCTAGCAAAAGCTTTGCTTGCAAGTTCTGCTAATTCGAACCTCTTCACCTCTACCCCCAGGTTCTTTGCCATCCAGGACGCTCTCTCAGACCTGAAGTAACACTTGAAAGGCCCAAACACACTCACATCTAGAGGTTGCAGCCTGTGGGTGGTATGTGCAGGCAGTGTCAACAGATCAATGCCTAGCCTGTTTGCCTCCTCAATGGTTTGTATAGCAACGTGGCTGCCATGGCCATCAAAAATCAAAAGGTGTCTGTTTTCAGGTGAAACACCGCCAGGGACAGAGGAAGCAAAGTGGCAAAGCCAACTCAAGAACAGTTCTTTTGTCATCCAAGCATGGGGGTGTGCAGCCATGCATGCGCCAAGTTCACAGTTTTTAATGTAATTTTTGAGTTGATTCTTTCCCTTGAACAGATAAAAACCTGGAATTGATGCTCCAACTGCGTTGACACAACAAAGAATAGTTATCCACTCCCTACTTTTTGGTAGAATTTTGGGCACATTCCTGCTCCCTCTCTTGGCAATTACCCGCATGCCACAATTCCTCCCTGCCTGCAATCCAGTCTCGTCACAGTTCCATATATGGTCTCCTCTGTATGAGTGTTTCTCATATGCATCAGAGAGTGTCTGATAGAACTTGGTCACAACTGTAGGGCGTAGATTGAAAGCCCTATCCCTTTCAAGCCCCTCTGCTGTGCGTAACACAAGTTCTGGATGCCTTTGTTTAAATCCTCTCCACCATGATTTTCCTGGAAATCCATCTTTGAAGGGGTTTGGCCTCCCTTGACATATTTGTGCAACAGTGGATTTGAGTTGAACCAACTCCAGAGCATGGCCTAGTTGAGCCATCTCTTCACACCAAACCACAACTTCTTCTTCCTCTTCTGCACTCAACACTGTAAGAGGTCCTTTTCGCTTGGTATGGGTCAGGCCATTTATCCAGTAATGGATTGATGTTGGTGGAATCCCATGTTTTTTAGCAGCTTCTCTGATAGAAAAACCATTGAACTCTATATCATCTATGGTAGCCTTCATGTCTTCATGTGTCCATCCTCTGATGGCACTAATCTTCTTACTGGCAGTTGCACCTTGAACTGTGGTTGATTGTGGAATAACACCTCCAGGATCTGCATCATTTGCCTCTTCAACTGTGGTTGATGGTGGAATAACACCTCCAGGATCTGCATCATTTGCCTCTTCATCATCTCTGTGTGCATTTTTATTATCAGCATCATGTGCTATGTCCTCATCGGACGAGGTGCATCGTAGCTGGGCACCCCTGCTGAGTCTCCTACTTGACCTCCTTGCACGAGTATTGTTGACTCTTGCCATGACTGCATTAAAACCAAAAACCATAACAGTGCTCCATTAAAAACCAAAAACCATAACATTGCTCCCACCTACGGAGATAGAACTAGCTGTGTAAATTCACAGGGATCTGGAATATTATAATAGCTATGTTGAAACAAAGTGTTAAAACGACCCTAGGATCTGGAGTATTCAAAAGGAACTAGCTGTGTAAATTCACAGGGATCTGGAATATTATAATAGCTGTGTTGAAACAAAGTGTTAAAATGACCCTAGGATCTGGAGTATTCAAAAGGATCTCTTGACGTGATTTACATGTTCAATGCAGGTTCTTCCATAAAACTAGATATAGTCTGACTACTTGAAAACATTATTGAAAGACAAGTTTATCTTGAATGCAATACCTGAACTCTGAATGCTGTCTTGAATTAACTCTGCAACTGTGTTTTGCTTGAATGCAATGCCTGGACTCTGAAATTTGATGCTTGGAAATAGAGGTGAGTTTAACAAGGTTTGGGAATTTCAAATAGCAGAAAAAATGAAGTTTGTTTTAAGGTTGTAGTGTCTTTATAGCATTTTGGTGTTTGATTTGATTGGCAAGTTTGAGAAGGCATGGATTGCAACTGGCTGGAGTTGGATGAGTGGCTCAAGATTGAGTTGGCCTCGATCCAATGGCCATCAATGGGGCTTTGTCGATCCATGTGCTCTTCGAAATGCCTATGGACATATGCTTCTGTTTGGTTTTCTGGTTGATTTGATGATTTTAATGGAGTTGGCAGCATTAATTGCATTGATTGGGCTTCTTTGTTGAACAACAATGCACCTGGAGCTGACACTCATTCTCCATTTATTATGCAGGTGACATTTGATGGATGTGCAGGTGGGATGCCTTGGTGGTTAAGTGATTCTCGATGCTGGTCTGGGTGTACTCTGAAGCTTGTTCGATGGGCTCCATGTGATGGGCAATCCGTCCTTGTAGATTGGGCTGGCTAGGGAGTGATGAGGTCCAATTAGATGTTTGTGTCAGTGCATGTTGGGATTTGGAAGGGACATGATGGATTTGATTTTGGTTTTGTCAGGACTGCTCAGTTATCAACCTTTTGTCCTATAGTTGACAGCTGTGGGCCTACTGTACAGAATGACACTTAATGAACTCACATAGGAAACTTTTTACTTATTTATATAATTATATGTGTTTGACAGTTGGCATTTTCTTGATCACTTTTTGGGTTGTAACAGTCACCAGTTCTATCACCACTACCGGTTCCCGTTCAACTATAGAACTCTCTCCCCTAAAATTTTCCCAAAAAGATTCAAGGTGTTGTGATTTTAGACTACTACAAACTGTGAGACTTGGCAATGTACTTTAATACCAGTCCTTATCTGCTTTGGACAGACGGGTGGATGTTTAAAACGGCGAGAGTTATTGGAGGAGCTGCAGAGCCTTTAAGAGGAGTCTGACGCACGACTCTTTATGCCATAAGGTATGGCCATCGGCCATGGTGATCCATTGCATATGCCGGGCCAGCCGTTAATAGGAGTTGTCTAAGCTTCCGGCAGAATCCTTCCACGGCAAGGACGTCGCTCGGTCACCTCGGTCCATTCATAGGCGGCATCGGGAAAACCAAGGTCGAAAAAC
Organism: Larix kaempferi; assembly: GCA_027924585.1. Classification (NCBI taxonomy): domain Eukaryota; kingdom Viridiplantae; phylum Streptophyta; class Pinopsida; order Pinales; family Pinaceae; genus Larix; species Larix kaempferi. The sequence continues at coordinate 1,812,059 of BSBM01000636.1, read as the reverse complement.
TCTTCATCTGTAACTATGCCGAAGGAACACCAATACGGTCAGCATTAATGGCAGACTCATTCAAAATTTGAAATTGTAAGCCCGCTCGATTTTGAAATGGTAAACCCACCCAACTCGGATTAGGCAGCATTGTTCAGGTCTGCAACCAGAATTCATTTCTTGAACGGCAATCCGTCTCATGCTCTCCACGACGTCGATGTTCACCAGCTTCCGTTTCTTCACGACTGCCCATCCTCGCCGATAAACCATCGCGTCGAAGTCGGGAGGAGGCAGAACTATCAGCTCTGGTTATTCTCTTTGATTTATTTGACGAGAAGTTCCTGTGCTCGGTTTCAAGGATTTGCCAACTTAGAAGATAACATGAAATGAAGCGTTTGGCGGTATTGGTGGCCAGTAAAAGTGGGAAAGCGAGTGCAAATGAAGCAGCAGATTGTATCTCAAGGTATTTGTGAATCGTGGGCTGTAACTAAAGTAATCCGAATTCTCCAACGTAACGTTCTTGGTTTTTGTTTTTTTGTATTTTTCTGAATGGTTTTTTGTTTGTAGAGGGCATTTCAAAGGTTGTGCAGTTTACTCTGATAATTACAGTAAGGAATTCCAGCCTTTGAGCAATGAAATAGAGGTGAACGAAAGTAAAGAAAGCGTGAAAGAGACATGTGCCTCCTGTACCACCCCCGGACGACGAGCAAACAATCTGGTTTAGATCCTAAGCAGGGTTTTGAGTGGAACATTTTGCTCCGGTTATCTTCAACCATACTATTGTAGTACGAGATGTATTATCGATTTCATCATGATAATTTCAGTACTTGAGAAAATTATGTTGAAATTTTTGTGACGAAGCTCGTGTAACGAGATGTAGAAGTTCTTTATAATGAACCTAATATATTTTGTGGTGTTGGTTTTCTATTGACAAATTTGTAGTCGGAGGACAAATTCTAATTAACATTAGATGATTTTATCCGGTTAACGTGGTATGATTGTGATTTTTGACTGTGTATGACTGTAACTTCAATTGTATGATTGCAACTTCAATTGTAGTATAACAGCACACCACACATCTGGGTAATAGGATGTCTGATATTTCGAACACAATGATCCGAACTTTCCGAACTTTGAAATGAAGAATGCTAATTGAAAACACATTTTTTTCGAACATGTCAATAGAAGTTGTTGTTTTCAAAGGAAAAATAGGACCTTTCTATTATGGTCTTCTGGAGCTTGACCTTTTATTATGTTAAATTTTGAAGTTTGCTTTGTTCACTGGAGTTTGATCTTTTATTATTTTAAATTTTGAAGTTTGAAAATGGTTAACTTTAAATGTTTTTTTTTACAATTTCATTCAGTCATAATTTTTTTACAATTTCATTAAGTCATACGGATGGATGAAATGCACTAAGTGCTTATGTATTCATAACATAATATGAGTATTGATAACAGGATATAAAGTATATGATAAGGGTGATGAAATTGATAACAAGGTACGTGAGCAAAATTATATTTAGTGTGATGTTTATTTTTATCAAATTTATTAGCTTAAAACATATTATTTGTGACAAAAACATGTTCCTTACATCTAATTGTGAAAGACAAACTTTGTCATTTCTTCTTATGTTCTGGTATAAACTTAGCAACCTCTTCAATAATGTAGAGGGTTAAGTTCTCTTCAACCTCTTCAATAATGTAGAGGGTTAAGTTCTCTTCAACCTCTCAATAATCCAAGTTTAAGTGAATTGGTCCACAATTCACTATATTTCAATACTTGTACAACAAAAATCCAGAACACCATGTATATACAAATCCATCCATAAAACCTCCTCCTATGATATGTGAACTTTATCGAGAATTCACTCTAATTCTATGATATGTGTTTATCAATAATTCACTCTAATTCTAATTATATACTTGTTGCAACATTTTCACACCTTAAAACCTCGTATGAATGTTGATATTTATTTAAAAGCATGTTTGTATGAGTGTTGAGATTTATTCAAAAGCTAGTTTCTAAGTTGTGGTCATTATTCAAATGCTTTGCCACATTCCAAGTGTGTGGTTGGAAAGCTCTTCCACTTGTATGTATCCCCAAGGAGTCTTCTTCCTCAAATACATATTTTTTTTCCTTGTGACTTTTGTCTCTTAATAGAACTTGTTACCATTGTGTTCCTTCTCCACTTTCTTGACATCATGACCTTATTTGAAGAAATGACGCATATCATTACATATATCCCAAACCTTTTGGGGGCTTCGTTAATGGAGATTATAGGATTATAATAGTGTTAGAGTATTCCTCTTTTTCTTAGATGCATGTTACATAGAGTTTAAAGCTAGACTTTGTGTAGGCACAAACAACACAACAAAATTATTGATGTTGTTAAGATGTAAACATGATAAGTAAATAAAAAAGACTACAAATATTTGTGGATTTTAATGTAGTTATAAATTAGATGAATGAAACCCATCTCCTACACAATGTGATGCTCAAAGCTTTGGGATGCGATCTAAAGTTAATCAATTTATAGTTCGAAGGCTATCTCTTTTTGCTGTGTTTTTAGGGAGTTAAACGAAGTTGCATACTCATTATTATTTAAGGAGAGTCAAAGAGTGGATGAATGGGGTCATTGTTGTGACTATTCATTGTATATAAAGATGGATATTAAAGTGAATGAAGGAAAATAGTGGATGAATGGATCATATATATATATATATGATGGATATTAAAGTGGATGAAGGGGTCACTCTTCCTCTTTTTCTTAGATGCATGTTACATAGAGTTTAAAGCTAGACTTTGTGTAGGCACAAACAACACAACAAAATTATTGATGTTGTTAATATGTAAACTTGATAAATAAATGAAAAAGGCTACAAATATTTGTGGATTTTAATGTGGCTATAAATTAGATGAATGAAACCCATCTCCTACACAATGTGATGCTCAAACCTTTGGGATACGATCTAAAGTTAATCAATTCATAGTTTGAAGGTTATCTCTTTTTGTTGTGTTTTTAGGGAATTAAAAAAGTTGTAGCATACTCATTATTATTTAAGGAGTCAAAGAGTGGATGAATGCGGTCATTGTTATGACTATTCATTATATATAAAGATGGATATTAACGTGAATGAAGGAATAGTGGATGAATGGGTCATTGTTGTGACTATTCAACATATATATAAGATGTATATATTAAAGTGGATGAATGGGTCACTCTTGATCTTAAAGAGGGGTCACTATTGTGTTTATTTCAACATATAGATAGTATAAAAAATGATTATTTTCTCACTTGAAGATCTAGTTTGTTTTACTTTATGCATATATATCTTGTTAATATTTTGTTTAGATAACTATTAAATTTTTTTTTTACAATGTCATAATAGGACACTTTGAAGACATATATGATGTAATGTTAATAGCTACTAGTTGATGTTTTGGTGATCATCTCATTGATGACTAAAGGGGAATCTTCACTCAAAAGTGATTAACTTTTTGTGGGAAAAAAACACCTTATATGCATGTCTTTATAATAGTGTTAGCATTTTAAACAATGACATTATCTTTATTCCATGGCGTAATCTTATACTCAATTAAATTCCTAATAGGTCTTAGTTGATCATGGTTTTCCACTTTTATGAATTTGTTGATTTCATTTTAATGGTCCTTATTACATGACATAAGTTTATACTAAATTAAATTCCTCATAAGCCTTAGTTGATAACGGTTTTCCACTTTTATGAATTTGTTGATTTCATTTTAATGATATTTATTACATGGCACAAGCTTATACTCAATTAAATTCCTGATAAGCCTTAGTTGATAATGGTTTTCCACTTTTTTTTTTTCATTTCAATTTAATGGTGGATAGAGTAATTCTTATTCTTAATAGAAAATGCCATTGTCTTTATTCCATGACATAATCTTATACTCAATTAAATTCCTAATATGCCTCAGTCGATGATGGTTTTCCATTTTTATGAATTTTCTCATTTAATTTTATTGGTGGATAGTGTAACACTTCTTCTTCATAGATGGACATTTTGGTAACATCTAGGAATTTTTCAAACTAATAATCTAAGCATTAAAGTCTTTATTGAATACCTTAGAACTGAAACCATGCCTCCCTTTTATTCCATTATCTTGGTAACATCAACATTCACTTAGTTGCAATAAGTCCATGGTTAGGTACTACAAACATTGTCCCTTATGCTATGCTTTAGTTGAAACTTAATATAAGCTTTTTTAATATTGTCTTCCTTGAGAACTTGATAGCTTAAATGGATTATCGAGTCCTTTATGCATGTATTATATTTTACCACTTCTTCTCCAAGTAAATAATTGATGTCAACTTCAAAAAACTTAATGGCTTTAGGTGTAGATATACTTGTGTATCTTGAAACCTTCCTACTATATCACTCCATCCCTAGAGTTGGCATTATCTAAAAAGTTTTTAGACAAACTTAATATTTTTCATGGTATCAGTGTAGCATTTTATATCTATTATCCAAAATGCATAATTTTTGGAAACTCCTTACTGGAATCTAACAATATGGATATGCAAAGTTCCCATTGATCTAGTAGAATTTAGATTTTATTAGGTCTAAGTTCAATTTGGAGACCCATAAGAACACTTGGGACATTCATTGGCTATGAGAAGGTCAAAACTTTGTTCTTGTGATTACTGGGGTTTGTGCTATATATGTAAACCATAGAGAACATGATGATGGTTCTTATGGCTCTTGTTGTAGCACTAAGATTTCTAGCCTAGTAGAAGAGATGGGAAGTGGAGCTAATGCCTTACATGATTAGGAACCTTGTTATTTTTGGATGATCCATGGACAAGATTCTTGATGATCCATGGAGGTCATGGTGCTTTTGTGATGATCCAACAGTGGTAGACCTAGGGTTTGAGGAGCCATGTCTATCCTATGGTTTGCAAACCCTAAGGAAGAAAACCATGCTATTGTGGAGAGTTTGTCTAATACAAGCTTGGTTTCGAAGCCAAGGATAACTTGCATGAATTGATGCTTGCTTGTTGGAGGTCTTAGATGGTGGCTAGGGTTTTCATGGTTCTGGAGAGCTTGAAATAATGTACCATTGTTGTGATAAAACTTTGGTATGCATGTACTTCATTATCATACATATATACTATATGAGTACATGGCAAGACAACTCTAGTGGTAGCCTCTAAATCTACATGTCTATCTTATGGTTTGCAAACCCTGAGGAAGACAACCATGCTATTGTGGAGAGCTTGTGTAATAAATGATGGGAATTACCTAATGAGGACTTGCCTGTATTGATGCTTGCTTGTTGGAGCTATTTGATGATGGTGGCTAGAGTTTTCATGGTTTTGGAGAGCTTTCATGGTTCATGGTCATGGAGGAATCGAATTAGACTTTCTTTGTTGCTGAAGGTAAACCCTCTAGTTTAAAATGATTGTTCCTGTTAGGAACTTTGCCCAACAGGAACTGTTGCCATTATGAACTTTTCCCAACAGGAACCGTGCCTAATAGGAACTTTTCCCAACATAAATTGTGCATGACAGGAACTATTCCTATTAGGAACTTTTACCAACAGGAACTGTGCTTTAAATGCAAAAAATGCCATGAATATGGCCACTTTGTCAAAATTTTTCCAAAAGTAGTTCAAGAAGCCCCAGAAAAAAACCAAGAGGAAGGATGGCAGCAAGCCAAAAGGGTAAGAAAAACGCCCCCATCAACACCACCTTCAAATGGGACACAGCCTAAGAAAAACAAGGACCAAACCCAAGAAGGAAAGTAAGCCTCAACCAACAACCAATTTCAGGCATTACAAATGGAAGAAGGAGATATCCCATCCTCGGAAACTATACCAACAGAAACATAAGTGGAATACTGGAATATACACTAGTGTATATACCAGTATATACACAAGTCTATATACTCCCAGAATATACCGGAATATACACTAGTGTATATTCCGGTATATTCTGGGAGTATATAGACTAGTGTATATACATTGGTGTATATTCTGGTATATAGACTGGTGTATATACCGGTACACTAGTCTATATACTTGTCCTACTTATATCGGTATTTACAGGAGTCTGTATATCGGTATAAACATGAGTCTATACATCGGAATATACACCAGTGTATATATCAGAATATACACTGGTGTATATATTGTGTACATCATCATCATCATCATCAACATCTTCGTCTCAATCCTCGTCATCAACGTCGCGCCATCACCCTACCAGAATATACGAGCATCATCATCATCATCATCCTCCTCCTCCTCATCATCTTCATCATCATCATCGTCATCATCACCATTTTCATCATCATCATCAACAACGTTGTCATCGTCATCACCACCACCACCATCATCATCGTCGTCGTCGTCGTCGTCATCATCATCATCATCATCGTTGACATCGGACATCACCACCACCATCATCATCATCATCTTCGTCATCATCATCACCATCAGAATATACACTGGTGTATATTCCGGTATATACACCAGTCTATATACCGGAATATACACTGATGTATATACACCAGTGTATATTCTGGTATATACACTGGTGTATATTCCGGTATATAGACTGGTGTATATACCGGTATATAGACTGGTGTATATACTGGTATATACACCAGTCTATATACCGGAATATACACCAGTGTATGTATCGGTATGCCTATATACGGGAATATACACCAGTGTATATACCGGTATGCCTTATACGGGAATATACACCAGTGTATATACCGGTATATGCATTGGTGTATATACCGAAATATACACTAGTGTATATACCAGTATATACACTGGTGTATATTTCGGTATATACACCAGTCTATATACCGGTATATTCTGGGAGTATATAGACTGGTGTATATTTCAGTATATAGATTGGTGTATATACATTGGTGTATATTCCGGTATATAGACTGGTGTATATACCGGTATATACACTGGTGTATATTCTGGGATATAGGCATATCGATTTATACACTAGTGTATATTCCAGTATATACACCAATGTATATACCGATATATACACTAGTCTCTATACTTGTCCTACTTATATCGTTATATACACGAGTCTATATATTGGTATATACATGAGTCTATACACCGGTATATACATTGGTCTATACACCGATATATACCAGTATATACACTGGTGTATATACCGGTATATACACTAGTGTATATACCGGTATATGCATGAGTGTATATACCGTGTACATCATCATCATCATCAACATCTTCGTCCTGATCCTCATCATCAATGCCGCACCATCAACGCCTTTGTCTTGATCCTGGTAATCATCACAAACACGATTTCTCCCACAGTCTATGAGCATTTCAAATGGCCAAAAGGATTTTGTTATGTCCAACTTGACTGGCAACCAGATTCATGTATTTAGTTTAGATGAAGAATTTTGAAGGCACACTTCCAAGTTGAAGAGATGGGATATCCATCTAATCCCATTTAAGTACTTGGAATTTTTTTTAAAGTAGTACATGGGTTCTTTGTCTGTCCCCACGATAAGCTAAAAAAACACGGGATTCCAAAATGCACTAATTGGGAAGTAGCACTAGACCAAATGAATTAGTAATGTGTTTTTCCATGGGGGATTTGTTGTATCTCACCACAAATAAAACAATGCACTAGATGTCAAACACACTAGTGATGTTGCCACAACATCAGAACGAGTGGTGCATTTTTCCTTGGGAAGTCTTGTCAAGCCCTAGATAAGCTAAAAAATGCATGAGGTGAAAACACATGAATGGAGAAGTTGTAACATTAGATCAAAAAAGGGAATGACTGTGTTATGTGGAGGGATGTTTTCTAACTTACAAGTTCAGGGTTTACCTCCCTAAATGAGCTTGGGTGGTGTTACCAGGAACCATGTAATTATCCATAGATCACTCAGAGACGGGGAATTACTTTCTTTCTCAGGCTGGAGAAGGGTGTTAGATACATCATTTGACGATGGGGTCATGCCTAGAACCTTTGATTATGTGCTTATGAGTACTATGGCTTAGTGGCATTTCTCACTGCCTCATAAAAGGGCTTAAAGGCCTGAGGCTGGTGTCTAGGGCTCCTAGGACCAGGTCACTGGGTCACTTGACCACCTCTGTTTTTTCACTATTTCGGTGACAGTTCTTCAGTCATGAGGCCCTTGCCTCTCTTCTAGGTCACCTCCAGCACCTGCTCCAGCCTCAAGCATCAGAATACTCCCCTTCCATCTTGCACACGTGAGGATGACATCCTCCTCCTCCTAGGCTATACCATCTTTCTAAGGGGGATGTTGAGGGTATATTCAGCATGTATGAGGTTAGATGGGGCATGACATCCCACTCCGACTCACTCCACCTGTCTGGGTGAAGCCTTTTTCTCAGGTTTATTCATTTAGAGCTTCCTAGGGTAAACTATGGGCAAAAGTAGCCCAATTACCCTAATTGTAACGCCCCATATTTTGATTAGGCATATTTATCAGTTAGACACACTATACTTTATTTTCTTATATATGCTGTTGAACTCAGCTCGACTGAGTAAACTATATTACGATGTGATGGACCTCATTATATGATGTTACTTTGTTTTATTATTTCACTATGATTATGATGTTACTATGTCATGCGGTTACGATGTCATGATTATCATATGATTTCTTTATTTTACAATTACAGGATATGTTTATATGTTTTCATTAATAAGATGTGAAATATATGATTCGGTACGTGGATACCATCTTCTTATATAAATTATTGAAGTGATATATGTCATACGCATCTATGATGAACTAAAAAGGTTACATGAAATAAAATGATTTTTGATAACATGGATCAATTGGTGATCAATGGGAAATGCTTTCTATAAATTGGTATTTTGCGAAATACTAACCTACAGGACACAAGGGCTATGGGATAGCCAGTTACTTGATCTGATATGGGACACACAAAAAAAACTTGTTCGTACAGTAAACCTTAGTAGCCAAGAATGATGATAGGATAACACAAACTGATAATCTCGATAGTAGCAAAGTATGAGTCGATAAGGGCGTAGGCCTAGTATGTTGAGAGGGATGGATGTGTTTCCCACCCTATGTTTCCATGAGACCCAAGGTCGTGGGAGGGATGTGCTGAGACACGCTCCCCATGTTGTTGTGATGACGATGGTCGGATGCCTGCTAGGGGAGGATAGGTCCGTTGTTGAGCCGACGCTATCGCTCTCAAGTTCTATGTGGTCAGGTCGGTGAGTCCGACATCCACTTTTGTACTAGCAGAGGAAGGATAGGGAGGATGCAGGATGTAGGTTATGATGGGAGGATGTGTTAGTTAGTACTGTTGAGGGTTGAGTATTCCTTGATTTCGAGTTAGTGGTAGTAGGTACCCTTCCTTGTACATGATTGATTAAACTAATGTAAAGATAAAAATAATGATGTGAAATCGTAAATAATTAACTGTTAAATAACTGAGGATGTTAAAGTAATTGTACTATATATATTATGCTTGTTCTTCTACATGGGGGTAAATACTACTATTAGTTAGCATGTATGCATAGGCGGGATGGGGTTTGTCTATAGTACATTTATGATCTATGCATACGCTGGCCACGCATGCACACCTTGCACATGTACACTAGTATCGATATACAAACACTTAACATATTGAATAAATGTATAAGTTGTCATAAGTAATTATGTTAATCATGCATTGATCGAATTCAGATAATGAATATAAAGTTATTTAAGATGTGTAAAACAAGTCAATTAAGCTATGTATTACTTGTTGGTAAACATTGTGATAAACAATTGAGACAAGTGTCGTAAGTTCACATTGTCATCTGAGAATTGTTGTGAATAAGGTAATGGTACTGTCTAATTGATTAGTAAGAATGTTTAAGCCCTTAAGGGTGCTTTGTTTAGAAGAACGACGATACTATGTTGATGTTAGGGTACTCATGTGATAAACAAATGATTTAAAAGACATTTTTATTAAATTCACCATTTATTATTACTTTGTGGTGATTTAATTAATATTATTACTTAATTAATGTTATTTTAATAATATTACTATCCATGTCATAATAATTGCAATATAGGTAAAATTTAAATATTGATTAATAAATGATTAGAGTGTGATTATTTCCATTACTAAGTTAAACATAATAGGATAACAATTCTTGAATGGATGTGATGTGATGGAAAATGGTTAAAACTATTTATTTATTCAATATGAATCTTAGAAATTAAATTTCAAGGTAAGTTATCTTGATGGATGAGGTAGACCATTAAGACACACCTTGTCCAAGTTGAAAAGGTCAACTATTTATATAATATTTTTTTAATTACACTAATAACATTAAATATAAAGGTGGTGAAAAGACTAGTAATTAATAAACCTTGTCCCGAATGGATAACCTTTGGGTAATGATTTCCACCGTAATAAATACTTAAAACCATCAATCAAAATCAAATAAATTTACCATGAGTGTAATTTATTATTCGGTACATTGAGTGTGAAAAATACATTTTTATAATGAAACATGTATGAATGAACTAAGGGAAAGGAGTAAATGATTGAGGGGCTTGAGAGGGGGAGTTTGGGGCGGTGGAGTAAGCCCAAGGTCTTCTCAAGGAAGGAAACGTATATAGAGGGGGAGAAAGTTGAAGGTAAGGAGAGGATAAATTTAGGTGGAGAAAAAGGTTTGAGATCCTAGTAAATACTGCTCTCGGGATTATCAGTTTGTGACCTCGGGGGCTTGGAAATCCTTTGATTTCCAAGGGCCAACAAGATAATATCTGGTCGGTAGGGTGGACACATCGTCTTGGCTGACTAAGAAAATATAAACTCAACCTGCTACAACCTATGGTCTACTAGCATCAGCATCATGTAATTTCCTTGTTATTTATTTTATTGGTTATTATGCTAAAACGTACTCTGAACATACATATACCTTGCTATTTACTAATTTACTACTATGAAACATATCCTTATGCTGAAAACAAATTGTTGAAGGAAAATATTGATATGTTAGTTTATTCTTTTTTGAAAACAAATTGTTGAAGGAAAATATTGATATGTTAGTTTATTCTTTTTTTTTTTAATTTGAATGTATGATTGTTAAAGACAAAACAGTATACTAAATTTCATTTAAAAGAAATAGATATTTGGTTAGAAATTTACTCCCATATACCTGAATAAATTTAAAACACAGTGAATTAACTCAGAAATTTTACTTAGTGCTCTATTGTAAAAACCAGAGCACTACAGATGGTATGAGAGCAAGGTTCGAACTCTCGAACCTAATGGCCTACAGGAAATAGAAATTAAGCATCACTAAGCAAAAATATCTGTAAATCTATGTAGAACTCTATGCAGAAATCCGAATTCAATGTTCAAGATTTTCCAAACCTTCTTCCCTAAATTTTTGTAAAATTAGTTTACCTGCACAATATAACAAAAGACAAGGTAAGTAACTTACAAACCAAAGGATTTTAAAATTGTGCAAAAATACATAAAAAAAAGAAGAAATGCTATTTCAAAATAAGATATGGAATATCTCTTTGTGACAATAGGATTTCGATTATGTCCTTAAGAAGTAATATTATTACCCTCTTCACCTTGACTCAATCGTTGTGAATTCCACACAACCATTTCAAAGCTAAATCAAAATATTCTATTTTATTATATAGAATATGAATGTTTAAATTAATATTTTATTTTACTGAGTTTTCCTTGAGCATTAATAAGGAAGCACATTATACACAGCTGCTGTGCAATATTGGAACACACATGGAGTCTTTCCAAGAAGGTTTTCCCTTCTTTCAAATAATAAATTGAAACAGCTCAGAAAATAAGCAAATGCACATATAGACAATTACACATTCAAATCTCCAAATGTTCCTATAGTAATCGTCAAAGCCGGGGCTTGGGAGCTCCCATAGTGGTCTGTTAAGTAACCAAATTGACATTGAAATCCAATCTGAAGATCTGGCAAGCGATTCAATATGTTAAAATTGAAAAATGGTTAAACTAGGAACAAGGTACAATTTTTTTTCCTAATCACCAACATCTCTTAACAACGCTAATTTTTTTTTAGTGGATATTTGTGCACACAGAAGTTGACACTGCTGGGGCAATCACCATCGAAAATTATGCACAATATGTATATATATATATATATATTTCCCTGTACACACAACTAGTTTCAAACAATCACGACGAAATTCCTCAATAAGACAAGATAGAAATAATAAATCTGCGTTTTACTATCTAGCGGCTTAAATAATTTCATACCTGAGACAGAGAATCCGATACCCATAAATCGGAATAGAAGAATATGATCACCTCCCTGTGGCATGGCAGTCGCACAATGTCTCGTTTTCAACCTCCCGCCTATGGAAACTCCGATGACAATTGCAGGCTGCACACTTGAGGGCTGCAGCCGTTCCCTCCTCGCCGTTGGCCATAAATTATCCACAACCATCGACCGCATAGCCACCAATTGCCGTTCCCTCGTTCTGAAGCTGCGCTAGGGTTTCACCTTTTTGCACAGCTTCAGGCTCTTCTCCCCTACGCGAACCATTTCACTAAAGGATTTCCTTGAGTCTTCTAATGTCATTGTTTCTATGCCCATGACTTCAGCACCAACCCTAAACTTAAATTTGACGCCAAGCAAGCTTGGCGTAGATGGCTATCAGGGGCTACTAGTCTGCGGCACTGTGCTTAGTCCTGCTCGCATTATTGCGGACTTTGGTAAGTAAATCAAAATGAAGGAGACTCCCTAGAAAGGGGATTATAAAACTTTTTCTCCTCTCTCAACTCCACTCCCCAACATGATAAATAAAAAAATTTCAATGACAAGGATACTTTATTGTAGATCTTGACGAGGGCATGATCGTTTACTTAGAAAAACCTGTTTACCAGTTAAACTTAAACTACTTTTGTGTAAATTAATATGATAGATGGAAACAGTGCTTTGCAAAATTTTGCAGATTCTTTTTAAGAGCATCCCCAAAATAGATTCACGTGGGTATGGAACATGTCCCTGGATAAAAGATTTGGAATTTTACAATTCCCATTCCCAAAAGATCCTGAATTTTGTCAACATAAAAAGGTTTGAGACGGATTGACAAAGACGATAAGGGAAAATGTGAAATACTGATTTTAGCTTTTGTCAGTGATGGGACTTTGGATGGTCAGTTATGGGTAGTAAGAGACCTTCATTTCGCGTAATGGGGATAAGGTCTGGAACCATCCAAATATTCCTTCTTACATGGGAATACTCGATTGAGATCTACGCCTACCTGCCTCTAGCTTGAATAGTTTGAGCATGGAAGATACATCGTAATAGGTCAAGAGCTTGATTTGTACTGTCGCAAAGAGTTATATATATGCAACTGGATCAATTGGTGGTGGGTAAGTTGACCCTAATCAATTGGTCTCTGATATGACGTATCTAATCAACATTGAGTGGTAGAAAAAGATTTACAGTAGTGCAACACTTTTTCAATATTACAAAAATTGGAAAGAGAACGACGAGAGACGTATTTCATCGGTGTAAAACTGATATATGGCGTGTAACACTATAAAGTATATTTTTCATCATTTTACTGTTTGTCGATTCCTTTCTGGTAATGGTCTCTATGTACTTTGGCATCTTTGAGGAGGACCGTCACGTTCCCCTTTTTGAGGTTCTGTGGAGATGCTTCTGATCGGTTTCCGTTTGACCGATTTGATTCGTTTATTTTGGTTAGGTTAGGTCTCTCCACAGGTTTTGGGCTCTCATCCCATTCTCTTCTTGGTCTGTTAATTCTCTTGTCCCTTGTTATTTGGGATAAGCGTACTACAATTTGCATTAGGGTAAGGAAAGTCGGGAGGTCCGTATTTCAATTCGAAACCCCTCTCGATCTCTCTTTCGAACATCGATTCTGTGATGTTGAAAACATATACACAGGTCAACGAGGACTTGCTCGCAGAAGAATTGCGATATATTTTTTGAGATCTGTGATCAGTGATTCAACTGCCTAGTCCGGCAGTGGTTAAGATTCAAGGTGGACGAAATGAGGCCGTCCGAAGTGCAGCACACGGAAGCTTCCATAAGAGGAGAAAATGCTTCATTTAGGAAGCGTGTGCGGTATGGAGAGTGCCAAAAATCCTCACCCAAGCATCTAAGGGCTTTGCTTTAATTCTAAGAGGGTCTGTACCAGCAACCAATTAAGGAAAACGGCTTAAAGAGAAGGGGGAAGCAATCACAACAACAATTCCTGAACTGGTTCAAAACCAGGGTATTTATCCCCAGATCATGAGAATTCAAGGTCATAAATCCGCACACGTATATGCACTAAGACAACTCAAATTCATGGAAGAAAAATATTGTCGAGATAAAGAACCCCTTTATCCAGATCTAGCGAACACAATAGAATCTCGAAAAGGCGAAAAACCATGTAATTCATACGCATATTTCCTTAATTCAATGAATGGAAAGAATTCAATATCCTCTTCGAATATAACCCATGAAACGGACAAAACCTTCAGAGAAATTCCAAGAAAAATTCACATTCAGAGATTTACAGAAACTTTTTTTCATTGATATTCAATAAAGCCATGTCCACATTCCTACATAGGAGAAACTAGAAACTAGCTAAACAGACTAGTAAGAATGAAGAAAAACCCAACAAAAATTGAGTTGTAAAGGCACTGGGCCTGCACAGATGTGAAACTCACAAGTTTGGCAAGTCAATCCTGCGCCACAAGTCTCAGGCCCAACACACAAGCATCCAGAAGAGTCCACAAGGAGAGCCGTGGATCCATAGCTCAAACACCCAGCTAGCGTAATTACCAGGCAGATTTGGAAATGAGAAATACCTGTAACAGCCTCCTCAGGCTTGTGCCAGTGCTTCTACCATAGAAGCCGGATCAAAAGCCCCTTCCTGTCTGAAACCCTAAGCGATCTTGCATGGAGTTGCAAAGCCGAGATTTCCCAAAATTGAAAGAGGAAATGACCGGCATCCCCGGGATTAACCCTTTTTAGGGTTTAGCTGATTTTTTTAAAATATTTACTTGGTACAAGGCGGTGGGAGGAGGAGACCAAGACGCGTGTTCTTGGAAGGGCGCGGTGTTAGGTAAAAACTATAATTGTTGTTTTGTTCCTTACTTATATAAAATCTAATTTAATTTAATTTGTTCTTACTTTGTTTTGTTTTTAAAAAACTTAAATGCCTTATGAAATATTGGTTTAAAATTGAAATGTTGATTTGTAAAATTAAAATTTAATAATTTATTTAATTAATTTTAAAAATTGTTAAATAAATTTAAATTATTTTATGTTTAAATGGAAATTTTAAATTTACATTTTAATATGAAAAAAATATATATATTAGAACATAAAATGTTGTATTAAATGTCACCATGCAAGTTATATTCTAATTTTAATTTAAGTTTAAGAAGAAATATTAATATTAGCAAAAGGTTAAACTAAATGTTAAAATTAAAGAATGAGATAAAATTGTGTATTAATATTAATACTATACTTAGACTTATATTAATGTTAATCATTAATTAATATGATTCACGGTGTTCTAATGATAAAATGGTTAAGAATTAATGATGGTTAATTAATGACTAACATCTCTTTGGGTGAAGTAAATCTAACATGAGAATGGGGGGAAGCTAGAAGTAGCTTGGTGCAATGTCTTGCTAAACCATATTGTTGGTTAGGATTTTATTCCTTATGGTGGATGCCCTACCTAAGGATTGGATGCATTAGGTATTAATCACTTGTGATAAGAGTTGCGAACATCGTATCCAAAAATATATTGCCTTGGTTATGGAAATAAACTTATCGGGAGAAATCAGAGATATTGCAACACTGCTTGTGATAAGTTGTTGGCATGTAATTATAACTTCATTTGTTGTACGTATGAAGCGTACTTTGCTACCAAACTTCATGCGTCGCCTGTTCGATTTTCAGCTTATGTTCTCACGATGATAGATCAAATTCTAGTGCTAGTTAGGTATGCCATCCAACATAAAGAGAAGATTTTGTTGAGTTGATAAGTAAATAGTGGAAATCCGTATAAATATTAGAATGTTCACCTAAGAAAAGTTTCATACCCATTTAGTAAAAGAGTAAGTTGTTCCATTAATTGAAGTTAGTTTTAAATCCAATAATGAGTAAGGGGCATGTTCGCCCTAATGGTGAGCTTCTTTGTGAAAAGAAGGCTTAGTAGGAGAGGATGTATCAAGTAGTATTAAGGCATAACAACAAAATAGGCTCATGTGATTGAAAGAACAAGAGGAATCCCAATAGAAGCAAGGACATATCCTTGCCCCATTGAATATAGTACTAAAGAATGGGAAGGTAAGAGAATAATCATCAAGGCGCAATATGTGAGTACCATTATATGACACGGATGAAAGACATCACCGAAAAGGGAGTGAACATAGAGAAGTAAAAGAAAGAAGTGCAAATATAAAGATAGGTTATAGTTATAATGGACATGGGTATCGACGTAGTTGGTACATGGGTTGTAAATGGATATGCATATTAAGCCGAATGCAATTATGATCATCATTTGAGGTTAACTATGAGTAAAGACAAAATAATCAGGCACTCAATGGATCTCGTATACTGAAATGAGTAAAGGCATAGGATAAACATACTATTAAATGAAGTAATACATATTAAACAATGTACGTATGGGCAGGTAATGTGAACACTAATGTAAAACCACTATGCGATAGAGGGTTGTTGTGCTTAAGTATGGTTGGTAAAGAGTAAAGCATGAGGAGACCCTATGCGATGGATTGTGTCAACAAATAACGTCTAATGAATGTGCATGAAACGACATGTACATTAATGTATGAAAGATGGGAGTAGTATCGAAGGTATAAAATGGAACTAATGTCATGTTGATGGATAGAGTTATACGAGAAAAAAAATAAACAATTGAGCAAGGCGAGAAGTTAGTAATAGTATAATTATGGTATAAATTGATGAGGATTGTCAGTAAGTGGGGTATGGTTAAATAAGGAAATAGAAGGGCATTATCATTAAGCCTGAAATGTATAATGCATATATGCATAAAGGAACATAATGATGAAACAACATGAATATGTTAGGGCATATAGCATCCCTATTAGGGAGAGTATGATAATGCATGATGTACCCATAAGTTAATGATGAAAGACGGTGGCAAGGAAAGCATATAACAATAATAATGAAGAGTAGATCATAGTAGAATGAACATGTGAAAGTGGTGCCTAGTCATGGGGGTACAAGGGATTAATTTTAGTACCTCAAGTAAAGGCACACTCTTCACCTTCACCTAGTGAGGGTAGAATAAGAGTAGATCGACAATGCAGGGGGTTATAAAACCATAAATTTATAAGGCCATGATAACTTGGAATTCATGGTGCAGTTGAGATGATGGTATTCTATAAGGGAGTGCACTCAAGTCAAAAATTTAATCTATAACGAAAGGGGTAGTGCGAGATGCATGTGTCGGGGTTCATAAGGAGCATTAAGTAAGGATATGTAATTGATTGATGAGAGAGGAAAATTATGCATAAAGAGGATAATAGGGTATATGATAAAAAG
Source organism: Larix kaempferi (assembly GCA_027924585.1). Taxonomy (NCBI): domain Eukaryota; kingdom Viridiplantae; phylum Streptophyta; class Pinopsida; order Pinales; family Pinaceae; genus Larix; species Larix kaempferi. The sequence continues at coordinate 1,794,462 of BSBM01000636.1, read as the reverse complement.
GCGAGAATACAAATCATTATGATAATAAATGAGGGTGATATAAATAGAGGTCGAGGCAACAATATGTTTAGTGACACATACTTCCATATGAATGTTAGTAATAGGAAGAGAGGTGCTAAAGGATGAAGTATTTCAATCCTTATTAGAGTAAAATAGGCGAATGCATAAATGACATTTAGATCTCGTCATAGAAAATGTCATGACAAGCATGCAAACTAATAATTTAACTCCATAGTATCGAAAGCAGGGCACATTACTAAGGTTACCAAGAAAGATGTGGTGATTATACTATGACATTATAGGAGTACCGTAAGGGACTAATATCAAACAAATGGACTAGGTTAATATCGAGAGGGACCAGTATAGCCCATGTTCTACTATTTAGGAATATGTAGAGCCTTATGTCTTGAATTTCCCATACCATTACGAGTATAACTTCGGGACGAAGTTTCTTGAAGGGTGGGTGTATGTAACGCCCCATATTTTGATTAGGCATATTTATCAATTAGACACACTATAATTTATTTTCTTATATATGCTGTTGAACTCAGCTCGACTGAGTAAACTATATTACGATGTGATGGACCTCATTATATGATGTTACTTTGTTTTATTATTTCACTATGATTATGATGTTACTATGTCATGAGGTTACGATGTCATGATTATCATATGATTTCTTTATTTTATGATTACAGTATATGTTTATATGTTTTCATTAATAAGATGTGAAATATATGATTCGGTACATGGATACCATCTTCTTATATAAATTATTGAAGTGTTATATGTCATACGCATCTATGATGAACTAAAAAGGTTACATGAAATAAAATGATTTTTGATAACATGGATCAATTGGCGATCAATGGGAAATGCTTTCTATAAATTAGTATTTTGCGAAATACTAACCTACAGGACATAAGGGCTATGGGATAGCCAGTTACTTGATCTGATATGGGACACACAAAAAAAACTTGTTCGTATAGTAAACCTTGGCAGCCAAGAATGATGATATGATAACACAAACTGATAATCTCGATAGCAGCAAAGTATGAGTCGATAAGGGCGTAGGCCCAGTATGTTGAGAGGGATGGATGTGTTTCCCATCCTATGTTTCCATGAGACCCGAGGTCGTGGGAGGGCCGTGCTGAGACACGCTCCCCATGTTGTTGTGATGACGATGGTCGGATGCCTGCTAGGGGAGGATAGGTCCGCTGTTGAGCCGACGCTATCGCTCTCAAGTTCTATGTGGTCAGGTCGGTGAGTCCGACATCCACTTTTGTACTAGCAGAGGAAGGATAGGGAGGATGCAGGACGTAGGTTATGATGGGAGGATGTGTTAGTTAGTACTGTTGAGGGTTGAATATTCCTTGATTTCGAGTTAGTGGTAGTAGGTACCCTTCCTTGTACATGATTGATTAAACTAATGTAAAGATAAAAATAATGATGTGAAATCGTAAAGAATTAACTGTTAAATAACTGAGGATGTTAAAGTAATTGTACTATATATATTATGCTTGTTCTTCTACATGGGGGTAAATACTACTATTAGTTAGCATGTATGCATAGGCGGGATGCGGTTTGTCTATAGTAAATTTATGATCTATGCATACGCTGGCCACGCATGCACACCTTGCACATGTACAATAGTATCGATATACAAACACTTAACATATTGAATAAATGTATAAGTTGTCATAAGTAATTATGTTAATCATGCATTGATCGAATTCAGATAATGAATATAAAGTTATGTAAGATGTGTAAAACAAGTCAATTAAGCTGTGTATTACTTGTTGGTAAACATTGTGATAAACAATTGAGACAAGTGTCGTCAGTTCACGTTGTCATCTGAGAATTGTTGTGAATAAGGTAATGGTATTGTCTAATTAATTAGTAAGATTGTTTAAGCCCTTAAGGGTGCTTTGTTTAGAAGAACGACGATACTATGTTGATGTTAGGGTACTCATGTGATAAACAAATGATTTAAAAAACATTTTTATTAAATTCACCATTTATTATTACTTTGTGGTGATTTAATTAATATTATTACTTAATTAATGTTATTTTAATAATATTACTATCCATGTCATAATAATTGCAATATAGGTAAAATTTAAATATTGATTAATAAATGATTAGAGTGTGATTATTTCCATTACTAAGTTAAACATAATAGGATAACAATTCTTGAATGGATGTGATGTGATGGAAAATGGTTAAAACTATTTATTTATTCAATATGAATCTTAGAAATTAAATTTCAAGGTAAGTTATCTTGACGGATGACGTAAACCATTAAGACACACCTTGTCCAAGTTGAAAAGGTCAACTATTTATATAATATTTTATTAATTACACTAATAACATTAAATATAAAGGTGGTGAAAAGACTAGTAATTAATAAACCTTGTCCCGAATGGATAACCTTTGGGTAATGATTTCCACTGTAATAAATACTTACGACCTTCAATCAAAATCAGATAAATTTACCGTGAGTGTAATTTATTATTCGGTACATTGAGTGTGAAAAATACATTTTTATAATGAAACGTGTATGAATGAACTAAGGGAAAGGAGTAAATGATTGAGGGGCTCGAGAGGGGGAGTTTGGGGCGGTGGAGTAAGCCCAAGGTCTTCTCGAGGAAGGAAATGTATATAGAGGGGGAGAAAGTTGAAGGTAAGGAGAGGATAGCTTTAGGTGGAGAAAAAGGTTTGAGAATAGGGAAAGGTTTGAGATCCTAGTAAATACTGCTCTCGGGATTATTAGTTTGTGAGCTCGGGGGCTTGGAAATCCTTTGATTTCCAAGGGCCAACAAGATAATAGCTGGTCGGTAGGGTGGACACATCATCTTGGCTGACTAAGAAAATATAAACTTAACCTACTACAACCTACAGTCTACTAGCATCAGCATCAGGTAATTTCCTTGTTATTTATTTTATTGGTTATTATGCTAAAACGTACTCTGAACATACATATACCTTGCTATTTACAAATTTACTACTGTGAAACATATCCTTATGCTGAAAACAAATTGTTGAAGGAAAATATTGATATGTTAGTTTATTCTTTTTTGAAAACAAATTGTTGAAGGAAAATATTGTTATGTTAGTTTATTCTTTTTTTTTTAATTTGAATGTATGCTTGTTAAAGACAAAACAATATACTAAATTTCATTTAAAAGAAATAGAGATTTGGTTAGAAATTTACTCCCATATACCTGAATAAATTAAAACATAGTAAATTAACTCAGAAATTTTACTTAGTGCTCTGTTGTAAAAACCAGAGCACTACACTAATTTAGCATTATTTTATATTATTTTATTTTACTTTACTGACTTGAAGTAAGTTGTACATTGCCAATATCACTACTAAATGCTACTTAATGACCTGAGTGGTGATGGTCACATTTACTTCTTGATTGGAAAAGCATCCTTGATTGCATGCCAAGTTGATATTACTCATCAAAACACACTTGGTGAATACACCATAATTTGCTACTTGTTGACTATTATACGTTGTACACGACTCCATAAAGGCACTGGTCAATTCTTTGAGGTTGTGGAAGGTACTGGTATTTGTCAATAGGTGACTACAAGGGCTCTCCCCTTGGAGGTTTTGACTTTCGAAGCAATGGCACGTTATACCCGAGGTGACATTGTGGTCTTATTCATTTTCTTATCGAAGGATTAGTCCTGCTAATCCATCTGGTAGTTATGATAGGGTCAGAAATGAGGTCAAAGGAGATCCCCTTAAATTGTTATATCAATCAGTAAACAAAGGGCCAAGAAACCTAATAGGCATAGTTCCTGTTGGGAAAATTTCATAAAAGGCACAGTTCTTGTTAGGAAAAGTTCCTAACAGGTAGAGTTCCTGTTGGGAAAAGTTTCTGTCAGGCACAGTTCCTGTCATGCACAGTTTCTGTTGGGCAAAGATCCTATCAGGCACAATTCCGGCTGGGCACTATTCCTCTTGGGAAAATTTCCTATCAATGGTAGCATTAAAGTTCCTATCGAATGAAGTTCCTGTTAGGCACAATTCCTATCATGCACAATTCTTGTCATGCACAGTTCCTGTCATGCATAGTTCCTGTCATGCACAGTTCCTGTTGGGAAAAGTTCCTGTCAGGCACAATTCCTATTGGGAAAAGTTCCTAACATGCACAGTTCCTATTGGGAAAAGCTCCTGTCAGGCACAATTCCTATTGGGAAAAGTTCCTAACAAGCATATTTCCTCTTGGGCAAAGTTCCTAACAAGCACAGTTCTTGTTGGGAAAAGTTCCTAATAGGCACATGTCATGCACAATTTATGTTGGAAAAGTTCCTATCAGGCACGGTTTCTAATAGGAACAACTCCTCTTGGGAAAAGTTCCTGTCAATGGTAGCATTAAATTTCCTATCGAACAAAGTTCCTGTCAAGCATAGTTCCTGTCATGCACAGTTCCTGTCATGCAAAGTTCCTGTCAGGCAGAGTTCCTGCTGGGAAAAGTTTCTAACAGGAATAGTTCATGTTGGGAAAAGTTCATAACAGGCACAGTTCCTGTTGGGAAAAGTTCCTGACAAGCACAGTTCATGTTGGGAAAAGTTCCTATTAAGCACAGTTCCTGTTGGGAAAAGTTCCTATTAGGCACAGTTCCTGTTGGGAAAAGTTTCTAAAAGCCATGGTTCCCATTGGGAAATGTTCCTGTGAGGCACAATTCCTGTTGGGAAAAGTTCCTAACAGCCACAGTTCATATCATGCACAGTTTATGTTGGGAAAAGTTCCTGGTAGGCACAGTTCTTGTTGGGAAAAGTTCTAATAGGAAAATCATGGTTCCCACTTCATGTCACGATCAGGAAAATCATGTCACGATCATGGCTCCACTAAGGAAGATCATGGTTCTCACTTCCCAATAAATTTGTCTTACCAACCAGATTTCCCAGTCTAACAAGTTTAGAAATTTTCCTTTCAGAAAATAAAAATGGGGACTCAGATAAATTAATGGCATTTAAACTCAGTAATGATTTGATTGATCTTTATGTGATTACCAGAAATGAATAGCGAGATGCAGGTACTATGTTGCTCAGTTTAGATGAAAATGTGGGAGATGTATAACACAGAGCTGCCAAAAATAAAAATTGTTTCAAAGGGGACCGATACATGAATAGAGTACATTAATTCCAAAAACAATGATATCTTTTACAGAATAAGATGGGGATTTATAAGTTTATGAATTATTACCCAAACAAACCACTAAGAAAAATCTCAAAGGATGCGGTAAATATGAGAATCGGCCTGATTTTTTGGCTTATAAGAATTTGCGGCATGTGATTCAGTCCAACAACAACAATTTTTCTAGAAAATTCTAAAATCCCAGTTTAATTGGGAAATATATAACAATTCTTTTATAATGCATGTTCAAAATTATCACAAACACATTATTTCTCTCATTTCCTATTTATTTTGGTATTCCTGTGAAAATCCTCACAGCAGATCTAAGAGATGATGTATAACTCACAAGAGTAATTATGATTAAGCAGGAAAATAGAAGAAGAGTGAACAATACAGTATAATGAGCAACAGAATAATATGGTACAGTAGAACTCAGATAGAAGCAATAATACTTCACACACACTAATTAATTAATCACAGTATGGACAAATAAATAGTACAATGGTAGAGAGGATTCGAATGCCTAAGGTGGCAATTCAAATTAGCCTCTCAGAGTGATAATAAGATCAATAGAGTGTCATCGGAGCACAACTAGGTGTCCTCATGATCATCGGAGCGCAACTGGAAGTCTTCATCATCATCAGTGGAGTCATCAATGCTCAAGTAACTGTCAACCATCAGTCAAACTAACTCTCGTAGGTGTAACTGAGTGTAACTCAATGTAACTGAGTGTAACTGACTGTAACTGAGTGTAACTGAGTGACAACTGGATTGGTAGGTGAAGAAGGGCGAGTTGCTCCCTAAAATCAAGGAAGAAGGGCGCATTAAGCAATTGGAGGGATAAAACTGAATAGTGAGAAGATCCTGGGGGCTGGCTAACTGAGGGCTAGGTGCTGGACTGATGACTGGGATGTATGCAAACCCTAGAATGCATGCAAACCCTAAAGGTGCATGCATGACTGAAAATGTAAATGATCAAAATACTGGTGGGATTAGGATGGAGTATAGGAATATCCTACACCCCCCCTTAATCCATCATGGGCCCTGGTAACTAAGACCAAAGGTCACCCAATACAATGAATAATAACAATCAATAGACCAAGGAAGTGGGAAAATTTCGTGGGAAACATACCCCCTCCTCAAAAAATAGACTGTAAGGCACACATAAAAATAAATGCTCCAAACTCAAGTAGGTGTGATGCTTGGTCATATGTCTGGAGGTATCTTCTTCTTGGGAAGAAGTGGATCATGCTCAAAAAGCATGTGCTTGTACTTGCTCTTCAGATCGAAAGTGATGAGAACAAATCCAACAGTATGAGAATGATCCTTGAACCTGTGATTCAAATCAGCTGAGGTAGAATCGAATCTGTGAAGGTGCATATAGTCTTTTGTCTTCTCCTTCGAACCACCATGGGTGAGATTATGCCAAAAATAACTATTACATGTTTGCTTGAAATCAAAATCAGATTTAAGACTTAAAAAATAGTTTCTTGAGATCTCCTTTGAACCAGCAGGGGTGAGATCAAAACTATCATATGCATGAGAAATTATCCCAAGCAGTAATTGCTTAGAATCCAAATTAGATCCAAGGCTTGAATCATGGTTTCTTGAGATCTCCTTTGAACCATGAGAGGTGAGATCAAAACCAGTAATTGCATGAGAATTTATCCCAAGCAAATGGCAATGGCCATAATCTTCAATAACCTTTTGAAAGCATGAATTTATGATCATATAGTAGTATAAAAGAGGAGATAGATGGAGAGGAGCGAATGCATTACCTTCAGTAGCTGTTTTGACCTCTGAAATAATCATGTGATCATGATGAAAACCAACAGACTCTGTTGCAAGAGAGGATTTAGGACCTTCTGCAATATCTAGAGTGTGAGCTGGCATAGAAAGAGAAGAAAGTTTGAGCATGAGTGGAGAATCTGCAAGTTCTTTGTCAACAATTTCAATATGAGATTTTACTGGTTCATGATCTGAGAGACCATCAAAAGGAGCGAATGCATCAATTTGCTTGCTTTCGAATGGGTTAGGACCAAGTCCTTCATTCTTTCTGTGAAAATTTTCATCCAGGTGAGCCCATAAATCTTTTGGAGTCCATAACTCCATTGGAGTTTCAACACCATCACGGTATTGGAAATAGAATCTCAGGTATGCAGGCAAAGAAAGCATCATTGCTCCAAAGGCACCATCACCTTTATTTAACCAATCAATCTTCTCTTCAGAGGATTCGAACTCTCTTTCAAAATAACAATCAAAGAGATCATGGCTCTTCAAATATGCTATCATTCTTGGTTTCCATTCATCAGAGCAGATCTAACAGATGATGTATAACTCACAAGAGTAATTATGATTAAGCAGGAAAATAGAAGAAGAGTGAACAATACAGTATAATGAGCAACAGAATAATATGGTACAGTAGAACTCAGATAGAAGCAATAATACTTCACACACACTAATTAATTAATCACAGTATGGACAAATAAATAGTACAATGGTAGAGAGGATTCGAATGCCTAAGGTGGAAATTCGAATTAGCCTCTCAGAGTGATCATAAGATCAATAGAGTGTCATCAGAGCACAACTAGGTGTCCTCATGATCATCGGAGCGCAACTGGAAGTCTTCATCATCATCAGTGGAGTCATCAATGCTCAAGTAACTGTCAACCATCAGTCAAACTAACTCTCGTAGGTGTAACTGAGTGTAACTCAATGTAACTGAGTGTAACTGACTGTAACTGAGTGTAACTAAGTGTAACTGAGTGACAACTGGACTGGTAGGTGAAGAAGGATGAGTTGCTCCCTAAAATCAAGGACGAAGGGCGCATTAAGCAACTGGAGGGCTAAAACTGAATAGTGAGAAGCTCCTGGGGGCTAGATAACTGAGGGCTAGGTGCTGGACTGATGATTGGGATGCATGCAAAATGCATGCAAACCCTAGAATGCATGCAAACCCTAAAGGTGCATGCATGACTGAAAATGTAAATGATCAAAATACTGGTGGGATTAGGATGGAGTATAGGAATATCCTAACAATTCCATCAATATTTTTTAATAAATTGTGGTCCAACTTATAGTTCTGTCATGATGGAAAGGAAGCATCATCCCTTGGTGAAGAGATTCTTTAAAACTGAGGAATAAGTAGACATATTAATGTGACGCATGAAGAGAAAGAGCCTTATAATAAGTGGAAGTTGGAGAAGCAAGCTAAAAAATGTTGCTTGTATTTGTATTGGAAAATAGTTGGTTTTCGTATTGAAGATTATTTTGTCTATACAAACAGAAGAGGACAAGGGTATAATTGTGTTGGTACTTTCCATTTGGGACCTTGCAAGAAATATAAATTCATTTCAAGGTACATTATCTCTTCACTAAGCAGTTTATGATTTGTTTTTGGTTTAAATTTGCAAAGTTGGGCCTGTTGATTGATAGAAAATTTATTAAGTGCAGCAATTATTTCCATGAGTCCTTATATTTAGTACAAGTTAAACCTAAATTTGCGAAGGAGAATGGTGCCTCGTACAAGTCTCGTAACCTAAAACACACCAAATGAAGAGAGATCGATGCTGTGGAGGTTGATGGGAATATAATGGCCTAGACATTCTGAGCATGGATATGAATTCCATGGTGAAGCGACTAAATATTGCACGCCAGTCCAGAGGGGCAGATATGAGCCTTTTGAGGAAGGATATGAGCCATTTTTCCACCACATGCTTCTTTACGATTAAACATAAAAAAAATACTCAATTTTGGATATGTAAAGTTACAAGATGTTGCGAGAATTTTAAACTGCTCAGTTTATTAAAAGGCCAAAAATAATTTGAGATAGTTCTTGAAGCTCTATTTGTTTAGAGAGAAAAAAATTATCTTGCTTGCTATTTGTGAATTTTGGATGAGAGATTTTGTTGTAAAACATTATTATGTTTTATGTAAATTCTATATATTGAGCATCGACCATTTTAGATCACTCCAGCTTACCAATCTATCAAGTTGTGACATTTATGGCATGCGAGAAGATGATTTAACTTCTTGTCACATTCAAAATTTGTAGTTCAAAGTTTTCGTTGTTATATAAAAAGTTTCAAACTACTGCAACGTTTGTTGTGACCTATAGGGAATATTATGTGAAGCCTAATATCAAGGAGTTGATCCAAATAGCATTTGGGAACATCTTCCAATAGAAGCCACAACTAGAAGAAACTTGTATAAAAGTTTTAAAAGAAAACATAATGGAGGGATATTATATTAGATTTCGAAATTATTCAACATATTAATGAGCATATCAAGGGGAAGATACTTTTTGGAAATAGAAAACCTTATTTTAGTTGGTGTTTAAAATTTTAGTGGGTTTTAAAAATTACTCTAATTATCAATTTATCATCTACAAAACTATGTAGAAGCACCATAAGAGATGCAATTATGTTCTATTTAAATTAAGTTAATGAGATTTAACATCCAAAAAATATTAATGTAATTAACCATTTATCATCTACACAATGATGTACAAGCACCTCAAGAGTTTCATCTAAAAGATGTACCTATAAACACGACACACAAAGAGAGAGGGGAATGTTGAGCAAGAAGATAGATTTTATAACCCAACGTACAACCCCCCTCCACCTTCCTCAAAATTTTCTGTTTGAAATCTCTATGCAAGATTTCAATAGATATCCCCATTGGTGACATCGGTTGCATCGAAATGGAATATTGCACTAATACAACAATTGTTGTTGCAAGAGATCCCCAATGGAGAGATCGATTGAATCTAATATACCTCCTTTAAGAACAATGAGGACTAGGATTTTGCAACCAAACGAGATTAGCAATAAATATACAAGGGGTTTATTAATTATAGTATATACACACTGGTGTACATATACTAGTATATACACCAATATATATACTGGTGTATATACTGGTATATACACCAGTATATATATTGGTATATACACCAGTATATACACTTATGTATATATTGGTGTATATATTGGTATATACACCCGTATATGCACTGGTGTATATATTGGTATATACACCAGCGTATATACCAGTGTATATACCAGTATATACACCAGTGTATATACCTTTGTTATATATATACAAATCAACTACATTGATAATCAAAGAGGTGCCTAAACCCTAGTGTAGGTACCAGTATATACACGAGTGTATATATTGGTGTGTATACCAGTATATACACTAGTGTATATACATCGGTGTATATACCAGTATATACACCAGTGTATACACTGGTGTACATATACTGGTCTGGCGGCAGTCTCATAATTTTTACCAGTGGTAGCATGAATGAGGAAATCCATCCTGCAATTCACTTCATCCAACCATAACATGAGCTCATTGCACTCCCCCTTGGTATCACGCAGAATCTTCCCCAGAAGTTGTCTTGATGGTCTAATGCATGGCGAGAGTCCTATTATATTTGGTTTCCCAAGATCTAGTATGGCCGGTATCTCAAACCCAAGGTTGCATCTCCTCCTCAATCTCCTTTGTGCTAACGAATTGTTGCTCCTATTTCTCCTAGGTCTCAATCTGTTCTATCTGTGCTCGAATATATGAGAGGATCTCTTGGTAGTAGACCATTTCTGCATTCTCAGCTTCCTCCTACACTGTGTTGATGTTTCTAGTAGCATCGGAAGATATTCTTTGATATTGTTATGTCGGCCCCACAAAAGAGTTAAATCCCTAAGAATAAATTTAATGTAATTTCATATATGACTTTGTCAAGTCGGCCCATAGAATAATAAGAAAATAAATGTATTTTACTATTGAGTTTGTCGATTTGGCCCCATTATGAAGTTGGCAAGTCATCCCTAATATTATGACATGTCAAGTATAAATATAGACCAAGAGCTCATCTTTATCATGATAATCACTACTCTCTCAAGCATCAAAGGTGTAGGACTGCTCTGTTTATTAAGGAGGCCGAAATTATGTATGGGGTTATGAGGAGGTTGATATCTCTTATGAAGAGATATGTATCTTGTATACCCTTGTGTTGAAGAGTTTGTTCATGGTTAAGCTTGTACATATTGAACTATTCTCAGAGTGAAAGGTTGTTGGGTTTTCTTCCCTTGTGCATAAGGGTTTCCCAGGGTAAATTGTCTTATGTTCCATGTGTGCTATGGTGGTGCATCTATTGTTTACTTATGCTATTATCTCATGTTATGAAATGCTAACTAATGGTTCTATGTTTCCTCTACATGCTAACCAAGAGTCTCTTGCTGCTAATATGTTAGAACAATAGTAAGTAGAATACTTATCACTCATATTTGAAGCCCAGATTATTCAACTTTAAGCCCTTATCCTCCTTTCCTAAGAAGGGTGTTTATCCCTAAGCTCTAGCGTTCAAACTTGGAGGATTTTTTTTATGCTTGAAGGGTGTTCCATATATGTGCATTTCTCCCTTCTGTAAATGTACATATATGGATGCCAAAATGTGCATATACAGAAGAGAGCTTCCGTATATGTGCATTTTTGCCTTCCGTAAATGTGCATTTACGGAAGGCAGAAATGCGCATATACGGAAGCACTCTTCCGTATATGCGCATTTCTGCCTTCCGTATATGCGCATTTATGGAAGGAAAAACGCGCATATACAGAAGAGAGCTTCCATATATGCAAATTTTGCCTTCCGTAAATGCGCATATACGGAAGGCAGAAATGCGCATATATGGAAAAGAGCTTCCGTATATGTGCATTTTGGCTTCCATAAATGTGCATATACAGAAGCCAAAATGCACATATATGGAAGAGAGCTTCTGTATATGTGCATTCACGGAAGGGAGAAATGCACATATACGGAAGCTCTCTTCCGTATAAGCGCATTTCTGCCTTCCGTATATGCCCATATACGAAAGAGAGCTTCCGTATATACGGAAGCAAAATGCACATATACCTCTTCCGTATATGCACATCCGTATACTGAAGCCAAAATGCACATATACGGAAGAGAGCTTCTGTGTATGTGCATTTTGCTTCTGTATATGCGCATTTACTAAAGCCAAAGTGCGCATATACGGAAGAGAGCTTCCATATATGTGCATTTTTCCTTCTGTAAATGTGCATATACTGAAGCCAAAATGCATATACTGAAGAGAGATTCCATATATGTGCATATACGGAACGCAGAAATGGCATATACAGAAGAGAGATTCCTGTATATGAGAATTTTGATTTCCGTATATGTGCATTTACGGAATCCAAAATGAGGACTCTTTCGTACATGCACATTTTGGCTTCCGTATATGCGCATATACGGAAGGAAAAATGTGCATATACGGAAGAGAGCTTCCGTATATGTGCATCTTTTCATTCCCTAAATGCTCATTTACGGAAGCCAAAATGTGCATATACAGAAGCTCTCTTCCATATATGCGCATTTTGGCTTCTGTATATGCACATTTACAGAAGGAAAAATGTGAATATACGGAAGAGAGCTTCCGTGTATGTGCATTTCTCCCTTCCGTAAATGCACATTTTGGCTTCCATATATGCGCATATATGGAAGAGAGCTTCCGTATATGTGCATTTTTCCTTCCATAAATGTGCATATACTGAAGCCAAAATGCGCATATACGGAAGAGAGCTTTCGTATATGCACATTTACTGAACATATACGGAAGAGAGCTTCCATATATGTGCATTTTGCCTTCCGTAAATGTGCATATACTGAAGCCAAAATGCATATACGAAAGAGAGCTTCCATATATGCGCATATACGGAAGGCAGAAATACGCATATACGGAAGCTCTCTTTCGTATATGCGCATGTTGGCATCTGTATATGCGCATTTACAGAAGGAAAAATGCTCATATATGGAAGCTCTCTTCCGTATATGCACATTTTGCCTTTCGTATATGTGCATTTCTGCCTTCCGTAAATGCGCATTTTGGCTTCCGTAAATGCGCATTTACGGAAGGAAAAAATGTGCATATACGGAAGCTGTCTTCTGTATATGCGCATTTTGGCTTCTGTATATGTGCATTCATGGAAGGGATAAATGCGCATATACAGAAGCTCTCTTCCATATATGCGCATTTCTGTCTTCCATAATGCGCATATATGGAAGCGAAAATGCGCATATACGGAAGCTCTCTTCCATATATGCACATTTTGCTTCCATCTATACAGAAGCTCTCTTCCATATATGCGCATATATGGAAGACAAAAATGCGCATATACGGAAGCTCTCTTCCGTATATGCGCATTTTGGCTTCCGTATATGCACATTTACGGAAGGGAGAAATGTGCATATATGGAAGCTCTCTTTCATATATGTGCGTTTCTTCCTTCCGTATATGCGCATATACAGAAGAGAGCTTTCGTATATATAGAAGAGAGATTCCGTATATATGGAAGCGAAATGCGCATATACGGAAGAGAGCTTCTGTATATGCGCATTTTTCCTTCCGTATATGCATATTCGCGGAAGGCAGAAATGCGCATATACGAAAGAGAGATTCCGTATATGCGCATTTATGCCTTCCTTAAAATGCGCATATACGGAAGCCAAAATGCGCATATATGGAAGAGAGCTTCCATATATGCGCATTTCTTCCTTTCGTCAATGCGCATTTACGGAATCCAAAATGCACATTTACGGAAGGTAGAAATGCGCACATATATGGAAGCTCTCTTCCGTATATGCACATTTCTGCCTTCCGTATATGCGCATTTCTGCCTTCCGTATATGCGTATATACAGAAGGAAAAATGCGCATATACGGAAGAGAGCTTCCGTATATGCACATTTCTGCCTTCCATAAATGCGCATATACGGAAGGAAGAAATGCGCATATACGGAAAAGAGCTTCCGTATATGCACATTTTTCCTTTCGTATATGCGCATATACTGAAGCTAAAATGCGCATATATGGAAGAGAGCTTCCATATATGTGCATTTACGGAAGGGAGAAATGCGCATTTACGGAAGGGAGAAATGTCACGGCTCAACCGGCCACAGCCCCTTTCAAGTGGGCTTGGGATTCTAGCCACTATGTCCCATTGATGTAACCATGCCATTTGCAGTCACTCAAGCCGATTCAGCTCATGTCTAGTTGGAAGTTGGTTGGAAGCTGACAAGGAAAACAACATCATCGATCGCATTCATCACATCAGCATCAGGTGCCACACAACTTCCAAGTGGGCGACAAAGTGTGGCTACATTTGCAGAAGGAGCGCCTCGCTGGACCCTATTGTAAGCTTCGCCCGCTCCGATATGGGCCATACACTATTACTAAGGCTGTAGGGGACAATGCCTTCAATCTCAGTATTATTCCACCATTCCTTGGTCTGCACCTAGTGTTCAATGTGAACCACCTTCGCCCCACTTTGCACCTCTACTGGACATCTATGACATTGCAGAACAACTCACAACAACAGAGTTATACCCAGACTGCATGGAACAATCCACCACAAATCGTATCATGGACATGCAAATCAAGAACACTCGCCAGCAAAAGATCCAATTGTATCGAGTTGTCAAAGCTAGCCAACTCCTACACCAGGGCAAGTGGCTCACTAGGGACCAAGTTTAGCAAAAGTTTCCTCATCTCATGGAGGAACTCCACGTAATGGGGACCATTGCTTCTTAAGGGGGGAGAAATGATCTAGGTGGATATTGGTGGCCACCTTCCTATTCCATTTAGGGCCCCAACATTGTTCTTTCAGTTATTTTAATTTCCTTAATTATAGCACAACTTACTATTTTTAGTAGTTTTTTCGGGTCCTAAACTTCCGGATCCATTTTGAGGCCCTAAACGACGTTTTTTGGGGAAATCCTCATGTGGATGTGAGTCAAGGACTTGAAATTCGCATTCATCAATGTAGTCCTCAGATAGATCTTTCCAATGAGGTATCATGTGCGTCAAACGGAGATCATATGCCAAAGTTACGACGTTGGGAAATTGATGTACCAATTTACCCCAACGGGGCCCATAGTTTGGCATTTTCATCTCCTAGGGTTAGGTTTTTGGATGATTACGGTTTTCCTTTGTTTCTCAATAATAGATAGGCTTCGATCCCCACTGTAATTGAGAGTTTAGAGGCCGATGGCCGCCACAACTCTTCTCAGAGATACGCTATCAGCACCCTAGCTAGTTTATTTCCATTCTATGTGTAAGCATATTTCTGTTATGTGATATTAATGAAATATAGTCTTATTTATGCTGCATCTCTGTGTGTATGTGTATTTCTGTAATTCCTTGCGTTCCTTCATAAGTTTGAATCATTGTCTGGTATCATATTTTCAGTGTCTAGTATACTCTTGGCCCACTATAATCCTAAACTAGTATATCCCCTAAAACTCCTAAATACTAACACATAATGATATATATCCCTTAACCCCTATAATCCTAACCACGGATTCGTGATTTATTTAATAATAACGAATCATTTAATTTTCCATACCATATTATCACAATAAAAAAGATTAGATTTTAAAACAAATCAAATATAAAATATTATTAACTTTCATAGCACCAAAAATATCAATAGATACACTCAAAAATATATTTTATATATTACAATCTTTCTTCAAATCAATTAAAAATATATATGTTCAACTCAATTAAAAAATAATTGAGTTTCATCACATAATCTTAAAAAAAATCCTATTCTAAAGTTACAAACTTTATTTAACTCAATGAATTATCAATTATTATAAATATTAATATTTATAAATCAACTATTATAAATATTAATATTTATAAATCAACTATTATAAATATTAATTTTAATTATAATTCTTAAATTATAATTAATTTTTATATTATTTTAAAATAATAATTTGATATAATAAAAATATTTAAAAAATTATAAGTAATAAGGATATATAAACATTTATATTTATAATCATAATTAACTTTTCAAAATATAAACATTCTAGATTTTCTTTTATAAAATATTACTCAAGTAAATATTATTTACCTATTTATTATGATAATTAAATAATAAAATTTAAATATTAAATTTTCTCAATTAAAAAAAATATATTTCATATTTAATTCCAAACATATAACACTAAAGCAAAAATGTAAATCAAAGAAATAATAAGTGTGAATAATATTCAAATTATGTTCTATAAATTTAATTTTAATAATTTTATCAAATTAAAAGATTATAGAAAATATATAATAAATATGAATAATTATTTAATAACACATTACATATTATTACATATTATTAAAAAGGTTATATAATTATTATCAAAATTATATAATAAAGAAGTTTTTAGAATTTTTGTAATTATTAATTAAATTATGGTGAGCTTACTAAGATGAGTAATCATTTAAATTCAAGTCGAGTATGTTTGATAACTACTAATAGAAATGGACTACAGGAACAAAACGGGAAGATCCTGAGGTTGAACATAAAAGTTACAATTTTGTTATGCTTTTAGAACTATTTTGTTATCTTATGAAATAATGTAATGAAACAATGACTATTTTGTTATGTTTTTAGAACTATTTTGTTACTTCGTGAAAAAAAATCATTTAAATTCAACTAGGATAAAATTTTATATAAATATAAAACACTTAATTTTTTATTATCTCTTGAAAATTCATTATTAATATATTTCTCTTATAAAAATTATAAGAAAAAAAACAACAAATCTCAAAACAAAATTTATAATAAAAGGTTTAAATGATCATAATACAAAATTAATAAAAGTTGAAGCTATTTTAATTTTATAATGATTATATTGTATTTATAACCAATCAAAAATTTATTGTTAAGAGATATAGATAAAAAAATAAATAGAATTTGATTAAGGGTTATAATTACATAAATAAGATTTTACATCACTTTTTTATGATCATTGCATGACTCAAATTAGAAATCAAGTGATCAATTTAATAAATATATTGATTGTGTTAATGTAAATATTAATTATATGTTTGTATGTAAATTTTTGTAAACAAATTCTAAATAAGGATATTTTATTAAATATTAGTGTAAACATAAAGTATAAATTTACAAATTTTGTACATAAGTTATAAATAAAACATTATATTTATTTTATGCATAATTTTTCAAAAAATAAATAAAAATATAACATTATTGTTAACTATCTTCCATTCTTTTACAAAATTATTACATAAATAATTATAATTATAATAATTTAATAAATAACAATAAATCATATTAATAATTTTTTATTATATTAAATATATTTCATTTATAATTTAATTTTAATATTACAGATTTTGTAACATACCTCTAATCAATACATTCATAAAATCTAAATTTGACAACCATGCAAAATCTTTCCATTTATAAAAAGATACTAATTCAATAATTTATTTTTTTGGAAATTTTATATATATGTTTATTGAAATTTAGGGTCAGAGCTTGTCTTAAATGCAAAGCAATCAGCGGACGATCAGTGCCCTTATTATTGTGGGGGTAACAGACCCCACAGTTACATCACATCAGCTACTAAATTTAAATCTGTCAGATGATGCTTTGATAAGTGAATGATCTGCACCCTTCCATTCCTGAACACAAATATGTAAGACAAATGGCTACAGACGTATTTTGGAATCTACCATTCATGCCACCGACACTTTCAGACTTCTCACGGTTAAAAATGAACCCTGCATTCTCAATCAAGATTTTTTTAATTAAAAATTTGTTTCTCAAAATCAAATTTTTTATTGAGACTAGTTGGATCTCAAAACGTGAAAAATACAATAATAATAAGATGAAGAAGATTGAATATATTGGTTAAAATTGTGCCTAAATTAGGCCTTAGAATGAAGTTATAAAATGTGTAATACATGCACACAACATTGCAGCAATGTCTGCAGAAAACAATTATACATTTCCAAGACTGCCACTTTTCAGCGTGTAACAAACTGCAGTTAGGGTGAGAGTGCACTCGCCAGACTTCCCAGATTCACATCTGAATGTCCTCCTAAGTACACCAACAGAGCAATGGAGCTGCGATTTTACCATATTTGGTTAACCTTTCACTTCTTGTGGCAACCAACAAATGGACTTGCACAGGTTCCCTTGGTGCAAGTTCATGGAAAAATAAACAATCTTCTACTAAATCTATTCATTGATATTGCACAGCTGCAAGAAGATGTTATCATATTTCACATACTTTGTCCAGTAATGCCTGAACTTGGGATGGCTATGTTCTCTATCACTGATATTGCATAGCTGCAAGAAGATTTGAACATATTTCATATACTTTGTCCAGTAATGCCTGTATTTGGGGATGGCTATGTCCAGCCATGGTTTCATATTGTCGTTGTAATGTATCACTGCTGCTCTTTCAATTTCAGTCGAATCAACATTAGGGTTATATCCAAGACCCAGAACATGCCAAGATTTATCCAAGACGAATGTGGGTCCATGGTCGTGAAATTAGGCAAGGAAATAGCAATAAACCTGTGTCTGCAAAGAAACAACAACCAACCAACAATTAAAATGACGTAAATATGCAAAGAAATAACAGCTCTGTTACCAAACTTGGTCAACCCTCCAAGTGTTTAAAAGCACAAAAGAAGACTACAAACAATGCCGCATATTTAGAGTGCAACGAAATTCACCGCATGCAGGCTTTAAACACATATTCAGAGTGCAACGAAATTCACCGCATGCAGGCTTTAAACACATGGCCATTCAGGTGACTAGTTATCACTTCTTCTATCAAAAATTACAATTTCAAATGAATGAGAGATTACCATTTCCAGCGATTAAACTCTTAATAGCACTCAAGTCTAAGTCGAACACAGGCACGCGGTGGCTGAGGTCAAATAAACTATATTCGGAGAAGTTACCTACCTGAAGAGGATGTTTGCTCCAGAAGAGAGAACTCCATTATTGAGAGCTGCCTCCGATTGTCCGTGACAAGCTCCTCAAACGCGAAATTTTTTCTACGCTGGAGGTCGTTGAACTGATGTCTATCGTGCAGTAGGGTCTAATGGAGCGGGGAATTCATTCAAAATTCAAATTCAAAATGGAGCGGGAAAGCATTCAAAATTCAAATTTACATTTCCCTCCCATCCATTTTTTAGGAGACGTGTCTACATCAAATTGTAACATTAATACCACTGGATAGCTGGAAAGTAGTTGCCCGAAAGTAATCCCGCTAGTTGAAGAGTAACTTGTGGGTCTGCCATGGATGATATGCCTGATGGACATACATTATGGGATGAAGCGAACATACCTTATGGCATAAAGAGTCGTGCGTCTCTGACAGTGCACAGACTCGTCTTAAAAGCTCTGCAGCTCCTTCGATAGGGCGTGGGATAACTGGCACTCAAATCGTCTCGCTTTTTCAGCGATTTCTTCCCTCGATTCGGCTATTAAAAATGGCGGAAGTGTAGTTCCACCAGTTTATTGCGGGACTATGCCATGGAACTGTGCCCCCAGGGGTTTTGGGCCATTTTAAGACGACCCACATCGTCGAAATTCCAAAACAATGACCAGAAGGAGATGGAACTGTTCCTCGCCGGAAAACCACTCACCGGAATACCGGGGCAATTTGAGTGCCCCATATCACGTGCCCTCCGATAGCTCTCGCAGTTTAAAACTGTGTTTAATATGCAATCCGACTTCAGAATTATGAACGGTTAGATTGATTGTTGGATGGCATCCAAGGTTCATGTCCGGCAGCAGGGTGACTGCAGAATTAATAACAGTTGGATTGATTGTTGGATGACATTCAAGGTCAGGCAGCACGGTGTATATTGAAGGCAATTTGAAATTTTGAGGTACACTATCAGTAATATAGGGGAGAGGAGCTAGTGGTGGTGCAATTATTTTACAGGTAGTGGTGTAGCTTAATTTTCCATGTTCCCGAGTTTGTTTTTCCTCCAAATTTTTATCACATATACCTTGTCGTGTTCTCTATCTAGCCATATTGGTCTTGAGGTGTGACCAATCCAAAATGATGCCATGTCAGCCACAAAGTTCCAAGTTATCTAGTCTTAGTGTGCCTTGGTGTATTTTTTATTGGGACCAATGCTTGAAAACATTGATGTGACTTAAAGTAGATGTGACTTAAAATGATTTTCTAATTTCAAATATTCATTTTATTTCAAAATGTAGTTCAATTTTTTTTATAAATAATTTTAAAAACATGAAAATATTGAGAATTACTTGCACAAAGTGCTTTTATAAACCACTTATAGTAGATAGGTTTTTCAAAACTGAGATCAACCAACACCATTACTATTTCTACTACTGATCACCCTATCTCAACTAGTGGGTCACCCCATTCCACCACTTAATAGTGAATTTAGTATTATTGTGGAGATATAAACACTTACTGTGTATATAGAAAACAATTTAAAACTTAGATGTTCACTGTCAAAAAGTGCATTTAATGTTGTTACTGGAATATAAAAAATTAAATCTAAATACTCATATATATATATATTATTAGTAATATTGTTACTGGGATATGAAAGTTAAATCTGATACTAATAATGTATATATATTAGTAATAACATTAATACACTGCTGTTCAAATCTAATAATCTACATTTGA
Source organism: Larix kaempferi (assembly GCA_027924585.1). Lineage (NCBI taxonomy): Eukaryota > Viridiplantae > Streptophyta > Pinopsida > Pinales > Pinaceae > Larix > Larix kaempferi. Next base: position 1,773,779 of record BSBM01000636.1, on the reverse strand, counting down.
GTAACAGGAACATTAAATGCAATATGTTACTCGATGCATATCACTCGGAAAGGAATGCTTTGGATTGAAATATGTGTAACATTTTTCCAAAATTTCCTAACCTTGAGTTTTTAGTAAACAAAAGTCAATAGATACTTTTAAAAGATTTCATATTAAATGTTTTTATTTTTTCATTTTTGTGTTTGAACTCAAAACACTTTTACTTAATAAAAAGTACATTTTCCAAAATTTCCTAACCTTGAGTTCTTAGTAAACAAAAGTTAATAGATACTCTCAAAAAATTTCATATTAAATATTTTGTATTTGAACTCAAAACACTTTTACTTGTTAATAAAAAGTATATTCCCTACTTCAACAAGAATTAATAAATAAAACCCTAATTTTATTTATTTAATACTTAAAAAAATCTATACAATATTTTATTTTATATACAATATTTTATTTTAAATACAATATCTTATGATTTTTTACATGATGTCTTTTTCTACAATCCTTCTTCTTTCGTGACAAGCTTCTCTTTGGAGTGGCGTTTGGACTCCTTTCAATATCTAAATTCATAAATTATATCCAATGAGGTTTGTTTCAAGTGTCAAATATGTTGGCAATGAATTTTTAAAGTTATGAAACATGTCAATGGGTTTTTAAAAACAAGGTACTTAGTAGCGAATATATGCTGATGTAATGGAAACAAGCTACCTAGTAAGGAATACATGCCGATGTCGTGGATATGGTGAAAAATATTTATTGACTTAGCATGTCATGCCTTCTAATCATAGTAGCATAATTTGGTTGTATTGACATTTTATGTACGATTTCAAACAAATTCGAATTCTTTGAATATTTGTGTTGGTGTAATATGGATATGGATCTTTATTAGTAAACAATTAAATTTTGCAAACCAATATAAAAAAAAAGTAATTATTTCAACACTAAAAACAAAAATATCATTCATTTTCATACGTTCTTATTAAAATAATTATTAATAACTAATTGTTGGCCATCCCAAGTTGTTGAAATTTTATATTTTTGTTTTTTAATTATATGTTTAATTTTATTATATAAATTAAGTTTTGAAAACCACTTTAAAACAATCAAACTTTAATTGTTTAAACACTATAAAAGAGAAATACCATTCAATTTCATACTTTCTTATTAAAATAATTATTAATAACTAGTTTGTCTCTCAAACTCCCTATTTCCCAAGTGGTTGAGATTTTATATTTTTGTTTTCTAATTATATGTTTGATTTTATTATATAAATGTCTATGTACGGTTATGGTATATTTGTGAATATTAGATTAAAATTATTATATGTAAGCATCCTACTTCCGTATTTTATTCGTACTAGATTTTTTTATTACGTATTTTTTCCGTATCGAATAGTATTCGTATCCGTATTCGTACTCGAATTATGCTACTATGCTTCTAACTATCTCTTTGATTCGATAGAACTTAACATTGATAATCCATTTCTAATAGACATTGGCACTGGATTTGAAAATTGACAACATTATCCATACATTGGCATGTTGCATGGTGCTAGTGCCCATATGTCATTGTAGAAAACCCATATTCCATAAATAAGAGCTCGTTTATGGCCATGTAAGTTTCTCTTTATGTGACAATTTTTTATATAGTAAATACTGAGCAATTATTTCATTTAAAGACTTTGCATCCTTCAAATTCTAGTTTAAAGATCATACAAGGCATTTCTAATAAGTCCAAAACTATGGATATGCTTGTCAATATCGTAGTATGGCCAGTTTAGATATTATCTGAGATCTGAGATTTTGGACTTCCTTGAGTGGATCAACAAGATTAACCATCGTTAAGAAAAGGGATATGTTCATTAAATAGTATTTACTTTTATGTTTATATTAATTAGTTTAATGTTTATGTTAATTTAATATTTATATTAATTATTTTAATGTTTAACCTTTGTCTAACAACCACTCATTTCCACAAAATTAAGTGGTTGACTATACCAATCATTCACCAACCACTTTACGTGTGGCTGTAATAGTATATATTTTTAAAATTTAAATTATATATTAAAAATTAGTGCATAGCGCAATCAATATTGTTTTTCACATTGCAAGCACATGACCCATAGGAATCATGAAAAAGCTATAGGGTTGCTTCAAGTTCGCATTTATTTAATTTTGAAAGACTCCAAGTGGCATGAAAAAGGGTGCAAAGCGATGCACAAGTTGTCAAGTATCATACCTATGCACAAGTTGCCAAGTATCATATTAGTGGAGTAACCCTAGCAATGAATGAACTTAGTAACATATACCTACAACAGCTTTGCAAAATAACACTTGGTCAACATGCATTTAGGAAGGTTCAATTGACACGATGCCTATGCACAACTAATGGTCCTTTGTCACTTTATGCTTCACTAACATCTATTAAAAGAATTTGTGAATATGTTGCCACATTTATTGAACAAAACGGAAAGGATTAATTATATTGAATTCCAAGATGAGCGCATTGCAAATTGCAATCTCTGTAAATGCTTGCCTAAAGCATAAATCCTTATATTGAATTCTCGGATGAGCACATTGCCATCTGTGTCCAACAATATTAATTTTATTACTATGTTGGAATATTGGACTATAACTTTCTAGCGAAGGAGCATCCAAATTGAAGCAATCCATTGTGGTCAAGGTTGTTGCAATGATTTCACCAGTAGAGAACAAGGTTGTTGCAATGATTTCATCAGTAGAGAATGATCTTCTTGTATTAGAAGTTAATGCAAATATAATAAGTTAGTTCAGAAGGAGGTGAATTCAAAAGCTACGGGTGAATGCGTGTTTGGACTATCAAATCAATGGGGCTCTTTTATCTTTGATTTCACCAATTCTCTAACTTGTTTTCTAATTTGGGCATCGAAATTAACAAGAGGATAGTTCAATTCTAAGAAGTGGGTACAAAATATTTGCTGAGATTCTTAATACCCTATTGATTTGGGGCACCTAACACTAGTACATTTGGACCAAATTCGGACGGCTGTTTCATCTGACTTCCGACCTCAAACTATTGGTATTTCAGCAAACTGTGGTTGGCCTAAACATTGTTTCACATGCTGTCACAATTCCGACGTCTCAAAAATCGTTGCAAGTCCGACGTCCAATATTCTTCGATGTTTTCTCACTTCCAATGTTTTTCACGTCGCAATTGCGACTAAACCTAAACATTGTTTTCAACCAAAAATCTACTTGTTATCATCGCAATTATGACGAACGTAAGTCGCAATTGTGACAAGATGAAAGTCGAAGTTGCGACAAAAGGAAGCTGTAGTTGCGGCGAAAGGAAGTCAAAGTTGTGATGGGATGAAGTCGCAGTAGCGACGGTGGAAAGTCACCTTTGCGATTGATTGATGTTGTAGATGCGACAATAGGAAGTCACCTTTCAACCAAAAATATGTTTGTGATTGTTGTAGTGGCGACGAACGTAAGCCGCAATTGCAACAGACGGAAGTTGAAGTTGCGACAAAAGGAAGTCGAAGTTGCAATGGGATGAAGTCGCAGTAGTGACGGCGGAAAGTCGCTACTACAATGTTTCGACGTCGCAATGGCGATGACATTAAGAAGCAATTCCGACGGTGTTGCTATACCTCCAACGGTTGTGTGCATTGCAATTGTGACGCTGTGAACTTTAAAAATATATATATATAAAATTAATGTTTCACTTAAAAGTTGTTGATGTATTTGTAACTTCGGAAGATATTATTCTATGTATTACATTTGTACTTTATTATATTCCTAATGGATATGTATTATTCCTCCAATCACAAGTGTCGTCATTTGTATTTGTAAGTGTCGCAAGTATTATTGTAAGTGTCGCAACTTATATTTGATGGGGTCGGCCCTGCATGAGTCATGTGGATGGGTTATTAGGCTTCCTTAGGAAGTCGGCCCAGTTAGGGTTAAAGGCAGGTTAAGTTGTAGTACAAATAGAGAGTGTGTCTCTCTCTATTTGCTCATTCACTCACTCGTTCAACTCGCATAGTTGAGAGAGAGGAGTGCGCACAAGTGGAGGAGGAGTAGCTGCTGGACACATCTATCTTTTGGGGTTTGATCTTTGTGATCTTTGTATTGGTGCTCATTCTATGTTTGAGGAAGTTGCGGGGTTTTTCACCTTCTTGGTTTCACCCAGTGAAATGCTTTGTGTCCATTGTCTCTTGTGATTGTTATGATGTGCTTGTTATTCTCTTAATGATCCTAGATAATATTGATTGAAATTATCGAAAAATTAACATGGTATCAAAGCGGGACTAAGAAGAAGACACTATGCAGTTGCGGAAGCTAGGGCTTCTTAATCTTTGGGTTTCTCTCCACAGATCATCAAAGGAAGGAGGCTAGGTTGATTCTCCTTGCAAGGGCGCATCTTTCTGTCGAAACAAAATTCAATTTTGAGCATTTTCAGTTTTTGGCCTATCACTATTGCTGGAAATTAGGGTTTCAGAGAAAGTTGGAATTTTTGGAATCTGAGACCACGACTGGATGCTTCTGTAGTGCTCTGGTTTTTTTTTTACAACAGAGCACTATGTAAAATTTCAGGTTTAATTTTCTACGTTTTAACTTTATCAGTTTATGGAAGTAAATTTCTAAGAATTACTATGTGCCTAAATAATATTTAGTGTACTGTTTCGTAATTTAAATAAAACAACATATCGTTATTTTCTTTTCAACTATCATATTCCAGCATAAGAATAGGTTTCACAACTTAGTAAATCAGTAAATAGCAACTTATGCATGTTTTACAGTAAGATTTTAGCATAATAATCAAATAACGTAAATGACAAGGAAATTACCTGATACTGATGCTAACCGTAGGTTGTAGTAGGTTGTATAACCTCTTAGACAGCCAAACTAAAGTGTCCACCCTACCGACCAGCTATTATCTTGCTGGCCCTTGGAAATCAAAGGATTTCCAAGCCCCTGAGCCCACAATCTGATAATCCCGAGAGCAGTCTTTCCTTCTGTTCTCAAAATCTTTCTGTTCTCCAAACTTCTGTTCTCCCAACTTCTGTCCTCAAAACTTCTTTTCTTCCCCAATCAAAAAAAAACCTCCCCCCTTCTCCAAGCTCTCCCCCTCTATATAATTTCCCTTCCTCGAGAATATCTTGGGCTTACTCCACCGCCCCAAAATACCCCTCTCGAGCCCCTCAACATTTACTCCTATGACCAGTTCATTCATACACGGTTCTTTATAAAAATGTATAATTAATTACTCTCATGGAAAAATGAGTTGGTTTTGGATTGACGGTCGTAAGTATTTATTACGGTGGGAATTATCACCCAAAGGTTATCCATTCGGGACAAGGTCTATTAATTACAAGTCTTTTCACTAAACCTTGTATTTATTGTTATTAAGGTTTTTAATAAAATATTATATAAATATTTGACCCCTTTCCACTTGGACATGGCGTGTCTTAAGGGTCTACCTTATCTGTCGAGATCACTTATCTTGAGATTTAACTTCTACGATTCATATTGAATAATTAAATAGTAATAACCCATTTTCCATCACATCACGTTCATTCCAAAAATTATTATCCTATTATGTCTAACTTTTGAAATGGAAATAATCACACAATATTAATTTATAAATCAATATTTTAAATCTTACTTATATTGCAATTGTTACGATAGGGATATAAATGTTGCTGGAATATTATTGATTAAGTAATAATAATAATTAGATCACCATTTATTAATTAATAATAATAATTAAAACACCATTTAACAATAATAAAAGGTGAATTAATCATAGTATTCTTAATTATTTGTTTATCACATGAGTACCCTATCATCAATATAGCATCCTTGTTCTTATAAACAAAGCACTTGTGAGGGCTTAAACAATTTTACTAATTAATTAGACACTATCATTACCCTATTCACAACAGTTCTCCTATGACAATGTTAACTAACGACACTTGTCTTAATTTACTGTTACAATGTTTTCATATAATTACTAATTCACTTATTTACACATTGACAACCTAACCATTCATTACCTAAGTTGATTGATGTATCCTTAACTGAGTTATCTATGACATTTATACTACTATTCAAGCATGACAAGTATGTTATATACCAGTAATATTGTACACGTACAAGGTGTGCATGCATGGCCAGTGTATGCACATGTCGGATATGTACTATAAACAAACCCCATTCCGCCTATGCATACCTGCTAACTAATAATAGTATTTACCCCCATGCAGAAGAGCAAGCATAATATATAGTATAATTACTTTAACATCCTCGGTTATTTAACAGTTAACCCTTTACGATTTCACATCATTCTCTTTATCTTTACATTAGTTTAATCAATCATGTACAAGGAAGGGTGCCTACTTCCACTAACTCGGAATCAAGGAATACTAAACCCCCAACAGTACTAACTAACACATCCTCCCATCATAACCTACGTCCAGCATCCTCCCTATCCTTCCTCTGCTAGTACAACAGTGGATGTCGGACTCACCGATCTGACCACATAGAACTTGAGAGCGATAGCATCGGCTGAACAGCGGACCTATCCTCCCCTAGCAGGCATCCGACCATCGTCATCACAACAACATGGGGAGCGTGTCTCAGCACGGCCCTCCCACGACCTCGGGTCTCATGGAAACATAGGGTGGGAAACACATCCATCCCTCTCAACATACTGGGCCTACGCCCTTATCAACTCATACTTGCTGCTATCGGGATTATCAGTTTGTGTTATCGTATCCTCATTTTGGCTGCTAAGGTTTGCTGTATGAACATGTTTTTCCTTTCCAATATATATCAGATCAAGTAACTGGCTATCCCATAGCCCTTGTGTCCTGTAGGTTAGTGTTTTGCAAAATCCAATTTATAGAAAGCATTTTCCATTGATCGCCAATTGATCCATGTTATCATTTTATTTCATGTCACAATTTTATCTCATCACAGGTATGCATGGAATATAACAGTTCTATCAATTTCATCATAGGATGGAATCCACGTACAACACCATATATTTCACATTTCATCAATGAAAATGCTAAAACATATATTGTCACCATAAAAGCAATGAATCTCATGATAATCATAACTTAATAACTGCATGAACATAGTAACATCATAATATCGTAGCATCACAGTCATAATGAAAACATAACATAGTAACAACATAAACATGGTAGCGACATATAATCAGGTCTATCATGTCATAACTATTGTTTACTCATCCTAGCTGAATCCAACATATAATAAGAAAATAAGGTGTAATATGTCTCACAGATAAACCTGTCTAGTCGAAATATGGGGCATTACATACACCCACCCTTCAGGAAACTTCGTCCCGAAGTTATGGTTGAAATAGTGAGGGAAAAATCTTCATGCATCGTCTCTACTTCCTACCAGGTGGAAAAACTTGGGCTAGACTTTCCCAAATGGGCCTCCTCTCGTTTAGACATAACGACGTTGACAAAATTTTACTCATTTTATCACAAGGGAAGTGTTTTTTTTTTTTTTTTTTTTTTTTAATATTTTGTTTAATGTTTACGTAGGTTGTTGATTTGACCTATTTAGGTTTCATTACTATACTTACCCATAGAATAATTGATATCCTTGTAAAATTATATTGCATTATGCTAAGGTGATTTATAGGAAGACCGAGTCTTCTACATGACTTTTAGTTTGATTCCAAAATGTTGTCACGACTCCTTCCTTGGTTCTCGCCTCAAGTTAACTTCACTTTGGCTTACACCAATTATTGTTCAATGAATTACATATTCCCGACAATTTTGAGGAGATCATGACTCACGAGTCTCACGATATTCCCATCCATATATATGGTTTTAAATTTGACACAAAATTCACCCTATGTGGAATGCAACCAACTTACGCCCACCATGAAATTCAAACTACCATGCCTATACACATACCTCGTAGGATTTGTACTATCTTGCAAGCCTAAGGTATTGTTAATCATTATCTAGCCTATCCTTACAAGGTGGAAACATGGCTTACTAGTATCAATCGTATAATACTCACATTAACTGAAATCTCTAGAAATTCGTTATGCGTACTCATCCTACTCCTTTCACTGATTTTGTAAAGACACCCATATTCTCTAGTAATTATTTCCATCGTAAATTCTCTTGAGAAGTATGTTATTGCACCTCGGACGCAATCCTATTATATATAGTGTTCGTGAGAGATGCTCAAATATGCCTACTAACAAGGGTAATATAAGATGCCCCAAATGTTTTAAAATTTTTACTTCGTACAAGGGCCATCATTACAATATATAATACTACCATGCAATTCTTACTCTTATAACTATAATTGTTCTTATATTATTTTCTTAATTTATACCTTGCAATATTATGGTTATACTCCATGCCTTCATTGATATTATCCATGGTGATCTCTAACCACTCCTACATATCTCTAGCTCCCTTAAGGCTTTCCTCTTGCGAAGCCATCTTAGAGGTTCAATAATGGATCAACCTACCCCATGCTCACCATATCGTTTGCTATAACAATATTGAAATGTCATTTATCCATTCAACATAATTCTACACTAGTTCTTATGATAGGGCTTGAAAGACTTCTTCATTAGTGTACTACTCCTTCTATCACTAACACTGGCTCTTAAGGTAATTAAGTGTTATTTAAACATATCGCCTTTTGCATACTTTACTTATGCTCTGTTTACTTAAGTCACATATATTTACTTATTGATATCTTTATCATTTTCAAAACTCTTAGTCCCTTCGAAGTTACATGCCTAGGCATTAGATTGCACCATTCCTCCTTAATGTTCTTCAAAATGCATCCTTAGTACCTTTAATGTTTTCATTAGTCACATATTATCTCACACATAATAATCAAACATATGGCCTCTCTCTCGTCCTATGGAACTTGATATTTTAGGGACATGACCCAGCCTCGTCTTACAGTATCATAGGAAAACAAACATATAGAGCCTCGTATCAAACTTAAATTCAATCTATCGAGAGTCGCCTCCTAACCCTATATCTAATTCAAATTACTTTGCAATTTAACCCTACAAAGTCATGAGATTATTTAGCTAATTACTTAGACTTGTTGTTAACCCTAGGTTTAAACCTAAATTTAAATTTAATCTTTAGCACATAAGTAAGGAATATAGAATTAAAAATAAATTATACATTTTGATTTTATAATTCGTAATTTATTTTTGAGAGTTTAACTTTAAATGTACTCAAAATTTAAACTATATGGACAAATTTAATTAATAATATCAAAATAATTAATAATATATAATAAATAAATAAAAAATGATTTAACTAACCATTTAAATTATTTAAATCACCACTTCCATAATCCATAAACAATTTAGAAAATATGTTTAAAAAACAATTTCACATAATCAAATTTTAAAAAAAAACATATTCGGATAAGGAGTCACTGGAGACAAAGAGTCACTCTGCATGAAGGCCACGCGGCCAACATGCAATAAAAAAATTAATTATCCGACAAAGACCTAAAAGGGGTAAACTTTTCTGAGGCTCTCACTTTCCTCACTGAATTTTTCCCCACGCGGGCTCTGCAACTCCAAGCAGCCGCTCAGCTAAATTTTCAGGCCTTCGCCATAGCCTCCTTCTTTGTTGATTCACCACTATTGTTTTCTTTTACAGCTTCACGGCACTAAGGGGCATTGGCATCGCCTCAATGCTGGGAGGGAGAAGTTTGATAGGGTTTGTAATGGGGATACTGTGTTTTGGAGGGCCCCTGGTTCTGCTTTACAACTCAACTCTGCAACTCAACCTGTTGGTAAGGATTCTCCCTAGGGTTTTCAAAATTTAGTGGGTATATTTCATTTAGTGCTTAAATTTTAGTGAGTATATATATACATTCTTCATAGTTTGACTGGTTAAGGGTTTGCCCTTATTGCTTTCGCTTGGCTGGGTTGTCTCCTAAAACCTAGGCATTAGGTTGTGCCGATTTCATGGCAACGTGTGACCCTTATATATATAGCCATATATTAGCATAAAATTGAAGGGTTACTAATATGAATATATAAAAAATTGAAATGGGTTACTCTATGTATATATGCCTGGACGAATTTATGGCAAATCATCATTAATTTTTATGGTAGCACTGAGTTAAATTCTTGAAGATAAATGTCTCATTGGGGCATGGCTGATAATGTCGGAGGGGTATGGCTGATCAGGGTTGCGACGTGTGAACATACCTGCGTTGTCAAGTATGTCATCCTTCTATGTATAATTATTGGAACCTGAACAGGAAAAAGGGAAGATGAAGAGACCAACAAAGAACGATAAGCTAGCTATTCCAAGTGCAAATACTGTAAGCTTGAAAATGCTCCTCGCCCCCTTTCATCCCTCCTTTATGCTTCAGTCGGGGCTTGATGGGCGATGGAGTAAAAAGACGAGATGTCTGGCCCAATGGTGAAAAGACAAGAACGGAAAACTGTCACGCATCTGTCTTTAACCGGCTCGTCCGTTTTTAAAATTAGATATTTTTATTTTTACGTCGAGTATGTATGCATTTATGTTACGCTTCTGCGATTAGCAAAACCAGCCGTGAATTCCTGTTAGGTTTCGCCACGTCTTGAAGTTTTCGAAATCCTTTACATGGTAAGGGGAGGAGGGAGGGCCTAGGTTTCGATACCTGATTTGCTTGTTTTGGGTTGGAAAGTCTGCACTGCAGTGCAAACTGAGAGGTTATTGGATGACGTTGTGCAAGAAACTTCGCGTGCAGGTTAGGTGGATGGGGAAAGTAAGAAATAACAAAACACACGATGACCCCATGCGGAGAATCGAACCCGGGTCGCTTGATTTGGCGTTTACCTTTTAGGGTCTGTAGGCAGTGGTAGTGGTTTTTGGCAGCAGAGGACAAAGAACATCCATTGATGATTTTATCTGGTTTACAACATGTTTGTCAGAAAATCTGTAGTGCTCTTTCTATGCAATACACCACACTGTATAGTGCGCTCAATACGCCTCTACATATTGTTTGCCAAACCAACTACATGATTGTTTCCCAGGTTCTCCCTTGTTTCTTATGCTTTCCCAGTTCTGCAGTTATTTTAGTATTTAGAAGATCCGTCTATTTGGGGAATCATAATCAACGTATTGAATTTTGGTTTCTGTCTTTTTATTGACGCGCTGTGCAATATGGTGACTCGTGGACTCCATTGTGGGTACTCTCAAACTCCCGGATGTTTGAGTTAGATGCTTAGTACGACCTTATGTCCTTGCTTGCTTGACATGTCTTGGAAAACTGTAAACGATCTATATATATATTTTTTTTTTGAAGCACGAAAATGACCTAAACACTGCCCATCCACCTCTTGATGCGCTTGTACTGAGGGAGTTGCGTTTCTGGTTTCGTTAAAAACCAAAACCACGCCCCTACTTTCTGGGTTGCGTAGTGCACTCTTACACGCCCCAATTATGTGCGCCCCAATTATGGATTTTCTGGGTTGCGTAGTGCACTCTTACACGCTGGGTTTCCTGGTATTGACATTAGGCATAATATGTAACGTGGATTGTTTGGTTCGCAACACGAGTGTAAATTTGGGCTAGGCCAAAGCCCCAAAAGGTTAAATATCAAACAGTAGTAGAATAGACTTGGAATGAAAAGGATAGATTAAGGAACAGAAATGTCAACGACATCAATATGTTTTTGCAAAATAACTTTCAGAAAAATTTTGAGCGCTGATAGGTTAATGCAATAAAAGGGATATTTTTAGCTGATCTCGTGGAGGAGAAAATGATATGCGATGAGAAATTCAACCTGTTACGTGAAAATAAAATGGTCCTTGTTGTGGGAAAACAAAAACAATGGAGAGCATCATTGAAAATAGAGAAGCACCGCTTCAGCTTCTGATCAACGGCAGGAATTTCATCCGCAGACTTGTACAGGAACATCTTGCCTAAGCAGTTGCCACTACTGTGGAAGAAGGCAATTCTCAGCTAAGCGGCCGTGACGGGAATCTCTCATCTTTCAAAGTCACACAGACATTGCACCGGGCAAAATCCAGCGGAGGCAAATCAACCCACAAAGATCAAGCATGTCACAAGCGATAATCATACCTTACGCACATATCAACCCACAAATAACAAGCATATTACAAGCCGTAATCGAGCCTGGTAAGGAGAGTGGTTTGAACAACCCGCCCAGGTTCCCATTCACAGCCTGTATTTTTTTTTTTCGTAATTTATTGCAATTCTAATTAATGAACATTTATCAGTGATTATAAAGTTTCAGAAAACTATCCCCACTAAATTCTCTCTACCATATAGTTTTGGGAGATCATACATAAAATTCGATTGAATATTTAAAGATAAATCGATGAATCCTGTATGGGAAATTTTACAAAATAAAGCTAAATTACAGGTAACATATAACCCTAAAAAAAAATTCCCTAATCAACAAGTTTGCTTCATTTTATCAATAAACGTATATGACCAAACCCTGAGTACTTACCGGAATTGGCAGAAATCTTAAATGTGGCCGGAGCGCGCCGCTCACCACCGGATTAGGATTGATATCCACGGATTCAACCTTTACTGGATAACTGGTATCCGAATCACAATAAGTAGGCTCGGATGCTCCTGCATATATTGACGAAATCAATGAAGAGCTCCCTACGACTACCACCATAAGAACCCAACAGAGTGATTTCCGGTCCATGTTAACGGATCGATCAAGGATTTCTGTGAGGGAACAGATCGAAGAAACAAATCCTGAGAATCCAACGAAATGGAGGTAAGGTAAGGTATGGTATTTTTATGGTAAGAAGCTTTGATGTTCAGACAATTATATACACCCCACTTAGAATAAACTTTGCATAGAGGCTCTCAATGAAAACGATGCTTTGAGAACACCGCCTAGGGTAACAACCGAGATGTGCCATATGATACCCTGATAATCATCGTTTTTAGAATAGTTCCAAGAGCATCCCCCTCCGCGTCTGTGTATTTGTACCTCTCCTCACGTCATGTGGGAAAGCAGTTTCGATCAACCATGAGCTAAAGCTATCAACTACAGGGAAGCTATGGGGCAGGTAGTGTAGCCTAGTTCCATTACACATTTTATTAGCTAGAGCTCACGTTTCAGCTCCATTGGCTGGGTCAATTCGTGTCGCTGGACTAATCCTGAAGTTAGTAGTTATATTAATTTATAGTTTTCTTACTACTATCCGGCAGAATTATTAGAAATGCCTGGTCGCATATTCAAGTAGAGCCCATATATCCTTACGCCCATCTCAGTAAGGTGCTTCCTAAAATATGAAGATGACCCAAATAAACTGACCATCAAGATACACTACTATATATTTATTGAAAGATTTTTCTAAATAGTATAGGGTATTAATTTTTTTTTTTATGTTCTTATAGAAAAAATTATAGCTTCAGCTCCAAAACTTTACATTGTTACATGTATTAAATAGTTTCTGAAATGCTTTCAATTTGTGTTGGAAGTTTGAGATGTGTAAAATGGTCTCTGCGCCCTGCATACTCCGTCAAATGGGAAACAATCTCCAAAAGAACAGCAAGCTATGTACTATTACAAGCTGAAAAATAAACTATCCAGGTGCACTCAATATAACTATTTGCCAAAAGCACCAACATACTTGCTGTAGTCAGTTTAAGGATGGCACTAAAACATGTTACAACTAAAACATGTTACAATTCAGCTAATAGAAGAACCAAGCTCTTGCAATTGACAATCTCAAATCAGTGACGACCAAATTGCATAAGGAAAACAAGTTTTAGCCAGTAACAGGAATAACTGAAATATGTAACCCCAAACCACTTAATGCTCACCAATGGTTGGAATTGTTGTAACAATCTCTCCCAGTTTCAACTTGTATAAAATAGTAGTCTTTCCAGCCGCATCAAGACCAACCATCATTCCATCCACTGATAGTAAGCGCCAGATTTGATTTGTTATCACGTAAGCCGGTTTAAACAGGGAAATGATACTTCACTATTAAGTGTTGTATGGGAGTATTTGCATTTATTGTAATAGTATTAGCATTGTGTTTATTAAGGGATCCATTTTGCTTAAGCTTTCCATATCCTCAATATCATAAGTTGCATCGAGCTATTTTATTTCTTTTATCCAAAACTTCTTATAGGGGTTTTCTTACACAATTTTTTTGGATATAATTTTTTTTTTTTTTCAAACTTATATATTAAAACGTATATTCAATTCAATGCTCCTACTCCATTTTGGTGTATTTTCCCCAAGCCCATCACTTGTTCCTTGTTGATTTCTGGCTTTTGCATTCGACTTTACTATGTCTACTATTTAAAGTTCATATGATGTTAAATCCCCTTTTTTTTTTTTGTTATATATATATATATATCATAGTATTAGAAAAAATATAGAACATTATTTCTATATTTTATAGAGTTTTGTATTTTATATTTTTGTCCCACTTTCACTAATGTAATTTGTGTTTTGTGTGTTTCGCAGGTAACTTATTGAATTTTGAGCTGTTCTCCCTTCTTTTTTTTTCAATAGTATTAACAAGGTTTCATCCTAAGTCATGTTACTAAACTGTAGGCTTAGTAAATTAGTAAATTTTCACTCTAAATTTTCACACTAGATAGGTGTGTGTAGGCCTCTTAAGGTCCGAGTTTTTGAGCCAGTGGCTCTGATACCATCTGTAGTGCTCTGGTTTTTTTTTTACAACAGAGCACTATGTAAAATTTCAGGTTTAATTTTCTACGTTTTAACTTTATCAGTTTATGGAAGTAAATTTCTAAGAATTACTATGTGCCTAAATAATATTTAGTGTACTGTTTCGTAATTTAAATAAAACAACATATCGTTATTTTCTTTTCAACTATCATATTCCAGCATAAGAATAGGTTTCACAACTTAGTAAATCAGTAAATAGCAACTTATGCATGTTTTACAGTAAGATTTTAGCATAATAATCAAATAACGTAAATGACAAGGAAATTACCTGATACTGATGCTAACCGTAGGTTGTAGTAGGTTGTATAACCTCTTAGACAGCCAAACTGAAGTTTCCACCCTACCGACCAGCTATTATCTTGCTGGCCCTTGGAAATCAAAGGATTTCCAAGCCCCCGAGCCCACAATCTGATAATCCCGAGAGCAGTCTTTCCTTCTGTTCTCAAAATCTTTCTGTTCTCCAAACTTCTGTTCTCCCAACTTCTGTCCTCAAAACTTCTTTTCTTCCCCAATCAAAAAAAAACCTCCCCCCTTCTCCAAGCTCTCCCCCTCTATATAATTTCCCTTCCTCGAGAATATCTTGGGCTTACTCCACCGCCCCAAAATACCCCTCTAGAGCCCCTCAACATTTACTCCTATGACCAGTTCATTCATACACGGTTCTTTATAAAAATGTATAATTAATTACTCTCATGGAAAAATGAGTTGGTTTTGGATTGACGGTCGTAAGTATTTATTACGGTGGGAATTATCACCCAAAGGTTATCCATTCGGGACAAGGTCTATTAATTACAAGTCTTTTCACTAAACCTTGTATTTATTGTTATTAAGGTTTTTAATAAAATATTATATAAATATTTGACCCCTTTCCACTTGGACATGGCGTGTCTTAAGGGTCTACCTTATCTGTCGAGATCACTTATCTTGAGATTTAACTTCTACGATTCATATTGAATAATTAAATAGTAATAACCCATTTTCCATCACATCACGTTCATTCCAAAAATTATTATCCTATTATGTCTAACTTTTGAAATGGAAATAATCACACAATATTAATTTATAAATCAATATTTTAAATCTTACTTATATTGCAATTGTTACGATAGGGATATAAATGTTGCTGGAATATTATTGATTAAGTAATAATAATAATTAGATCACCATTTATTAATTAATAATAATAATTAAATCACCATTTAACAATAATAAAAGGTGAATTAATCATAGTATTCTTAATTATTTGTTTATCACATGAGTACCCTATCATCAATATAGCATCCTTGTTCTTATAAACAAAGCACTTGTGAGGGCTTAAACAATTTTACTAATTAATTAGACACTATCATTACCCTATTCACAACAGTTCTCCTATGACAATGTTAACTAACGACACTTGTCTTAATTTATTGTTACAATGTTTTCATATAATTACTAATTCACTTATTTACACATTGACAACCTAACCATTCATTACCTAAGTTGATTGATGTATCCTTAACTGAGTTATCTATGACATTTATACTACTATTCAAGCATGACAAGTATGTTATATACCAGTAATATTGTACACGTACAAGGTGTGCATGCATGGCCAGTGTATGCACATGTCGGATATGTACTATAAACAAACCCCATTCCGCCTATGCATACCTGCTAACTAATAATAGTATTTACCCCCATGCAGAAGAGCAAGCATAATATATAGTATAATTACTTTAACATCCTCGGTTATTTAACAGTTAGCCCTTTACGATTTCACATCATTCTCTTTATCTTTACATTAGTTTAATCAATCATGTACAAGGAAGGGTGCCTACTTCCACTAACTCGGAATCAAGGAATACTAAACCCCCAACAGTACTAACTAACACATCCTCCCATCATAACCTACGTCCAGCATCCTCCCTATCCTTCCTCTGCTAGTACAACAGTGGATGTCGGACTCACCGATCTGACCACATAGAACTTGAGAGCGATAGCGTCGGCTGAACAGCGGACCTATCCTCCCCTAGCAGGCATCCGACCATCGTCATCACAACAACATGGGGAGCGTGTCTCAGCACGGCCCTCCCACGACCTCGGGTCTCATGGAAACATAGGGTGGGAAACACATCCATCCCTCTCAACATACTGGGCCTACGCCCTTATCAACTCATACTTGCTGCTATCGGGATTATCAGTTTGTGTTATCGTATCCTCATTTTGGCTGCTAAGGTTTGCTGTATGAACATGTTTTTCCTTTCCAATATATATCAGATCAAGTAACTGGCTATCCCATAGCCCTCGTGTCCTGTAGGTTAGTGTTTTGCAAAATCCAATTTATAGAAAGCATTTTCCATTGATCGCCAATTGATCCATGTTATCATTTTATTTCATGTCACAATTTTATCTCATCACAGGTATGCATGGAATATAACAGTTCTATCAATTTCATCATAGGATGGAATCCACGTACAACACCATATATTTCACATTTCATCAATGAAAATGCTAAAACATATATTGTCACCATAAAAGCAATGAATCTCATGATAATCATAACTTAATAACTGCATGAACATAGTAACATCATAATATCGTAGCATCACAGTCATAATGAAAACATAACATAGTAACAACATAAACATGGTAGCGACATATAATCAGGTCTATCATGTCATAACTATTGTTTACTCATCCTAGCTGAATCCAACATATAATAAGAAAATAAGGTGTAATATGTCTCACGGATAAACCTGTCTAGTCGAAATATGGGGCATTACAGCTTCTCAGAAAAATCAAAGTTTAGAGACCAAGATCGAACTTTTTGGCTGGGCAGAACCCCGAGATTTATCAAACCCTAGTTTGGGATTTTGACCAGAAAACCAGAAACTGCAAATCCAAAAGTTTCAAAGTCAATTTTGAGGGGCCAAATTTTGTAGATTTCAAAATTGAAGTATACCAGCTTGATCAGCTCAACAAGGCACACCTTTCCATCCAATCAGAAGTTTGAAATTCAAAGTTTGAGTTTTTAGGGTTTCTCTAACAAACCCTAATCCAACTCCAGATCCAGTTTCAACAAATCAAGTGGTAAGACCTAAATCTTTTATTTCCATTTAATTTTATCATTAAGATGTCTCACCACACCAAGCTTGAGGATAAGCTTGAAGGGGCTGATAATTTCCGAGCATGGAAGTATAGGATTGGGTTAATCCTAGAAGAGACTGAATTGGACACCTACATAAGTGAAGAAGTTCCAGTTCCAGAGGAAGATGAGGCTAAGGCCTTACAAAAGAAGAAATTGGTCAAGGCCAAGCAAATAATTGTTGATTCTATCAAAGATCATCTCATACCCCATGTGTCTTCCCTAAAGACACCTAAGGAGACGTTTGACTCCTTGACCAAGTTATTTGAAGGAAAGAATATAAATCGGAAGATGACATTACAGAACCAATTGAAAGGTGTAAAGATCCAGAATGGAGAGACCATCCAATCTTACTTTACTAAGGTCTCTCAAATAAAATAACAACTTGAAGCTGTGGATGAAGTAGTGGAGAATGGAGAAATTGTGATGACCACATTGAATGGCCTACCTAGGTCATGGGACTCCTTCATCCAAGGTATTTGTGCAAGAAAGAAATTGATCTCTTTCAATAGACTATGGGAGGAATGTTCACAAGAAGAAGCTAGACTTGTGGCCCAAGAAGAGAAGATGGGAAGTGAAAACCAAGCTCTCACTGCTCACACTAAGAGAAGTAAGTTCAAGAGGGAGAAATCTCATAACAGGAAATCTTCTCACCATCATCAAAGGGAGAACATTAAGAAAGATATCTCTCATGGTAGATGCTTCACATGTAATGAGAAGGGACACTTTGCCCGAGATTGTCCCAGGAATAGAATATACTTCAACGACAATAAGAAGAAGAACAACAAGAAAAGACATCATGCTCACACTGCAGAAGATGATGAACCTCCCAGGAAGAAGGCTAGAGAAGAAAGTGAAGACTCTTCAAGTGATGAAGAATATGTTCTAATTTCTTCTCTCACAAGTACTGTTACACATGGGTGTAATGATTGGCTTATTGATAGTGGGGCTTCCAAACAAATGACAGGATTTAAATAATATTTCATGGATTTATTTGAACATGAGTCACCTCATAAGGTAAAACTTGGGGATGACTATCAATACCCTATAAAAGGTATTGGTGAATCCTCCTACAAGCTAGACTCTGGGAAGTCTTTAAAGATGCAAGATGTTCTATATGTACCTGGACTCAAGAAGAATCTTATCTCCATATCATCTTTGACTGCAAAAGGGATGAGAGTTGCATTTGTGGATGGCCAAGTACTTATGTGGTCAAAAGGTAAGACCATAGATGATGCAGTAGTGATTGGAGAGCAAGAGGGAGGGTTGTACAAATTGAAGGGACAACCTAAACATGCCATGGTACATGAATCCATGGAACCAAGTGAACTTTGGAATAGAAGGCTTTCACATGTGCACTATAGAGCACTACCAATTGCAAGCAAATTAGTAGAAGGTCTTCCTGAAATCCAGTCAAAGCATGAAGGTGTTTGCAAAGGATGTGCAAAAGGAAAGAACACAAAGAAGGCTTTTGCAAGCAGTGAAAGCAAGGCAAAAGGAATCTTGGAAATCATCCACTCTGATGTATGCAGTCCAATGTCATCCAGTTCTCTGAGTGGGTATGTATATTATGTATCTTTCATTGATGATTTCTCTAGGAATACTTGGGTTTATTTCTTGAAGAATAAGGATGAAGTGTTTGATAAGTTCAAGGAATTCAAAGCCTTGATAGAAAACCAAACCGATAAGAATATCAAAATCTTTAGGTCCGACAATGGCGGAGAATTCACTTCAGGGATTAAGAGGGAGTTGACCACTCCTTCCAATCCACAAAAGAATGGGGTTGCAGAATGGAAAAATAGAACAATCATGGAAGCAACACAAGCAGTGCTACATGACCAAGATCTACCCATGCACCTAGGGGAAGAAGTAGCAAGGATAGCTGTATATGTGCAAAACATAACACCTCACAAGATACTTAATAATAAGACACCAGAAGAAGTTTTCTCTGGTAAGAAACCGGAAATGAGCCATCTCAGGATATTTGGTTGTCCAGTATATACACATGTTCCAAAAGAAAAGAGGACAAAGTTAGATCCTTCAGGAAAGAAGGGTATATTTGTGGGTTACAGTGAAAGCTTGAAGGCATACAGAATCTACTTTTCAGGGTTCAAGAAGATTGACATCAACAAGGATGTGAATTTTGATGAAGACACATCATACATCAAATCAAAGAAGACACCTATTGAAGACAATGAAGAACCAAGGGTAAGCAGAATACAAGACACCACCATAAACGAAGTAATTCTAGAAGAGAATTGTGAAATAGAAGATCCATAAGAACCTGTAGATCCACCCTGTGAGAAGAACTCTCACAAGAGGAAACCAACATGGGCTAGAGAGCTCATCCAAGATGCAGAAAGGTATGGTATTCCAAAGGAGGAACATAGAGAAAGAAAAAGGACAAGGTCACACACCAGCTATGTTGCCTTACTCTGTGACATAATGAACAAAGAACCTTCCAGTTATGAAGAAGCAACAGAAAAGAAAGAATGGAAGGATGTCATGGTCAAGGAATACCAATCGATCATGAAGAATGATGTTTGGGATGTGGTCCCAAGACCAGAAGGGAAGTCTGTTGTGACTTCCAAGTGGATCTACAGGATCAAGCATGCTGTAGATGGTAGCATAGAGAAATACAAGGTAAGGTTTGTGGCTCGTGGCTTCTCCCAGAAAGAAGGGATAGATTATGAAGAGACTTTTGCACCTGTAGCCAAATACACTTCCATCAAAATAGTACTTGCTATGGCTGCAGTGATGAAGTGGAAGATACACCAGATGGATGTCAAGACATCTTTCTTGAATGGTGTAGTCGAAGAGGAAGTGTATGTGGAGCAGCCACTCGGCTTTGAGACACATGACAGGGAGTCATATAGATTGAAGAAAGCCTTGTATGGATTGAAGCAAGCACCCAGGACATGGTATGGCAGGATAGACAGCTTCCTGTCTAGTTTAGGATTTACCAAGAGTAGCACGGATTCCAACCTTTACTACAAGGTTGAGGAAGGAAATCCAATGATACTCCTACTGTATGTGGATGACCTGTTTGTGATAGGTGAGGATAGGTTGATTTCCAACATGAAGAGGAAGCTTGCTGCTGAGTTCAAGATGAAGGACTTGGGTATGATGCATTACTTTCTAGGTATGGAGGTGTGGCATAGTGCAGATGGAATCTTCCTTGGAAAAGGGAAGTATGCAGTAGAGATCCTGAAGCGCTTCAGGATGATGGACTGCAAGGCCATGGCCACACCTATGGCATCGAACCTGAAGCTATTGAGTGATGCTTCATTAGAGTCGGTTGATGCCACGATGTATCGTCAGACGATTGGGTCCTTGATATACTTGACAAACATGAGACCATATATTTGCTTTGCAGTGAACACTTTGAGCCAGTTCCTGACGGATCTTAGACATGTTCACCTAATTGTTGTAAAGCATATTCTGAGGTACCTGAAGGGTACGATTGATTATGGGCTCGAGTATGATGCGAATCAAAAGTTTAACCTGGAGGGTTATGTTGATTCAGATTGGGCAGGCAGTGTTGCAGATAGGAAGAGAACTTCGGGGTGCTACTTCAGTATGGGATAAGGTGTGATCTCTTGGTTTAGCAGGAAGCAATCCTGCATAGCACTGAGTACAGCTGAAGCAAAGTATGTCACAACTTGTTTAGCTAGTTGTGAGGCAGTATGGCTAAGAAAGATACTGTCAGATTTATTTGATCTCCAGTTGGATGCTACTTGTATCTTCTGTGACAACCAGAGTTGTGTGAAGTTGTCTTAGAACCCGGTGTTCCATGATAGGTTGAAGCACATCGAGATCAAATATCACTATATCAGGGATATGGTGCAGAGAGGAGAAATGAAGCTCCAGTATGCTGCGACAGATGAACAGATTGTAGATGTGTTGACAAAACCACTAGCCCGAGTGAAGTTCGAGTACTTCAGAGAGAGGCTTGGTGTTCTTCAGATAGAATATACTTCGAGGAGGAAGTGATGGGACACATTTGCAGGATCCATTCCAAGCATGGTGGTAGGAGGATCCTTCCCATGGCTGTGGATGTAAGTGTTGTGTGATGAGCATCAGGACAATGCTCCAGATGATGATAATCATTCGGTGATGAGCATCAGGACGATGCTCCAGATAATGATGATTAGGATGATCATGCGATGGTGATATGAATTAGGGTGATTCTATATATGATTATGATTAGGATGAACATGTGATGATGATGTGCATCAACATGATGCACTGTATGATGTTGATTAGTATGATCATGAGCATCAAGATGATGCTCCGTGCGAAGATGATCAGGTTGATCATGAGTATCAGGATGATACTCTGTGGCCGTGGACAAGTTGTGCAGTAGCATATAATTTCACCCTAGGAGATCTTGCAGGTTGTGCTGGGCACGTAATCAGTCCTGGGATGCTCTTGCTAGGTTTTGCTTGGTAGCATGTAATTTCACCCTGGGAGATCTTGCTAGTTGTGTTGGGCATGTAATTAGTCCTGGGATGCTCTTGCTAGGTTTTGCTTGGTAGCATGTAATTTCACCTTGGGAGATCTTGCAGGTTGTGCTGGGCACGTAATCAGTCCTAGGATTCTCTTGCTAGGTTTTGCTTGGCAGCATATAATAGCTCTCTGGGAGATCTTGCAGGTTGTGCTAGGCATGTAATCAGTCTTGGGATGCTCTTGCAACGTTTTGCTTTCCTGGTCGTATATAATAGCTCCCTGGGAGATCTTGCAGGTTGTGTTGGGCACGTAATTAGTCTTGGGATGCTCTTGCTAGGTTTTGCTTGGTAGCATGTAATTTCACCTTGGGAGATCTTGCAGGTTGTGTTGGGCACGTAATCAGTCCTAGGATGCTCTTGCTAGGTTTTTCTTGGAAGCATATAATAGCTCCTTGGGAGATCTTGCAGGTTGTGCTGGGCACGTAATCAGTCCTGGGATGCTCTTGCTAGGTTTTTCTTGCCTGGTCGTATATAATAGCTCCCTGGGAGATCTTGCAGGTTGTGTTGGGCACGTAATCAGTATTGGGATGCTCTTGCTAGGTTTTGCGAGGTCACATGTAATAACTCCCTAGGAGATCCTATAGGTTGAGCAGTAAGCTTGTAATCACTCTTGGGATGCTCTTGCTAGGTTTTGTTGATGCACGTAATCAGTCCTAAGATTCCACCGGATGGCACGCTTGCAGAGATGATGAAGACCTATAGTAGGCTAGGCCTACATCCATCATGAAAAAGGGCTGGCTCTATAGAACTTCCTATGATGAGAAGAATTGAGAGATAGAATCAATGATCGAGATGACGAGTACAACAACAGTGATGATGATGCTCCATGATCCAGTGTCGATGATCTAACTCCATAATTGAAGACTTCTACCTATATGTATTGATGCCTATGTCGAGAGAATACCTTCCTAGTTAAGAGGGAGTGTTGATGTATTTGTGACTTCGGAAGATATTCTTCGATGTATTACATTTGTACTTTATTATATTCCTGATGGAGATGTATTATTCCTCCAATCAAAAGTGTCATCATTTGTATTTGTAAGGGTCACAAGTATTATTGTAAGTGTCACAACTTATATTTGATGGGTTATTAGACCACCTTGGTGGGGTCGTCCCTGCATGAGTCATGTGGATGGGTTATTAGGATTCCTTAGGAAGTCGTCCCAGTTAGGGTTAAAGGCAGGTTAAGTTGTAGTATAAATAGAGAGTGTGTCTCTCTCGATTTGCTCATTTACTCACTCATCCAACTCGCATAGTTGAGAGAGAGGAGTGCGAACAAGTGGAGGAGGAGTAGCTGCTAGAGACATCTATCTTTTGGGGTTTGATCTTTGTGATCTTTTTATTGGTGCTCATTCTATCTCTGAGGAAGTTGCGGGGTTTTTCACCTTCTTGGTTTTCCCCGGTGAAATGCTTTATGTCCATTGTCTCTTGTGATTGTTATGATGTGCTTGTTATTCTCGTAGTGATCCTAGATAATATTGATTGAAATTATCGAAAAATTAACAAAAGCATCACTAATGTTGTGGAATACATTGGCCTAGATCCAGAATGTCTAGATACAAATCAAGTATCAAGAAAATATCCAAATATTGGCTATATATTAAACATAGTTGCTAAGCAACCAATGCATGGAATAATAACTCTTTGTTGGTGGGTGAAACTACCCTATAGCAAGGAAACTAGTGCTATCAACTGGATGGGGTGATAGGTAAGTGCATTAGCTATATTGCAGAGATATTTGCAAAAGGAAATGAGTTGTAGATTTAGAGAACACACCTTTTAACCGGTGGTCGATCCTAGCTTTTGTTTGATCTCACCCTCAATCCTCAAATCTACCTTCTGTTTAGCAAACCTGCAAGATAAACACCTTTCTCAAACACATTTTGGATAATATATAATGTTTAAAGCAACAAAAGCAATATTACACATTAGATATTGACCAAAATAGATCCAAATTAAGATATTACTCTAAAGCACATTTAAGTTGGAACAAGAAAGACACTTCAGCCTTTATTATCAAAATGCAAAATTGATGTACAAGTATACCTGATCTTGTAGCATATTCCTGCAACCTGATTCTGGGCTCTTGCTCTCCTCTAGCTTGGATATCTTCAGCATCAACTCCTCAATGTAAGGTTCTCCTCTATACTTCTATGTCTATAAGTTTCTCCATCTATCCATCTAACCTTTCTCTTTAGTCTTCCTTGTATTTATAGGATTAGAGAAGTGGTTCAAGTCAATGTATGGTTATGGAGGAAGTTGGGGGAGTTGGGAAACTACCATCAACTAATCCTCCTCGAGAAATTAATTATTTTTTAATCATATTTTTGGATGTACGTGACTATTATTCAGTAGAGTAGCGTTTAGGGCGCTACTATGGTGGCTGTCAACTAGCGCTCATCGAATTTTAGATATTAGGCGCTACTATGCTGAACAGGAGTAGCGCTTATAAGGATTTGGGTGCTACTATTATACATTGGAGTAGCGTACAGGCGCTAGTATATTTAGGTAAAGTAGCGGACATATCTCAGAATGATATTTTTATGGTTTTTGAGTCATTGTAGGAAATGGAGTTGGTCAAAGTATCATCTAAGGTCAACATGCTCCTCCATCCAAGTTGTCCTTTTGTGTGATCAATAGCTCAGGGTGATCACGGATGGAGAAGTGCAAGTTTGACCTATAACAGATGCCCCCTAATGTGTGAGGTCAGAGGGAAACGATGGCCGAAATACATTATAATCCAAAGCCAGAGCAGAAGCAAAGAACTGCAGAGAACAAGTTACAAGAACACCTGCCACAAAAATCAAGGTCAGCTAGCAATTACATTTTTGACATCATATAGATGTGCAGTGTGATACAACATGATCTCCGATACATAACAAGGAGATGTATATAAATCATGGCCACTTGGAATACAAGTGTGGATCCATGTCAAACTGAGAGATCATAGCCATAACAACAAACTGGATCTATGTCTCATGGAGAGCCAAATATAAGTGAGGCTCAGTCTTGCGCAACTTGGGTGATAACAAAACTGAGATACTGTCATCCAAAATCCCAAGGTCTTCATCCAAAACAACTCTAGGTACAAACCCTAACCATGTGAATAGATGAGTTGACAGTCGAACATGGGTGGTATCGTTTGATTACCGATCATTGATGTATATCGTTAACAAATGCGAGGACTTCCACCGATAATGATGATGGGGTCCAAGGTACCAAGTACGATCCGCCAAATGTGAATAAATGGACTTGAAGTCGAACACTTGGGGATCCTGTCGAAGAAAAGACATTGATGTATTCTCATCTTTCAACAGCGAGGAAAATTGCCACTGGTGACTGCAATATCCAAGGTACTAACCAAAACTCTAAAATTCATTCCCAGAGTAAAATGAGTTGATGTTGATGGGAAGAAGTCCGTTGGAAGGGAGGCCTTAAGGCATCCTCCATCATCCAACTCGAGGAACACTCAACTGGAAAGAGCTGATATGGAAAAATATGTAACAAGACTGACACTAGGAAGGTCGACACATGAGGTCAATGGTAAACTGCAGAATGGCCGACACATGGTATATCCTTGAACATTGAGCACGACACAAAGTGACTCAGGCAGTTTCTGACATAATGGGGTAAATATTAAGCCTGGAATGTAGGAGACATTATCAGACCCTCCATATGGTTGGAAGAATAACAAACCGGGGGAGTAAACAACTCGGAGGAAAGGTTCACCCTGAGGTCAAAAACTAAACCCAACCGACAAGATAGACTCAAGTAGGTGCTGTGTTCAAGGATAGAACTGACTAAACTGCCTTTGACAATGAAGATATGATATGTCTTTCCCATTCCTTATTCTTTTTAGATAAAAGAATACCTTTCTTGTTGTTTTAATGAGTCCAAGAAAGAATGAAAACTCAATAGATCCAACCATGTAAAAAGTTTAACGAGCCCATGGGAGGAAGACTCAGGACCTTCTTCATTATTTATAGAGTTCGAAGAAGAGATAGAAGATTACTCTATAGTACTGATCTCTGGATTTTAATATCGAGCCGAGATCTGTTCTTGCTCACCGGTGTTTTCAATTTTAAGGAGTCTGAAAAACTTAAACAATAAATCCATATATCTGCTCATGGATTTTAATATTGAGCCCAAGCAGATTAATGATCGCCGGTGTTTTCCTGTTTATAGAGTCTGAAAAACTTAAACAATCCTCTTTTCACCTATCCGTGGATTTTATATCGAGCCCGGATTGGTCTGTGCTCGACGGTGTTTTCTTGTTTATAGAGTTGAAAAACTTAAACAGTCCTCTACTTACCCTCTCGTGGATTTCACATCGAGCCCGAGTAGGTGAATGCTCGCTTGGTGTTTTCATGTTTTGAGAGCCTGAAAACCCTAAAGAAAGGCTCCAAAAGGTCTTTTTCGTGCAGTTAGTCTCCTCCCCCGAAAAAGTATAAAACAATGGAAGAAGAACTCTTCTAGTGCATACAGAAGTATACCTAGAGTATACCTTTTCCGTAGTTAATCCACCTAGGCCCATAAAAGGGGTAATTCTATACCTGAGTGGATGAGCCTTCGATTACTTTAACGAGCTCGAAGAGGACAAGTTTGCTCAGCAATCTCGTTTAGGTTTAAATAGTCCAAACCAGAGCTTAAAATGACTTAAAGGTCAGCTTCTAGGATCATAGCTTCATATTCTGCCAAATCTAGGTCTTCAACAAAATATTAGTTGATGCGGCAAAAATCTCGAATGATATATGAATTTGAAATATTTAGCTAGTTGACAAGGTCTATCATCAAGAATTTTTAGAATTAGGAGATGAATCTGACAAAAATTAAATGAAAATTGAGCTTGGATTAGTATTGTACCATATTGTGTGTTTCAATTGATTAATTAGGGATTTTTTGAAAATTTTGAAACTATAGAAAATTAACAATGGTGGGTAAAAATCAAAATCCAATTCATATATATAATTTCATTTTAAAAATCAATTTTCAATTTGTTTTGTAGGTCAAAGATTGGGGCAACCTTTTGCAAATTTCAAATCTCCGTGGCGATCAAACCAAGCATCCAAACGTCGTTATTCCTCCACCAAGTGCAATTTCATGGTTTAGTTTTCATTTTTTGAGCAAAAAATAGCTTGCAACATGATGCTCACAAGCGTTGCTACGCGGGTGCTACTGTATAACCATAACAGTAGCGTGTAAACGAGATGGGCGCTACTGTGCTCAAATAGAGTAGCGCGCATACGTGACTGTGTAGTATACACAGTAGCGCTCATACTTGAAAACCTATATACAAGTGCCGAGACTCAAAAAATATTCATTTTTTGTGCAGGATGGTTCTTCAATGGAGGGAGAGGGAACATGAAGACATGGATAGGTTGGCCATGCAAGATCCGACCACCCTCCACGCTCTCCGAAGATGCGGTTTGTTGAAGTTTTATCGAACCATAAACATGAGGGCCTTAAACAAACTGTTTCGAAGACTTATTCAGTACTGGGATGTGGATACCAATACTTTTGTCATCCGTGGCAAACTTTGGAGCTTACAGTTGATGACATATATTTCATTACTAGTCTCTCACGGAGAGGATATGTAATTAATATGGAAGGGTCTTCTCGAGTGGGTGTAAGATCTGTGCAAGAGTACGTGAATACATATTGTATTGCCGGAGCTGAAAAATCGGGAAGCCAAGTCTTGATTTCAACCATTGAAGGCCTCCCTTTGAAAGTGATAGTGAGCATGATCAACCGAGTGGCCGGTAGTGCCTCACAACACTTAGCTTCCAGGCATGCTATGCATATTGGTGTACAATGTTTACACGGTCATGTCTATGATTGGTGTACTAGTTTATTGGCAAACATGAAATCTCAATTGATAGGTTGCAAATCCGGCACAATGAAGAATTTTGGGTATGGTAGTATATTGTGTACTTTCTTCTTTGAGAGGATGCCTGCTATCAGTTTGGGGATGCCTCTACCTCAGGTTAACCCCCGTGAGCCTAGACTAGGCCATTGGGGTGACATATTCCTTCGCCAGGGTGGTGGGGAAAGTCACTACTGTTATCATACTGATGATTTTTGGGGGTGGTGGGAGAGGCAAGTTCCTGCTTTTGAGCAGTTTACATACGCTGGATTGGATTTCCGTCATGATCCAGAACTGGTGCTTCCTCCAGGTGGAGCCTGGGGAGATATTGGTATGTTTAAAATTTTGAGAATTACTTGATTTTTTCAAACTTTTTCAAGTATTTGATTTTTATGCATGAATTTTGAAGTTCTAATCAAGTGTCATATGCAGATCTTGGGCCTGTTCGTCCTGAGGGACATCCTACCATCTTTGTGAGGCCAACTGATATTACCGCAACTGATGCTATGTTGGGGACCCTAGACAGAAAGATGAGTTGGTTGACTCACAAAGTTCCTGCATGTCGTATGGATCAGATACCTGTTGATATGCAGGAAGATGTTGTTGGGGTGCCCCTAGCATGGCTTAGGGTGCTGCGGAAGATAGCTAGGCTAGTCATATGCTATCGCAATGCAGTAGATGATGATGAGATCCCTCCTTCTCCATAGGAGAAGGATATATTCTATGTATATATTTTTGAGGCTACTATGCCCAGTTTTGTACTATTATGACATGAATTGATAGACCTGTGATCCAAAACTCATATATTTTTTGATACAATATCGGCTATATACAGTATCGGTTATTTACATGTGTATGTGTTTGAATTTTATGTGTGCAATGTTGTTTATGAAAGTGTATGATGCAAATGCCAGTCTAACACATAGTTTGCTAATGAATTATCTAATGTGTTTAAACTTCTTGGAATGTGTTCATATATAATAAAATCAAATTGTCTTTCCAATAGTCTAACTCGTAGAAACTGATGTAGCAATCCAGGATCCCTAATCTGATAGACACCTGTTAACTGATATACAATAAGCTGTGAGTCAAGTCTTACCTCCAAATGTGAAATGCCATGACTGAGAACATCTCGAAGAAGTTCTATAACTGCACTGTATTCAGCTACATTATTCGTGGTAGGACCCAAACAAACCCCCCCCCCCCGACGAAACCAGTTGGCCAGCAGGTGAGTAAATGACCCAAGCTGCTGCAGCCAACTGACAGGTGTGGCGACTGGCACTGTCAGCAAATCCTAAGAAATGTTCGGTTGACATCTGGTACATGAAATGAAAAACACACATAAGATTAACTAACGAGCATAACAAAAACTAGCTTTACAAAAATATACAGCTATGTTACAAGAAAAAGTATGTCAGCCTAAGCGTAATACTTTTTCAGGTAGAGCCCATTTCTAGGCTCGACCAACTTATTACCTTCGTAATCTATCAGTTCATAGGCACCTTTCTTCAGTACTTTGGAAATTATAAAAGGTCCGAGCCATCTGGATTTAAATTTACCAGGTCCTAAGGGTTCTTTGTCTTGATCCCAAAGTAGGACTAAGTCTCCTTCAATGAAAACCCTAGGTTTGACGGATTTATCATACTGTCCTTTGAATCAATTTTTGTGGACCTCGTTTGTTGTAAGCGCGTCGCGGCGCTGTTAATCTAGATGTTCTAAGTGTAACAAACGTTCTTCTAGTATTGAAGTGTCTGGTAGTAACTGAACTGCTAGTTTTAGCGAAGGAATCTTGCATTCGATTGGTACGACTGCTTCTATCCCATGCACAAGTTGGAAGGGAGAGAATCCGGTAGCCGTCTTAATGTTGGCTCGGTAAGCCCAAAGAGACGGGTACAACATGATGTGCCAGTTGTTTCGACTGGCGTTAACAGTTCTCTGCAGTATAACCTTTAAAGTTTTGTTCACTGCTTCAACTTGTCCATTCGCCCGTGGATAGTATGAACACGAATGTTCTTGTCGAAAACCAAGCATTGTGTGAAACTTGGTCATCATGCTATTTTGGAAATGACTGCCATGATCAGTCACTATCTCTTTAGGTATGCCGAACCATGCAATAATCTGATTAAACACGAAATAAGCAGCAGTTTCTCCATCTTCCTTGACAGTAGGCATTGCCTCTGCCCACTTAGTAAAGTAGTCAACGGCAACGATGATGTAATGATGTCCTCCAATCGAAACTGGATTGCAAGTCATGTAATCAACCCCCCATTTTGTGAAGGGTCCTGCTGTAATGACAGGATGAAGAGGAGCTGGGTGTGCCCTCATTTTCTTAGTGAAAAAATGACACGGACGACAATGTTTCACCGCTTCTACACAATCTTTAAAGATTGTGGGCCAAAAATATCCGGCATGCAGTATTTTTTGAGCTGTTGCCAACCCGGAAAGATGTCCCCCACAAGCTCCACTGTGGGCATCATTTAATACTTCTTCGGCTTCTTCTTGAGTTAAGCAACGACGTAAAATAGAATCTACCCCACGTCGATACAAAGTATCTGAGATGATGAGGTAATTCTTTGCATGGATTTTGAGCTTGTGTCGCTCTTCTCGATAAAAAGTAGTAGGACACCTCAAAGTCTGGAGATATACTAAGATATCCCCATACCATGGGTCAGAGGAAGCAATGAGGAAGATATGTTCATCTGGGAATGATGATTCTTCCTCAACGTATTCTAGGTCACTTGGAAATTCTGAGATTAACTCAGCGAACACTAGTGATTTCTTCGACTTGGCTGATTGGAAGACCAAATCGAACTCTTGTAGGATTACAATCCATTTATTATATTTCCCACCAATGATTCGTCGGTTGAGAACATACTGGAAAGGATTGACTTCTGCTATCACAGTAGTAGTTCGTAAAAGTATATAGTGACGAAGCCTCTGTACCGCATAGACTGCGGCAAGTGCTAACTTTTCCACGTGCGAATATTTAACTTCAGGGACTATCAATGCGCGAGAAAGATAGTAGACAACATGCTCTTGGAGCGTATAGTCTTCCTGAACCAAAACTATACCAATTGTATTAAGAGACCCTGCCAGATATAAAAGAAAATCTTTT
This sequence comes from Larix kaempferi, assembly GCA_027924585.1. Taxonomy (NCBI): domain Eukaryota; kingdom Viridiplantae; phylum Streptophyta; class Pinopsida; order Pinales; family Pinaceae; genus Larix; species Larix kaempferi. The sequence goes on along the minus strand of BSBM01000636.1, from coordinate 1,742,455 downwards.
GAGTAGTCTGGCGGGCTCAACAAGGGTGCTGAAAGGAGTGCCTTTTTTAAAGCTTCAAAGGATGTTTGGGCAGCTTCGTCCCACACAAAGTAGGAGTCTTGTTTGAGTAGCCTCATAAAAACTTTAGTAATTTTAGCATAGTTTATAATGAATCACCGTAAAAAATTAGACATGCCTTGCAGACTTTGGATTTGTCGCAAGGTGCGAGGAGGAGGTAGATTTACAATTGCCTCTACTTTCAATGGGTCGACCATTATGCCACGACTGGAGACAATAAATCCCAGTAGACATCCCGATTCGACACAGAACACACACTTATTAGGATTCAAACGAATCTTATATTGTCTGCATCTTTCAAACACCTGTCTAAGATGAGCTGGATGATCCCGTCTCTTTCGAGATCGCGTCGGGAGGTCATCCAAGTAAGGTTCTACAATGTGTTTGATATCATGAAAAGCGAAATTCATTGCACGCTTGAAGGTAGCTCCAACATTCTTTAAGCTGAATGGCATTTTCCGGTAAGCAAAGGTCCCCCACGGGAAAATGAAAGCTTTTTTATGCTGGTCCTTGGGTTTGATTTGTATTTGGTTGTATCCCGAAAAACCGTCCATGAAAGAGAACATCTCATGTCCCGCACAAGCATCTATAATTTGATCGATAAATGGTGTAGGATAGTTATCTTTCAGACAAGCTTTGTTCAAGTCCCAGAAGTCAGTATAGACTCTAATGGTACCTTGTTTCTTATCAACTGGAACGGGGTTTGAAACCCATTCCGTCATATCAATCGGATAAATAAAACCGACTTTAAGCAATTTTTCAACCTCCGCCTTGATGGCGGCCGCTTTTCTAGGGTTCACAAGACGGAGCTTTTGTCTCACAGGTTTTGCATTAGTGTATGTCGTGATGACATGCTCCACAATGGCTGGGTCTATACCTGGCATCTCCTCATATGACCAGGCAAAAATGTCGCGGAATTCTTTGAAAAGTTTTGTATATAGAGCGATCTCTTCTGGAGAGCATTCTGCACAAATAAAAATGTTGTCCATGACCCCGGGTTTGGTGTAAATGTTGATTGGAATTGTTCTTGATATGCTAGCCATATTTCCCTCGGCATAAATAGCTCTCGAAGTAGAAGGAAAATGTGACAGATCAACCAATCCACCGGGTCTCACAGGAAATTCCCCTCTCTCAATCCTGTCTATATCTGGAAGCATGTAGGACCTGTGGTGCATATGTTCCCAAGGTTGGTCTAGGCCCATCATGACTTCTAAGATGGCTTCATCAGATGGTAAAACAGTATCTAAACAATTGAACGAGTGAGTGGAATTCAGTGACCATGCCGGATCATAGTCCATATCTGACTCAACAGAGACTGGTGGAGTCATGATATGTTCCATTGTAGCATATTGTGTTTCCATATAGGCCACTTCTGCAATGGACGGAGGCACAAAAGGTTCTGATGTAGTGGGAAGGATCCAAGGATCAGTTCTTAAACCAACCATGAATGTTTTGGTAGTAGTACCTACATCGGAACGCATAAAAAGAACAGGGGAGGGAAGGTCGAAAGTGCCTATTAACGACCCATACATCCCTGCTCCTAAACTCTCATTCACCGGGGCGGTTTGATCAACTAATGGAACGGTGGTTTCCGAATAAGTCTAGTTGTTTCTCTGAGTGAAAGAAAGTTGATCGACTGTAATGATCCTACCTTCAAATGGGAACATAACAACTCAAAAAACTGTCGATGCAATAGCTCGCATGGCATACGTCCAGCTCCTACCTAATAACATATTGTAATCAAGCGGAGCGTCCAGAACTTCTACTTCTACAGCAACTGTCTTACCGGCCAATGTGACATCAAATGATGGAAAAACCCCATGTGGACGGAAAGTTCTGCCATCAAGTGCAGTAAGCAGTGTGTTAGAAGGGGCTAACTCGGGGGATCCTAAAGCTCTCCAACAAAAAATTGACATTACGTAAGTCGACGCGCCCTCATCTACGACAACTCGTCTTATGGTCATTGGACCATGGATGACTTCAATCTGAAGAGCAACGTGGTAGGGCAACCGGTATTTGACATCAGTCATATCAAATCGCGCAGACATGTTAGAGGATTCCATACTTCCAATAGCTGCCAAAAGTGCATTCCGTTGTAAAGGACAACTTTGCAAGACTTCTAAAGTAGACATGGCACAAGGGGTCTGGGCTAAATCTTCAACCACATTATAGTTGGAAGCGGCCTGAGTGTTGGGATTGTGCGATGCCCTTTTCAAGACACCTTTCGGGATCTTGGGCATTGGGTCCACAGGTATGTGGAGTGGAGTGGAGGACTCTGGAATCTCTTTATCCTTTTTCTGTGCGTCCAGGGTATAATTCTTGGCTCTTGTTTGTAAGAGTGCATCCGAATTAACCATGTTAATAAAAGTTTGATCGACCGTGGCATGTGAAGTGCCCCCATTATCAGAGGTGCCAGAAACTGAGCTCTGCCCCTTAGGGAATGGATCTTTCAGTACAGTAGGCTTCTTTTCTCTTAATAGTTTCTGGGCTTCTTCAAGAAGAGGGCATTGGTGAGTAAGGTGGTCTTGCTTGCAAAGTTTACAAGGGAACTTGACCTTCTTTTTCTCTTTGTTACCCTCTTCGGCATTCTCGTTTTTGGGATTTTATTGGTTCCCCTCTCCTTTCTTGCCCTTCTTTTTGTTATTGGGCCGCCGAGGGACCTTTTGATTGTTCTGAACCTGATTGATAGATTCAGAAGTAGAAGGAGAGGTTGTGACGGAAGAAACATATGCAGTCGATTGTTTGACTAATAAGGCATGAACCTGTTTGGTCAAAGCTTCGAAAGCTGCAGCGTCAACTGAACCCACTATGCCGTCAGCATGTGGTCCAGGTTTAGGTCTACTCAGATCGGTGTTCAATCGCGGTGCATCAGGTATAATCTCATACAATAACCCGGATTGTGCATAGACGAGATCTAACTGCTGGGTCCGTAGGATGGCTTCTTCCTCATTCGATACTCCAGACATAGATACTTCCTTAGAAATATAAGGAAGGAGTGACTTCAAATACCACTCAAGAAGGAATTCTGGAGGTATGTTGGCCTTAATGAGCCTCTTCCGTCTTCGCCACTCCTGAATGTGGTCAGATAAATGAGTGGCTTTATTTTGACTAAATGTAGACAAAAGGTCTGTTCCGCATCATACCGAACAGGAAGCTGGAAATGGTTCAAAAAGACAGTCGCGAGATCCCCAAAATTAGAGAATGTAGCTACTGGTAATCTCAATCTAATGGAATCTTCATTTAATGAATTTGAGGAACACCATAAGTGGAAAGTAGTGACATGGTCACCAGGGTCTTCACCTGCTTTTCCTTCGAACTTTGGAATGTCCGAAGGTAATTTGGTGGGAACTGATGGCCAGGTAGCATTATGATACACTGGATCATTGGTCAGTTTGGAAAGATCTTGCAAATTTAAAGTTGCCAGAAATGGTAAACGGGGCCGGTGGGACGGTATTTGATAAGCTGGGGTCGAAAAAGGGGAACCACCCATATTTTGACCCATGAACTGTTGTACGAAAGAGTTATTGAAATTTCCCCACCCATATGAAAGTGGATTAGTGCTCTGTGGGTTCGTCCACTGTGGCTGGGTGTTAGCCCCGCCATATTTCTAGTTAAAAATATTACCCCCCCTGAGAATAAGGAAAAAGGGACATTACCTGCAGGCATATTACATTGATTTATGTTAGGGGCTGCAAAGGTATTGAAACCAGTGGAAGCTAATGTAGACGGTGCAGTCATGGTACTCATGACCGGCACGGTTGCAGAAGCACTTGGTCCTACAGCAGGTGTGGAAATCCAAGTACTAGGTATCTAATATAACGGTTGAAAAGAAGGAGGTGGTGCTGAATTAGCTGTACTGCTAGGTCCCATAGTAGGTGTAGGGATAGATGCCATTGTTGTTGAACTTGGAATACCTAATGTACCAGTATTAAAACTGAAAGATGGGGTAGACACAGAAGTTGTCTGTGCCTGACTCGGCGTAGCAGTAAAAGAAGGATTTACCGTGTTAGTGTTCATACCTATGGTGGGAGTTTGGGTAACTCCCTGTTCACCTCCTAAAGTGGACATCAGATATCCGGGCAAGGAATTATCTGCACTGAAATGGGGTTGCTGGTAACCAACAGGCGACAGAAGCGGAATTCTAGTATTGGTTAAAGGAGGATTGAAAGGAGTGCTATACTCTGCAGATGTAAGATATTCAACCTCAACTGAACTAAAGTGTCGCTGATCTAGGGTACCTGGTAGTGGTTCCTCAGGAACCTCTATTTCAAGGTTTTCTGTTGCAAGAATTTCCTCAGGAAATTCTGTTTCAGGAGTAGTTTCTGAAGAAATACCGGGGTTTACCCGCTATCGTCTAGTTGGTTGTAAATCTTCTGTTCTAAGTGGTGGAAGGTTTTGAAACCTTCTCGATCTACAAAGCTCTTGATTCTCCGTGATTATATATATAAAATAACAGACTAGAACCTAGTGGCCACTACAACTAGGGGGAAAACAGCACGCCAACTAAAAAGTCCTAAGTATGCAAACCAGGCAAACAAAGATGCCTTCCGGAGAAAAGTCTGGGATGATGAGGGCCCAGAACAGATCAACGAAGGAAGAAAGACAGTTACCCGGGGTCCACAATACAATGACTAAGGGTGCAAGTGCTGGAATCACCCAACCTCCCTCCCAAAGACCTGCAAGGGATTTCCTCCCACGTCTGTCTTAGTTACAGCAGATATACCCTCTGCCGTCACCTGTGTATGAACCTAAAGCCAGATACTAAGGATACCACAACACCGAAAACTCCTGGGGGAACAGTCATCGGTCGAATCAGAAAGCGTGGGCAGGGTAACTAAGCCCGAAACTCGAAAGAGTCCCCAATACGCGATCCAATCCTGGCGTATGCTCGAATAGAAAGTAGGAGGAGTATTCCCAGCAATCTGATCTCGCAATGACCTACTGCATAGATCCCAGGCAAGTTTTGAGTGAAATGGATTTACCTATGATAGTCTCACTACGATTTTTGCGTAATGTGTGATCTTGAGTTGTTTAAGGTGATTTAAACTCAAGATCCTAACCAAGACTAGTTGGTGTAGTGTACCCTAAAAAAGAAAAATGTTTCTATTTCATTTTATTAAAAAATTTTAGGGCTGTTATTACTCAAAAAGGTAGTGATTTTGTGTGGCGTGGTTGCAACAGGAAACAAAAGTGCATAAATTCAAAAATTTTCTACAACAAAACTCTTTTTACTTTTTCATTTACTCCTTTTCCAAAACTGAAAAAACTTGAGCAAACCTACTTAAAACTCTTTTTGTTTTCTTTTTTTTTTTTTAAATGTACAAAATAACCTATGCTATCTTGTAACGAAAAATAAGTCTTATTCCACTTAAACTACCAAGTTTTTTGCTTTTTCAGTTATCATAAACGAAAAAGAAACTATAACTATGGAAAGTAAATAAAACTTATGTGCAAAGTGTAAGTATGGCTAAAGGATGGTCTTAAGCTTATAGCTGTCGAAACACTAGCTCAAAAAAGACTTGACCTACAGGTTTTTTGCAAAGAAAAAGCCTATAAACTCGGAAACCAAGTGGGAGAAAAAAAAGGAAAAAGATACAAGAGGGCTGTCCTAAAGTATCTAACCCTAGTAAGACCACTATGCCAAGCTAAACGTAGACAAGTAAGCTACCAACTGCCCTACTAACACAAAGAACTGAGAAATGGATCAGCCTAAAGCAAAAGACACTTGAAACCATAAAAAGACAATAAGTCCAAAAATCTTGGGGACCAACAAATTCAGAAGACACCCTAGAGGCTCTAAAATGGACCAAACCCTAAAACAAAGGCTAGGAAAGGTAAAGAGCAGACAAAAGTTGCCACAAATAGCAGATACAATAGTATGCAGGTTTGTACACTAGCAACATACAGTCAGGGCCTAAAAAGTGGAAGTGCTCACCACAAAAACACAACCTAGTCTTCCAAAAAGTTATAAACAGTCCAAACTTTCAAAGGTAAACAAGCGGTCCAAAGATGGTGAAAAGACTCGAAGGAAGGTTCTATGACTTCAAAGAAAGTTAAAATCCTCATACAACAGTCCAGGAGATCTAAAACAAATTCAGCAAACCAACAAAAAGGACTAAAACTCAAGCAGACTAAAATTAGCAAGCTTCAGGAAATGTACCCTACTGTGCAGTAGGGAAACTCGCGCCCTTACAGAAATGGGCGCTACTGTATGTATAGCACAGTAGCGTATGGGTGCTACTGTATATATGACAGAGTAGCGCTCATATCTTAAAATCTTGAAAACTGACTTAGAAAAGATACAAAAAGACTGAAAAAAGGTAGAGAACAACAGGCAGGGAATACCTATAGGGTTTCTCATCATATAAAAGGAGTCAAAGCAACTATGGGAAAACAAACAAGAAAGTTTCCTAGAGCAAAAAACACAATTTTCCCCAGTATGGTCGCCAGTCTGTTGGTGGGTGAAACTACCCTATAGCAAGGAAACTAGTGCTATCAACTGGATGGGGTGATAAGTAAGTGTATTAGCTATATTGCAGAGATATTTGCGAAAGGAAATGAGTTGTAGATTTAGAGAACACACCTTTTAACTGGTGGTCGATCCTAGCTTTTGTTTGATCTCACCCTCAATCCTCAAATCTACCTTCTGTTCAGCAAACCTGCAAGATAAACACCTTTCTCAAACACATTTTGGATAATATATAATGTTTAAAGCAACAAAAGCAATATTACACATTAGATATTGACCAAAACAGATCCAAATTAAGATATTACTCTAAATCACATTTAAGTTGGAACAAGAAAGACACTTCAACCTTTATTATCAAAATGCAAAATTGATGTACAAGTATATCTGATCTTGTAGCATATTCCTGCAACCTGATTCTGGGATCTTGCTCTCCTCTAGCTTGGATATCTTCAGCATCAACTCCTCAATGCAAGGTTCTCCTCTATACTTCTATGTCTATAAGTTTCTCCATCTATCCATCTAACCTTTCTCTTTAGTCTTCCTTGTATTTATAGGATTAGAGAAGTGGTTCAGGTCGATGTATGGTTATGGAGGAAGTTGGGGGAGTTGGGAAACTACCAGCAACTAATCCTCCTCGAGAAATTAATTATTTTTTAATCGTATTTTGAGATGTACGCGACTATTATTCAGTAGAGGAGCGTTTAGGGAGCTACTATGGTGGCTGTCAACTAGCGCTCATCGAATTTTAGATATTGGGCGCTACTATGCTAAACAGGAGTAGTGCTTATAAGGATTTGGGCGCTACTATTATACATTGGAGTAGCGTACAAACGCTAGTATATTTAGGTAAAGTAGCGTACATATCTCAGAATGATATTTTTATGGTTTTTGAGTCATTGCAAGAAATGGAGTTGGTCAAAGTATCATCTAAGGTCAACATGCTCCTCCATCCAAGTTGTCCTTTTGTGTGATCAACAGCTCAGGGTGATCACGGACGGAGAGGTGCAAGTTTGACCTATAACACTCTCATATTAAGATATCATCTCACCTGACTTACTATAATGAATCGAAAGGCAATACTTAGAAGGATAGAAGAGTATAAGAAAGACAATCGTACATATTGAACCTACAATAAGCATCGAGCACAAAAGTGAAATGATACCACATTAAATAATAGTATTATGCAAGAGTAATCAGTATTACCTATCACTTTTTATCTCTTTTGGTTTCTCACTCTAACTAGAACCTCAAAGAGAGTGAATTTATGGTGTGGGAAGCATCTTATTTCATAAGTACAATCATACAAGTATCTACCAATGAATCATAACCATGTAAAAATTGTCCAAAATTTGCAAACCAACGAACTGTTGCACCTATGTATGTAGCTTTGTTTGAAGTGTGAAAATCCTCACAACCAATCTAAGAGCTGATGTATACCTCACAATAAAGATTATGATTAAGTAGGAAGATAGAAGAAGAGTGGTCAATGCAGTGTAAATGAGCAACAGAATAATAATACAGTAGAACTCGGATATAAGCAAAATAACTTCACATGCACTAATTCATTAATCACAAATGGAAAAATAAATAATACAATGAATGAGGATTCGAATGCCAAGGTGGCAATTCGAATTAGCCTTCATGGAGAGATCAAAATATCACTGGAGTGTCATCGGAGCACAACTAGAAGTATTCATCATTATCAGTGGAGTCATCAATGCACAAGTAACTGTCAATCATCAGGCTAACTGAGTGTGGTAGGTGTAACTGGCACATGGAGACACTAACTGAATGAAGGAATCTTAGTGGAGGGCGCATGAGGAGCTAACTGGAGTCAGAATGGGCATTCTAGTCTCACTGGAGGTCTATCAGATTGATACAATCAGTTGAGAGTCAGTCTAGCCTTAAATCAAGGAAAGAACTAAAGATAACTGGAGTACAACTGAATGGTAGGTGAGAGAGGGCACATGAGATGCATGTAACTACATGCAGGGCACACTAAGCACTAGGAGGGATGAAACTAATAAGTGAGAAGCTCATGGGGCTAGCTAACTGAGGGCTAGGTGCTGTGACTGATGACTGGGATGCATGCAATTGCATGCATGCATGCAGAAATGCATGCAAGACTCAAAATGCAAATAATGAAAATGCTGGTAGGACTAGGATGGAGTATAGGAATATCCTAACACCCCCCCTTAATCCATCCTGGGCCCTGGTAACTGATACCAAAGGTCACCCAATACAATGAATAATAATAACCGTCAATAAACCGAGGAAATGGGGAAAACCTCATGGGAAAAATACCCCCCCTCAAAATAGACTGTAAGGCACACACACAAATAAATGCTCCAAACTCAAGCAGGTGTGATGCTTGGTCATATGTATGGAGGTATCTTCTTCTTGGTAAGAAGAGGTTCATGCTCAAAAAGCATGTGCTTGTACTTGCTCTTTAGATCGAATGTGATGAGAAAAAATCCAAAAGTATGAGGATGATCCTTGAACCTGTGACTTGAATCAGCTGAGGTAGGATCAAAAACATGAATGTGTAGATAGTCTTTTGTTTTCTCCTTCGAACCATCATGGGTGAGATTATGCTCAAAAGAACCATCAAATGTCAGTGTTTGCTTGGAATCCAAATCAGATCCAAGACTTGAATCATGGTAGCTTAAGATCTCCTTTGAACCATTTGAGGTGAGATCTAAACCAGTAAATGCATGAGAAATTATCCCAAGCGAATGGCAATGGCCATCATCTTCAATAACCTTTTGAGAGAATGAAATAATGATCTTACAGTAGTAAATAAGAGGTGAGTGATCAAGGAGAGAGAATGCATTACCTCCAATGGCTGATTTGACCTCCGAAACATTCAGTAGATCATGATGCAAACAAACAGACTCTGGTGTAAGAGAGGATTTAAGAACCTCTGCAATTTCTAGAGTGTGAGCTGGCACATAATTCGAAATAGAAGAAATTTGGAGCATGAGTGTAGAATCTGGAAGTTCTTCTTCTTTCTGGCTAACTTCAATATGAGATATGTTTGATACTGATTCATGATCAATGAGATCATCAAGGAGGGAAAATGCATCATTGGGCTTGCTCTCGAAAGGGTTTGGACCAATCCCTTCATCTAGTTTGCCACATATTTCATCCAGTTTGAAACATAGCTCTTTTGGAGATTCAGCAGAATTAATGAAGAGGTGTACCATGCAATGAGACATAGCATACATCATGACTTCATAGACACTGTCACCTTTATTTAACCAGTCATTCTCTTCTTCAGAGGATTCGAACTCTCTTTCAAAACAATAATCAAAGATATCATGGCTCTTCAAATGTGCTATCATTTTTGGTTTCCATTCATCATAGTTGAATGGAGAAGGAGGAGGGGTTTCTTCTAAATTCATGGAAGCTATAGAAGACCTGCAAAAACAATAGAAAATGTCTGCAGCTGCTACTACTGCAAAAAATGAAGAAACTACTGCAACTGTTGCACTTGAAATCTTGATAATAACCTGCAAAAAACTCTCAGGAATGGAGATAGAAAATACTCTTAAGATGCTCTGATACCATGTGAAAATCATCACAGCAGATCTAAAAGCTGATGTATACCTCACAAGAAAGATTATGATTAAGCAAGAAGATAGAAGAAGAGTGGTCAATGCAGTGTAAATGAGCAACAAAATAATAATACAGTAGAACTTGGATAGAAGCAAAATAACTTCACACATACTAATTCATTAATCACAAATGGAAAAATAAATAATACAATGCATGAGGATTCGAATGCCAAGGTGGAAATTCGAATTAGCCTTCATGGAGAGATCAAAAGATCACTGGAGTGTCATCGGAGCACAACTAGAAGTCTTCATCATCATCAGTCGAGTCTTCAATGCACAAGTAACTGTCAATCATCAATCAAACTGAGTCTAACTGAGTGTGGTAGGTGTAACTGGCACATGGAGGCACTAACTGAATGAAGGAGGCTCAATGGAGGGCACATGAGGAGCTAAGTAGAGTCAAAATGGGCAGTCTAGTCTCACTGGAGGTCTATTGGAGTGATACAGTCAGTTGAGAGTCAGTATAGCCTTAAATCAAGGAAAGAACTGAAGATAACTGAAGTACAACTGAATGGTAGGTGAGAGAGGGTGCATGAGATGCATGTAACTGCATGCAGGGCGCACTAAGCACTAGGAGGGATAAAACTGATCAGTGAGAAGCTCTCGGGGCTAGCTAACTGAGGGCTAGGTGCTGGGACTGATGACTGGGATGCATGCAGAATGCATGCAAGACTGAAAATGAAAATAATGAAAATGTTGGTAGGACTAGGATGGAGTATAGGAATATCCTAACATGAAGACCATTTGTTTGAGGATTTTTGTTTAAAACTTTTCTTGACATAGTCACCCCTTTTTAAGATCATCTTTCTAACTACTTGACACTATTTACCACAAAAAAAATTATTTGTAGGGCTGCTTCTACCCAAAATGTGCCCAGATATGATGATTAGGCTGGTTACTTATCTCTACAAGTCCAATTGAAAAAAAAGATAGCATATAAATTTCTTTACATTCATATGTAATCCAATAGTTTAAAATTTTCTATAGTGAAATGTTGCAAGAAGACAATTAAAAATATTTTTATATGAAAATTTGCAATAATGATAGGCCACAAGTGCAACTAAAAAAGCAAAGAGAATAAACATGAATATAGATTCAGATGCAATTAAAAGTTAGAAATGTTTTTATATGAAATGTTGGAATAGAACTATCCACAAATCCAAATTGAATAACAACAAACATAAATGATGCTCTAGATTCAGATACAATTCAATTTTACCATGTCAATTGAAATGTAATTCCATGTCATTGGGCATGCTGGTAGTGGCTATGTATACTATTTTTCGTGCCTTGGACACTTGCATGGTCTATATTTTTCCCAAGGTGCTAAATGAGTCTTGTTCATGGGCATTTTTGTTCTTAACCCACCCATTTTTTGGAATTCTTGTAGTGGCATCTTAAGTGGCCAAGCTTTTCTTGTAGAATGTCATGAACATTTTTGACACCATTGGTAGCTAAAGGAGGCATTTTATTAAAACAAAATAAACAAAAAAATCCATGCCAGAATATTTTCAAGGTTACCAAGAAGCATGTAAACATGCTACTTACATTCCAAGCAAGCACTCACTAATGTGTATATTATAATTCTAGTTAGGAAAAAATATGCAACACCTAAAAGATTTATAATGACCCTACATCTCCAGGCCTCTTAAAAATGAATTTGTAAAAATTCCTTCAAATATGATACTTACAATGCATCAATGTTAACCTAAATTTGTACCAATTGCTTTCAGAAGATGGATTGTATCAATGTGCATTGGAATATGTTTGGACTACATCAATATGCATGGGCCACACCATCAAGCTACAATGATATTCTAATACAAACAAGATAAACTCTACCAACTGTTAGGATATTCCTATACTCCATCCTAATCCCACCAGTATTTTGATCATTTACATTTTCAGTCATGCATGCACCTTTAGGGTTTGCATGCATTCTAGGGTTTGCATGCATCCCAGTCATCATTCCAGCACCTAGCCCTCAGTTAGCCAGCCCCCAGGAGCTTCTCACTATTCAGTTTTAGCCCTCCAATTGATTAATGCGCCCTTCTTCCTTGATTTTAGGGAGAAACTCACCCTTCTTCACCTACCAGTCTAGTTGTCACTCAGTTACAGTCAGTTACACTCAGTTACAGTCAGTTACAGTCAGTTACACTCAGTTACAGTCAGTTACAGTCAGTTACACTCAGTTACACTTAGTTACATTGAGTTACACTCATTTACACCTACCAGAGTTAGTTTGACTGATGGTTGACAGTTACTTGAGCATTGATGACTCCACTGATGATGATGAAGACTTCCAGTTGCGCTCCGATGATCATGAGGACACCTAGTTCTGCTCTGATGACACTCTATTGATCTTATGCTCACTTTGAGAGGCTAATTCGAATTTCCACCTTAGGAATTCAAATCCTCTCTACCATTGTACTATTTATTTGTCCACACTGTGATTAATTAATTAGTGTGTGTGAAGTATTATTGCTTCTATTTGAGTTCTACTGTACCATATTATTCTGTTGCTCATTATACTGTATTGATCACTCTTCTTCTATTTTCCTGCTTAATCATAATTACTCTTGTGAGGTATACATCATCTCTTAGATCTGCTGTGAGGATTTTCACATGGTATTTGAGCATGTTGAGAGTATTGTTTATCTCCATTCTTGAGAGTTTTTTGCAGGTTATTACCAAGATTTCGAGTGCAGCAGTTGCAGCAGTTTCTGCATTTTTGTAGCAGTAGCAGTTGCAGTTATTCTATATTGTTTTTGCAGGTCCTCTACAGCTTCAATGTATTCATCAGGAATTACTCCTCTTGATCCACTCAACTATGATGAATGGAAACCAAGAATGATAGCAGACTTGAAGATCCATGATCTTTTTGATTGTTGTTTTGAAAGAGAGTTCGAATCCCCTGAAGAGAAGATTGTCTGGTTAAATAAAAGTGACATGCACTTTGCAGCAATAATGTTTTCTTTGTTTGCACGCCAGAGATTCCAATTCAAATACCATAATGGTGTTGAAACTCCAAAGGAGTTATGGACTCCAAAAGAGATATGGGCTCACCTGGATGAAAATTTTGGCAGAAAGAATGAAGGACTTGGTCCTAACCCATTCGAAAGCAAGCAAAGTGATGCATTCGCTCCCCTTGATGGTCTCTCGGATCATGAACCAGTATCATCATGTATTGAAGTTGTTGACAAAGAACTTGCAGATTCTCCACTCATGCTCAAACTTTCTTCTCTTTCTGTGCCAGCTCACACACTAGATATTGCAGAAGGTCCTAAATCCTCTCTTGCACCAGAGTTTGTTGGTTGCATCATGATCACATGATTATTTCGGAGGTCAAAACAACTTTTGAAGGTAATGCATTCGCTCCTCTCTAGCTATCTCCTCTTTTATACTACTATATGATCACAATTCCATGCTTTCAGAAGGTCATGGAAGAATATGGCCATTGTCATTCGCTTGGGATAATTTCTCATGCATCTACTGGTTTTGATCTCACCTCTCATGGTTCAAAGGAGATCTCAAGAAACCATGATTCAAGTCTTGTATCTAAATTCTCAAGAAACTGGTTTTTAAGTCTTAAATCTGATTTTGATTTCAAGCAAACATGTAATAGTTATTTTTGGCATAATCTCACCCATGGTGGTTCGAAGGAGAGGACAAAAGACTATATGCACCTTCACAGATTTGATCCTACCTCAGCTGATTCGAATCACAGGTTCAAGGATCATTCTCATACTGTTGGATTTGTTCTCATCACATTTGATCTGAAGAGCAAGTACAAGCACATGCTTTTTGAGCATGATCCACTTCTTCCCAAGAAGAAGATACCTCCAGACATATGACCAAGCATCACACCTGCTTGAGTTTGGAGCATTTATTTTTATGTGTGCCTTACAGTCTATTTTTTGAGGAGGGGGTATGTTTCCCATGAAATTTTCCCACTTCCTTGGTTTATTGATTGTTATTATTCATTGTATTGGGTGACCTTTGGTCTTAGTTACCAGGGCCCAAGATGGATTAAGGGGGGGTGTTAGGATATTCCTATACTCCATCCTAATCCCACCAGTATTTTGATCATTTACATTTTCAGTCATGCATGCACCTTTAGGGTTTGCATGCATTTTGCATGCATCCCAGTCATCAGTCTAGCACCTAGCCCTCAGTTGGCCAGCCCCCAGGAGCTTCTCACTATTCAGTTTTATCCCTCCAGTTGCTTAATGCGCCCTTCTTCCTTGATTTTAGGGAGCAACTCGCCCTTCTTCACCTACTAGTCCAGTTATCACTCAGTTACAGTCAGTTACAGTCAGTTACAGTCAGTTACACTCAGTTACACTTAGTTACATTGAGTTACACTCATTTACACCTACCAGAGTTAGTTTGACCGATGGTTGACAATTACTTGAGCATTGATGACTCCACTGATGATGATGAAGACTTCCAGTTGCGCTCCGATGATCATGAGGAAACCTAGTTGTGCTCTGATGACACTCTATTGATCTTATGATCACTCTGAGAGGCTAATTCGAATTTCCACCTTAGGCATTCGAATCCTCTCTACCATTGTACTATTTATTTGTCCATACTGTGATTAATTAATTAGCGTGTGTGAAGTATTATTGCTTCTATCTGAGTTCTACTGTACCATATTATTCTGTTGCTCATTATACTGTATTGATCACTCTTCTTCTATTTTCCTGCTTAATCATAATTACTCTTGTGAGGTATACATTATCTCTTAGATCTGTTGTGAGGATTTTCACACCAACCTCAAGAAGAAAGATATCAAAACTGCCATGTGATGTCCATGTACTTTGGAATTGGAAACAAGGTATAAAGAGCCTGAATTTGTCAAGATAAGAAATACCAACCTCTAAAAGTGAGATATGGGGAATGTGAAATACCATTGAAGGTATGTTACAATTTGTTTAATAAAATTGTATTTAACATAAATGCAAAGAATTTTGTTTTTTTTTCTTTAACATAAATCTTTTTTTTTCCAAAGGTATCAGAGAGGATGGCCTATGCAAAATACTTGTTGATCCAATGGAGCAGTCTGCTTTGGTGCATAAAAATGATGACATGTGCAACCTTTGGCACAAGAGGTTTGGTCACCTAGAGTACGGAGTGTTACCTCTCTTGAAGGATATGGTGCAGAGATTGTCGGATGACAAGATAGAGAAGAAAAGTTGCACTCAACAATCATGCCAAGATTTTATTTTCCCTAGCAATAAGCACAGATCAAGAAGGGTTCTTTATTTGATTAATTTAGATGTGTGTAGACTAGTGTCATCAATATCAATGACATGTAACATTTATTATGTTTCCATTATTGATGACTCCTCTAGAAAACCCAAGATATATTTTAAGAATACAAAGGATGAAGTGTCCAGTAGGTTCCAAGTGTTCAAAGCTCTTGTGGAGAGTTGGGAAAGTAAGAATATTAAGGTATTGAGACAAATAATGGAAAATATTATTACCTCCAAGGAGTTTGATTCCTTTTGCAGGGATGTAGAGATCAATATGTACATGACATTTCCTTACAACCCTCAACAGAATGGGTTTACATGTAGAAAGAATGGGTCCATCAATGAGACAACCAAAGAAATGATCCATGATATGGATCTACTCATGTGTCTTTGGGAAAAGGCATTCTATACATTTATGTACATTCTTAACAGGTACCCTCACAAGGACAAGAAACCAAAAGAAGCATTTGGCCTTTGTATATCAATATCGCTAATGAGAAGAGATCCAAGCTTGAAACTTATGGAATTAAAGGTATTTTTGTCGGTCATGATCATTAACATTTGGGTCTAAAACGACCTCCTAAGGAATCTAATCAAATAAGAGTTATGAAATATGGGCATTCAACAAGTACCTACACAATAATTTTAGTAAACCAATAATGAGATAAATTGAAAATATGTGCAAAAAAATAATTTTATTTCTTTCCTTTCAACACTATTCACCCATGGGGTTGACATCATCATCTTATTAAATTGTATTGGTTGAAAATAAGCATTCTCTTTTCTTTTTCTTTTAGGAAATTTTCATAAGAGGTCCATTTTAGATCTCATATCTCCCCTCATGGAGACCTCATAGCCTTACTAGATTTACCTTCCAAAACATTGAAAGACAATGATAAGTTGAGATGTGAATTTTGATGAGGATGCTTGGTCAACTAAGTCTCAAGATCCCCTTAGAAATGTAAAGAAGGGAGAAAAGTGTTATCCCAAGCTTCCATCTGCAAACTGCAGAAAAAAAAAAAGCAAATCATTTAATTTTTAATGCGAGAGTAGATACCTCAATACTACCTAGTACAACCAGAAAGATAAGATGGCTTACTCAACATTGCAAGAGGAAGAATATCAAGTTAGAGCTCCAAATACATCTATTCGAGTGAGATATCTCCGTAAAAGTTTCAAAATTATGTTGTGCCAATTGCTTCCATCATTGATTCATATCCTTATAGTTATGAGAAGACAACAATTGAGCAAGTATGGTGGGATGCCATGATAGAGAAGTATAATTCCATTGAAAATGATGATGTGTGGAAGATTGTGTTGAGACTAGTGAGGAAATCAATGATTCATTCTAGGTGGTTGTACAAGGTTAAAGCATGCAGATGATGGCAACATTGAGAAGTACAAGGCCAAGTTCATAGTGAGAGGAATCTTCCAGAGACAGGGACTTGATTATGATTAGAACATTTTCTCCAGTTGCTAGGTCTAATTCCATCATAACAATTATATCTTTAGCATCAAATTTGTATTTCCTTTAGCATCAATTCTTTTTATGTCCCTTTATATCAAAGGGATGTTAATACTGTTTCTAAATGGGTTGATGGTGGAGTAACTCAAAAGAATACATTAATTATCCAAGAGGGTTTGATGTTTATGGGAAAAGGACCCATGTGTGTGCATTAAAGAGATCCCTTTGTGGGTTGAAGCAAGTACCACATGCTTGGTACTACTACTCACAAATTAACGAGTACTTGTAGAATTTAGGCTTCACCAAGACTATAGAGGGTTCATAGGGTTCCCCATAAAGAGATATGTGAGAAAAGGTGTTAGTTTTTACTTGAGTAGCATATAGCATATAAACAATTACTGAAATATAAACAAGCACAACATAAAAGACAAGAGACACAATTTATCCTGGGAAACCCTCTTGGGGTAGAAAACCCAACAAAGCCTTCCTCAATATAGAAATCACAAAGTACAAGATAAACCCAAGACAAAACAACTACTCCTCCACTTGTGCGCACCTCTCTTCTTCACCTATGTGAACTTGCTTGAGTGAATGGGTGAACAGAAGAGAGAGAGGTGCCTCATATTTATATTCTTCCTTTGGGGTGACAAATTCCCCAAAAGGGCTGACTTGTCTACTTGACTCATCAATTACATAATATAATAATCTTTTAGGGGATTTTCTGAGCCGACACATGTCCTAGGGTTTACATTGATTCTTTCAATGACATTTACATTATTAATTACATAACCATCAAGTCCCATAGGAGGAATACAATAATATAAATAGAATATCTTCCGCAATTACATTATTTTAACGCTCCCTCTTAACTAGGAAGGTATTCTGCGGTGTTAGGATATTTAGACACTTAGGAGTTAGTTAAGATCAACTTGTGTAATATATCCGTTAGGGATAGTGTGTTTCTTTAGTATGCATTAGTATGCATTTGTAAATACTTAATCCGACGGTCACGATATGTTTCCGACATAGAGTGATCCGACGGCTCAACTTCTCTTAGATCAAACCTAACCTTGATCCGTGGCTTAACACCCGATTGGTCCATGATCTCTATTTAAAGAGCATGGAGGGTCATTGTTTAGTTGATCGATAATGAGAAGCTCATTTGTAACTTTCTTTCTTTGCATAATAAATTGTCCCGTAGAAGCTATTTGGCCGGGGCCGTGGAGTGTTTCCCTCAAGAGGGTTTAAACCACGTCAAAACATCGGTGTGTTGAAGGCCAAGAACATGTTAAATACTTCGCTCTTAAGTTTTAGGAAATAAACCCAAGTGCGTCTGGTGTAATCATCAATGAAAGTTAAGAAATACTTGAAACCAGAAAAGGAAGCAGATGGAAGAGGACCACACAAGTCACTATGCACAAGCTCCAAGGGAACCGAGGCGTGCCAAGAGGCACGTTTGTCAAAACTATCCCGATGATGTTTTCCGAGTACACAACCGGAGCAAACACCATCTCTGCAAGATACCATCGGAAGACCTATCACCATATTTTCTTTACATAGTTGTTGCAATGAGCGATAATTTAAGTGACCAAATCGCTCATGCCAAAGTTTGCTCAAGTTATCACTATGAGCAACAAAAACTGAAGGGAAAGGTGATGACCCAAAGTTGTTAAACTTGTACAACCTGGTAATATCATCAACAATTCCGGTAGCTAGAACCTGTTGAGGATCTTTAAAATCCTTGATTACAACTTGGTGAGGTGTAAAGGTCACAGTTTTACCTTCACCAGAATGAGTGATCTGATAGACTGATAACAAATTGCAGGAAATTCTTGGAACACATAGTACATCACTAAAATGACCATTATCTACTGGAACTGTTCCAGCTCCTACAACACTTAGAGATCTATCATCACCAACAAATATTTGTTTGGTGTTACATTCATGCATAGTAGAAAAGATGGCTTGATCCTTAGCCATATGATAAGATGCTCCAGAATCAATGAGCCATTCATTTGAAGTAGAAGAAGAAGATGCATTATAAGAATAACCAGAAGCACAAAGTGCATGTCCATGAGAGGAAGATTCTGAAGGCGAATCTAGGCTGATGTGGTGCTTCTTCATTGCTGCTTCCAAGGCTGCCATCTTCTTAAAACACTTAGATTCATCATGATTATCTTTCCCGCAATAGTTGCAATGACGCTCAGTCTTCTTGCCTTTTGGCTTGGATCCTTTGTCATTTTTTAAAGAAGGAGCTGACTGAGAGGGTTTTGGACCCTTGTTTGACTTATTATTGCGAAAATTTTGTTTCTTGGGAGGCTTGGACTTTTCTTTCTGTTGGAACAATAAGGCTTTCCCAGATGTATCTGCATTGTTGATTATTCCAAGATGAATGAGTTTATCTTGTTCTCTAATCAAGGAATCACAAAAGGATTCAAGACTAGGCTCTTGATAGCTAGCTGCATTCAATGACGCTTTCATGGAGTAAAATGTAGATACAAAAACAGAATATGCAGGTCCAAGTTTGGAAAGAATATGATAAATGCATTGTTTGTCTTCCCTCTCAATCTTACATTCTGCACATAAGAGCTTGAGAGTTTTGTACTTAGATAAATAATCTTGAATGCATGAAAAGTCACTTGGATTTAAAGAAATCAACTCATTTTCGAGTTGGTGACCCCGAATTTCATTGTGTTTACCAAACACAGATTCCAACTTGTCCCAAGCAGCATTAGGTTCATCAATTCCAGATATGTGGAATCGCAAATCAGTAGAGATTGACATCCCAATCAATCCACGAGCTTCATCACATCTATTTGCCCATTTTATTTTCTTATCATCATCAGTGGGTTCTTTTTCTTTCCCTGTTGTAATTCTGAAAAGTCCCCTACTTCGTAGAACATCCTCCATACGAGATTTCCATGAGAAATAGTTGGAACTGTTAAGTAGAATATCACAAAGGGCGGCCATATTTGTAAATTAATGGCTGTAAAAGAAGAAACCAATAGTCTGGATGTGAAGAGCTCGAAAAAATAGGCGGTTTCAAAAAAAATGGCACTGAAAACGGACTCTGTATGATGAAGTTATGCTTAAACAAAGAAACTGTTGAAGATGTCCCCAATAGTGACGTGGCAGCTAGAGAATGTCCAGCAAAAAAAGAACCCCCCTCTTCCCAAGATGAACCTTTTGACAATCACTTTACAAAAAAGTTTCTTTTAAGTGAATCACTTTTGTAAAATAAGTGATTTCACTTTTACAATGATATTACTTTTAAATAGTGCAACAATAAAATAAAAGGCTTAAGTGACTCACTTGTATTTTTTTTTTTTTTTTTTTTTTTTATTTAAGTGAGATGCACTTTTACAATAAAGTAACTTGAAAATAGAAATTGCATGCACTTTTCTTTTTAAAAGTAACTTCCTAAGACTTGAACTCAAGACCTATTAAGGAATAAAGCAACTTTGGACCAAGTGAGCTATTTAAAAGGTATGTAAAATATGGAAATGAGGAAGGGTTTTTTTTTTTTTTTTTTTTTTTTTTTTTTTTTTACTCCTCTTGCTCGGTTTGCGTGCTTGCCCTTTTTCCTGCAAAACAAACCACAAAACGAAACAAAAAAAACTTTTCCACACTTGTGGAGTTAGATCTTGTTAGCTTGCCCGGAAAGTCTACGTTTTCTCTCTGTTTCTGATTTGCCGAGATCGTGCAAAGTGCACGGCAAAGAGCATACGCAGCCGAAAAAAACCCTTTCCCTTTATGTTTCTGATTTGCCGAGATCGCTCAAGGTGCACGGCAAAGAGCATACGCAGACGGGAAAGCAACAATCCGAACCAAAAAAAATCTAACAGTAAAAAAAAATGAAATATGAGATTTTTTCTTTTCAAAAACGAAATAAAAAAATGCGTCACTGTAACATTATACCTTCAGATCTGATGAAAAACGCGTTTCTGGAGCAACCGGGAACCGTTTTCGATCAAACGAAAACTATTTCCCAATGGAAACGACGCTCCGGACGCAATGGAACACCTCCCACAGCCCAGAAATGCACAGAAATACCAGAACTAGAAACCCTTTCGAGTTTCAGCAACAGCAGTTCAAGATCTAGATCATAACCGGAAGCGGCACTTCATAAAAGCTCTGATACCATGTAAGGTTTGCCGTTACACCAAAACCTGCAGATGTTGATGAACATTTGAAACCAAGCACAAGTCCAAGGATCCCAGTGTGGGATATTAGTCCACATTATATTCCCAGAGGTGCGACGGTTATAACCGATACTCCAACACCCCCCCTCCGGCGTAGCTCGGGGGAATTGAACCTGGGACCTCAGCTCTGATACCATGTTCGGGTACACAGGGTACTACCAAAGGACCGAACACCAAGAGAAACCACTTCACACAAACAGATCACAGATCAACACACCGGAAGAAGCATGGAGAAAAGTTAAACCTGATGTAAGTCACTTTCGTGTATTTGGTAGTGAAGCATGGGCTCACATTCCGGATGAAAAATGGAAAGCATTGCAGCCTAAAAGTGAAAAGTGCATATTTGTTGGATATTCTGAAGATGTAAAAGGTTATAGACTTCTTCAACCACATTCTCATGCTATAATCATTAGAAGAGATGTTAAATTTGATGAAAATATCTTGGCCTGTGAGCCTAACTCGGCGAGTGTGCCATCTTTGGCCTGCGAGCCTGATTCGGCGTTTGTGCCTTCTTCTTCTTCTTCCAACTTCCTTGACAGGTTTCCAACTCCAGTTTCTGATGATGACAGTGAGGATGAAAATCCACCTCCGCCTGCTCATGTTCCTCCAGTTGCACCAGCACAAGTGCTTCCTCGATGGGTCCGTTCAACATGTGAAGCAGCTGGTGATCTTGCCGGTGATCCTAGAGATCAACGTCGAACACGTTCTCAGTTTCAGCGAGCCTCTTCTCTTTTGGCTCAAGTTTCCGAGAATCATGATCCAGAAACTTTTGCAGAAGCTTCAGGGAATCCAGATTGGGATGCAGCCATGGATGAAGAATATCGTTCCTTAATGGCGAACGATACTTGGGATCTTGTACCTCTTCCAAAAGGAAGAAAACTTGTCAGATGTAAATGGGTCTACAGAACTAAGTATGCATCAGATGGAAGTGTTGAAAGACTTAAGGCAAGGTTAGTTGCCAAAGGTTTTTCTCAAGTTGAAGGGATTGACTACAATGAAACCTTTGCTCCCGTCGCCAAAATGAACTCCATCCGCCTTGTTCTTTCCCTTGCAGCCTTACACAACTGGGAAGTCCATCAAATGGATGTCAAGTCTGCCTTCTTACATGGTGATTTACAGGAGGAAATTTACATGGAACAACCTCCTGGCTATGTTCAGAATAACTCTAGCCTTGTATGCCGCCTTAAGAAATCCTTATATGGCCTTAAGCAAGCTCCTAGAGCTTGGTATGCCAAAATGGATAACTTTCTCCTTGACACTGGTTTTTCTAGATGTCATTCTGACCCCAATGTCTATACCAAGAAAGTAGGAAACCATCTCATCATACTTGTTCTATATGTTGATGACCTTATTCTTACTGGTAGTGACCCTAAGCTTATAACCCATGTGAAATCCAGTCTTAAACAAACTTTTGAAATGTCAGACTTAGGACATTTGCATTATTTTCTTGGTCTCCAAGTTCTGCAAACCAAAGAAGGAATCTTTCTTTCTCAGTCTAAGTATGCTTGTGACCTTCTTCGTCGCTTTCACATGGAAGATTGTACACCAGCCCCTTCTCCCTTCCAGTCTGGAGTCAAACTTTCTGCCACTTGTACTTCACCTGAAGTAGATGCCACCTTGTATCGTCAGCTTGTTGGTTGTCTCTTATACTTGACTCATTCCCGTCCTGACCTTTCCTTTGTCGTTGGTCGAGTTGCCCGTTATATGCAGACACCTCATGAAAGTCACTGGAAAGCAGCTAAAAGAATACTTCGATATATTCGAGGTACAGTTCAGTTTGGGATTCATTACAGTACAGGGGGGAAACCTTTGTTGGTTGGTTTCACTGATTCAGATTGGGACGGTGATCCTGATGATCGAAAGTCTACTGCAGGTTATGTTTTCAGTCTGGGATCTGGACCTATTACTTGGGCTTGTAAGAAACAACAAGCTCTTGCTCTTTCTTCAGCAGAGGCAGAATATCGAGCAGCCGTCAATACCAGTCAGGAAGCTTTATGGCTTCGACAGATCCTTTTAGAGTTTGGATTCGAGCAGCAGCAGCCTACTCCACTTTGGTGCGACAATCAAAGTGCCATCAAGCTTGCCAAAGATCCAGTTCTACATCAACGCAGCAAACACATTGAGCTACATATGCACTTCATCAGAAATCTTGTTCATGATCGTGTTCTTGAAGTGCTCTTTTGCCCTACAGATGATCAAGTTGCAGACATCTTCACCAAGTCTCTTACAGAAGCGAAGTTTTCTAAACTTCGATCTATGTTAGGAGTTCAGGAACTTGTCATTAAGGGGGGATAGGCTCTAATGCCTCCTTCCTTCTCCTAATAGTGTCACTTTTGTAAATCCTTCAATCCTATCCCAAGTTGTTCTTAAGGGGGGATGTTAGGATATTTAGACACTTAGGAGTTAGTTAAGATCAACTTGTGTAATATATCCGTTAGGGATAGTGTGTTTCTTTAGTATGCATTAGTATGCATTTGTAAATACTTAATCCGACGGTCACGATATGTTTCCGACATAGAGTGATCCGACGGCTCAACTTCTCTTAGATCAAACCTAACCTTGATCCGTGGCTTAACACCCAATTGGTCCATGATCTCTATTTAAAGAGCATGGAGGGTCATTGTTTAGTTGATCGATAATGAGAAGCTCATTTGTAACTTTCTTTCTTTGCATAATAAATTATCCCGTAGAAGCTATTTGGTCGGGGCCGTGGAGTGTTTCCCTCAAGAGGGTTTAAACCACGTCAAAACATCGGTGTGTTGATCTGTGATCTGTTTGTGTGAAGTGGTTGCTCTTGGTGTTCGGTCCTTTGGTAGTACCCTGTGTACCCGAACATGCGGGTAACAACAACACTGCGCAACTAACTTGTGAACTTCTATATGTCCTAGGAAGGATTTGGATCATCATATGTCTTGGGTTATCATCAATGGAGAAGAAACATCATTATCTGTTGAAGTATGATCATCATCATCAGCATTATCATCAGCAATCATCCTCTTGATGGAACATCATCTACTGGAACAACATCTTCGTCAACTGGAACATCTTATGCTGGAGCATCCTCATCAGCAACCTCATCAGTTGGAACATCTTCTGCTGTCAGCAACCTAGTCAGCTGGAACACCATCTGCTGGAACATCCTCATCAGCAGCACCATCATCTGGAACAACATCATCGTCAGCTGGAACACCATCAACTCGAACACCTGCAATAACAATCAGTAACTAAGTACTGATACTTTTAGTCATCCAGTACTGATCTTCCCTCACCCTTGGAGAGGCATCAGTTCGTGAGAGCTGGAACCATCAGTTAGCTAATACTGATATTCCCTCACCCTTGGAGAGGCATCCATCCCTCCGGACAGGCATCAGCTCGTGAGAGTTGGAACCATCAGTCATCCAGTACTGATATTACCTCACCCTTGGAGAGGCATCCATCCCTCCGGATAGGCATCAGCTCGTGAGAGATGGAACCATCAGTCATCCATTACTGATATTCCCTCACCCTTGGAGAGGCATCCATCCCTCCGGATAGGCATCATCTCGTGAGAGATGGAACCATTAGTCAGCCAGTACTGATCTTCCCTCACCCTTGGAGAGGCATCCATCCCTCCGGACAGGCATCAACTCATGAGATCTGGAACCATTAGTCAGCCAGTACTGATCTTCCCTCACCCTTGGGGAGGCATCCATCCCTCCGGACAGGCATCAGCTCGTGAGAGATATAACCATCAGTCAGCTAGTACTAATCTTCCCTCACCCTTGGAGAGGCATCCATCCCTACGGACAGGCATCAGCTCGTGAGAGTTGGAACCATCATTCAGCTAGTACTCATGATCTTCCCTCACCCTTGGAGAGGCATCCATCCCTCTGGACAGGAATCTATCCTTTCAGATAGGCATCATCAATCTCTCTTCCTAGAGAGGTCCCTCTAGACCACACCAAGCTTGTCTAGAAAGTACTCAAACTTCACATGAGACAGAGGCTTAGTTAGCACATAAACAACTTGTTCCTCTATAGGAACATACTCGAGCTTCATAGCTCCCCTCTGCACCATATCCCGGATATAGTGGAACTTAATCTCGATGTGCTTCGATCTATCATGAAACACAGGATTTTATGTCAAATTGATGCAACTCTGGTTGTCACAGAGTATCTCCATAGAATCAATCTTTGCATCGAACAATCCTGTCAACATCTTGTGAAGCCACACTGCTTCACCACAAGCTGAACAAGCTGCAACATATTTAGCTTTCGCTGTACTGAGTGCAACACAGGGTTGCTTTCTACTGATCCATGAGATCACACATGATCCCAAACTAAAGAAACATCCTGAAGTGCTCTTTCTGTCTTCAGAACTTCCAGCCCAATTTGAGTCTATGTACCCATACAGTCTAAACTCACTATCTGAGGCATATCTGAGTCCATAATCCAATGTACCCTTCAGATATCTCATCACATGTTTTACTGCAATCCAGTGAACACTCCTGGGTTCCACCATATACTGACTCAAGGTGTTTACCGCAAAACATATATCTGGACGAGTATTGGTCCAATCCAGCATCCCCAATCTCTTTAGGATCTCTACTGTGTATTTTCCTTGACTCATAAAAATCTCATCTGGAAACTGCCATACCTCAATACCTAGAAAATAGTGCATCTTGCCAAGGTCTTTCATCTCGAATTCTGTTGCAAGCCTTTTCTTACATTCAACAATAGGCTTGTCTTCTCCAGTCAGAAATGATTCATCCACATACAATAATAGTATCATGGGTTCATCATTCATAATATTGTAGTAAAGATTAGAATCCGCTTTACTCTTGGTAAAGCCCAAGCTCATCGGGAAGTTGTCAATTCTTCTGTACCATGCTCTGGGATCTTGCTTCAACCCATATAGTGATTTCTTCAACCTGCTACATGTGACTTATTATCTTCTACTTCAAATCCTTTTGGTTGGTCGATATATACTTCCTCTTCTATGTTTCCATTCAGGAAAGCAGTCTTCACATCCATATGATGTAGCTTCCATTTCATCTTGGCTGCCAAGGCAAGAATGGTTCTAATCGAAGTATATCTGGCTACCGGGGAAAAAGTCTCCTCATAATCAATTCCTTCCTTTTGCGAGAATCCTCGGGATACAAATCTTGCTTTGTACTTTTAAATGCTTCCATCTGCTGAATGTTTTTTTTTGAAGATCCATTTTGATGAAACAACCGTTTTGTCCTTCGGTCTTGGTACCACATCCCAAACATCATTCTTGATGATGGATTGATATTCTTCATTCATGACAACTAGCCATTCCTTCTTCTTTACTGCTTCTTCAAAACAAGTTGTTTCTTCTTCAACAAGATTGCACATCAAGGCTACATAGCTGGAATATGGCCTTGGTCTCTTGATCTCTCTACTGGACCCTTCTAGGGCACCATACTTTCCTGCATCTTTGATTAATTCACGTGCCCAAGCTGGTCTTCTCTTTTGGGATATCTCCACATGAGGTATCTCCTCAGGCCTCTGAGGCATGATCCTCTGGGATAGGATCACCTTCAACCACTGGAATTGGTTCTTTGGTTTATTTTGCAACTCTGGGAGCCTCTTGCTACTTTTCATCCTCATTAGTCTTCTTAGACTTGTTGAAAGATGAATCTTCATCAAATGTGACATCCCGACTAATCTCGATCTGACGGAATCTTGGGATGTATATGCGGTAAGCCTTAGATTGCTCACTATAACCCACGAATATTCCCTTCTTTCCTGAAGGCTCTAGTTTTGATCTCTTCTCCTTTGGAATGTGGATAAACAATGGAAATCCAAATATCTTCAGATGACTTACTTCAGGCTTCTTCCTGGTGAACATATCTTTAGGGGTCTTGTTGCCAAGAGTACTATGAGAGATCCTATTTTGTACATACACTGCGGTTCTGACAGCTTCTACCCATAGATGCATGGGTAAGTCTTGATTGTGGATCATAGCCTTTACTGCTTCTATGATCATTCTATTATTTCTTTCGGCTACACCATTATGTTGTGGATTATAAGGGATAGTGAGATCCCTCTTAATCCCTGCTTGCTTACAGAAATCTTTGAAATATCCTGAGGTATATTCCCCTCCATTATCTGACCTCAGGATCTTAATCTTCTTTTCAGAGAGATTCTCTATGAGAGCCTTGAACTCTTTAAAATTTTCAAAGACTTCATTCTTGTTCTTCAGAAAGTAAATCCAAGTTTTGTGAGAATAATCATCAATAAATGATGCATAATATTCATACCCGCTGAGAGAGGTGGTGGACATTGGTCCACAAATGTCTGAATGAATAATATACAGAATACCTTTCGCCTTGCTGTCACTACTTGGAAATGGGTTCTTCGTGCTCTTCCCTTGAGCACAACCTTTGCATACTCCTTCATGATCCACCTGGATCTCTGGTAACCTAGTTACTACCTTACTTACAATTGGTAATGCTTTGTAGTGTACATGAGCTAGTCTCCTATGCCATAGGTCACAGGGGTTCATGGTACTAGCCATCATTGCTACATCTGCATGACCTTTAAGCTTGTAAAGTTCTCCTTCTTCTACTCCAATGACTACTGCATCATAAATAGTCTTCTCTTTAGGCCACATGAGAACTTCACCATATACAAATGCAACACGAAGACCTTTCTTATCTAATGCTGAAATAGATAGAAGGTTCTTCTTCAACCCAGGTACATAAAGTACATCCTTCATGTTCATGGAATTCCCAGAGTCCAACTTGTAAGAGGATTCTCCCATACCTTTGATGGGATATTGGTAGTCATCTCCGAGTTTTACCTTGTGTGGAGATTCCTTCTGGATGAGAGGATCATGTGTTTTGAAGCTCCACTATCCACTAGCCAAGTTTCACTTCCACAAGATACTGAACTAGTGAGTGCTGAGATAAGAAGATATTCTTCACTAGAGTCTTCATTATTTTTGGTCTTGTCATCATCGTCACTATCTTCCACTGCGTGAGCATGAAACCTCTTCTTCTGCTTCTTGTGATGTCCATGTTTGTTTGGACAATTCCTTGCAATGTGTCCAGTCTTGTGGCACGAGTAACACTCAATTGAAGATAAATATTTTTTGGTCCTTCTCTTCTTCTGGGGTCTCCTTGGAGAGTCCTCTCGGGGACAGGGGTTGTCCTTCCTCTTCTTTCCACCTTTATCATGAGTAGTTAAAGCTTGGTCCTCATCGTTATTTAACTTCTCCTCTCTTATGACTATTCTTTCTTCTTCTTGGACACATTCTTCCCATAGGTTTTTGAACTTGATTAGTTTCTTTCTGGCACAAATGCCATGAACAAATGGTTCCCAATCTCAGGGGAGACCATTCAAAGTGGTCATCACAACTTTCGCATCCTCTATCAAATCCCCAATGGCTTATAAATGTTCTTTGATTTGGGATACCCTAGAGAAATATGAGTGCATGGTTTCAGACTTCATGCACTTCACACCCTTGAGTTGATTTCTCAGGGTCATCTTTCTATTGATGTTCTTTCCTTCAAATAGACTGGTCAAGGCATCAAACATTTCCTTTGGTGTCTTCTTGGAAGACACATGGGGAATCAAGTGATCCTTGATGCAATTAGTGATGATCCTCTTTGCTTTGATAAGATTCTTCTGATGCCTTGCCTTCTCTTCATCTCCATCTAGTTCTGTAAGTCCTTCCTTCACATAGTCTTCTAGCTCATGCTCCTCAAGGATGAGCATGACTCTGTACTTCCAGGATCGGAAGTTCTCATCTCCTTCAAGCTTCTCATCAAGCTTGGTATTGATTTTCATCTTGATATAATGAGTACTTCAAATGGAAATAGAATAGATTAGAGACTTACCAAAAATTTTGTCCTTCTGAGATATGTTCCTCCTTGACCTAGGGTTTGTTAGAGAAACCCTAAAAATTCAAACTTTGAATTTCAAATTTTTGAAAGGATAGAAAGATGCGCCTTGAATAGTTGATCAAGCTAGTATACTTCAAATTTGAAATCTGCAAAATTTGACCCCTCAAAAATTGCCTTGAAATTTTTGGATCTTCTAGACAGGATCCTGAACTAGGGTTTGATAAAGCCCGACCTTTTTCCCAACCAAAAATTTCGATCTAGTGCTCAAAGTTTTATTTTTCTGAGGAGTATCCAGCCGTGGTCACAGATTCCAAAAATCTCAACTTTTGCAGAAACCCTAATTTTCCACCTTTCCGATCAAAATCCTAATTTAGGGTTTGATGGAGCCCGGCCTTTTGCCCAACCAAAAAGTTTGATCTAGGGCTCAAAGGTTCGATTTTTCTAAGAGGATCAATCCTATGCAGAGAAAACCCAAAAATTCTCTTTCTCTGAAAAGCCCTATTTTTCCGTGGCTGCACAATGTAATCTTTCAGGCTAGCTCTGCTACCATGTTAGTTTTTACTTGAGAATCATATAGCATATAAACAATTACGGAAAGATAAACAAGCACAACATAAAATACAAGAGACACAATTTATCCTGGGAAACCCTCTTGGGGTAGAAAACCCAACAAAGCCTTCCTCAATATAGAAATCACAAAGTACAAGATAAACCCAAGAAAAAACAACTACTCCTTCACTTTTGCACACCTCTCATCTTCACCTATGCGAACTTGCTTGAGTGAATGGGTGAATAGAAGAGAGAGAGGTGCCTCTTATTTATATTCTTCCGTTGGGGTCACAAATTCCCCAACAGGGCCTACTTGTCTACTTGACTTGTCAATTACATAATATAATAATCTTTTAAGGGCTTTTTTGAGCCGACACATGTCTTAGGGTTTAAATTGATTCTTTCAATGACCTTTACATTATTAATTACATAACCATCAACTCCCGTAGGAGGAATACAATAATATAAATAGAATATCTTCCGTAG